>CM074727.1:46565547-46925547 GCA_037306005.1 Rhinophrynus dorsalis | reverse complement strand
TTAGTCTGTGTGAATAAAATACTTTGGTCTTTCTCTAAATCATCTATTCAGTTATGCAAAGAGGTGCCAATAGGTCATGAAATAACCTAACAATTCTCACTAAAGCCCCGCCCACCAGGCACACCCCCTGTAACATCACCTAAAAAGACATTTGAAATGTTGGGAGGTATGAGGAATGTGGTGGTCTCCTTTAAATAAAGTCTCCTGTGATTGCTATTTATACTTAGCTCCTTCACCCGAGCCCACACGCAGTCTGAAGCAGTATGCAAATGAAGTATGGAATCTGGAGACAGACATCACTAGCTTTGCCCAGCATAATATTTTATAACTATACTGTGCCAGCCTGAGCCAGTCTTAATACCTTGGTGACTGCCAATAAGAATGTCATAATGTACAGCAGGGGTAGCTCATCTTTAGACCTCCAGCTGTTAAACACTAAAAAGTCCCATCATCCCCAATCAGGCTTCAGTGGGAGTTATAGTTCCCAGCTATTCTAGGTCCAAAAATTGGCTACTCCAAATGTACAGAATACTTTTTCTATCATCCTTCCCCAGAAGATGTATTAACCCTTTGAGTGCCAGAGGTGTAGCCAATGCCTTGCTTTGCAATGTGCTGGATACACCTCTGGCACTCAAAGGGTTAACATTACTAATCCAAGATTTTTCCCAGTATAACTGACCCTTTGAGTGCCAGAGGGATACCCCTCTGGCACTCAAAGGGCTAAAGGCAAGCTATCACCCCCAAATAATAACCCCACCCCCTTTTATGTTACTATGAGAAGGAATTCCTAATGGCAACTTTGAGTTTTTCCTTTATGCTTTGATTCAGATTATACCTTCTTTACCCATTCCTTACTGTCACATACCTCCCAACACTTCAAATGGCAAAAGAGGGACACTTCTGTTTTAGGTGGCGTTTCTGGGGGCATGGCTGGTGGGCGGGGCATTTCCAAGAATTTTTTAGGTTATTTCTTGACCCATCTGCACCTCTTTGTGTAACTGATAAATGATTTAGAGCAAGATCAAAGTATTTTAATTACCCATATTAATGTATAAACACATCTACTGACAATTAACAAAACATGTATGTATGTTTTATTGCTGCGGAGCAATGTAATACACACCACTCATTCTGATGTCCTAAAAAGAGGGACAAAAGGGTAGAAAAGAGGTATTTGGGTCTCAAAGAGGGACTGTCCCTCCTAAAGAGGGACACTTGGGAGGTATGCTGTCAAGTTCATGGACGCAGACATGTTAATTGCTATCAGGAACACAGAAACTGTGCTCACTGCACGTAGTATCCTTAATCCTTTAAGTACCAGAGAGTTCTGCAACATATTGCTTTATAAGGCATTGCACACCCTCCTTTAAAGGATAAGAAGGGTCACATGTAGTGATGAGCGAGCACCTCAATGCTCGGATGTTCGGGTGCTCTGACCGAGCACCCCCTGAGGCTCGAGTGCTCGGCCGAGCATCCGAGCCCCATTGAAGTCAATGGGAGGACTCGAGCATTACACCAGGCACCCCCTGCTCTGATGAGGGGAGGGTGCCTGGTCCATAGGAAAAGGGCAGAAAAAGATGGAAACACTACAGAAATGGTTCAGGGACAGCATAGGGAGGATGTCTGGATGCACCTTGGACTCCAACATCGCTGCTGGGAACGATCTTTCGCCCGTAGTACGCCATTTTTACAGACTGACCATAAAACACACAAAAAGGAAAATAAAAACGACTTTAGGCGAAAAATTGTTACCAAACAATATTTGCTGTATATTTACTTGTATATCATCTGCAAATTCTCCCAAAAATTTCCTTCATTTTCAGAACTGAGGCCATGATTAAGAGGGAAACGTGCGCAGAGGCAAATTCTCCCAAAAATTTCCTTGATTTTCAGAACTGAGGCCATGATTAAGATGGAAACGTGCGCTGAGCTGACCATCTAAAACATTATGGGTGAGGGTCTGCTGCAGAGCTGACCATCCTAAACATTATATGCGAAGGCCCGCTAGTGAGCTGACGCTATAAAACATTATATGAGAAGGCCCGCTGGTGAGCTGACCTATATAAAAATTGGCAAACAGGGCCCGCTGGTGAGCTGGCCCTATATAAAAATTATATCACAGGGCCCGCTGGTGAGCTGGCCCTATATAAAAATTATAGCACAGGGCATATGGAAGAGGAGGAGGAGGATGAGAAGATTAAGAGTCAACCATATACCCGTTTTTTGGGTGGAAGGGGTGAATGGGAATACAGAGTATTCCCATCATTGTAAATAACATATATAAAGTCACTTTATGTTCCCCCGGGGCTTTCCTCCAGTGGAGTGGAGAAGTCAGGGGAAATCCAGGCCTTGTTCATTTTTATAAGTGTCAACCTATCAGCATTGTCGGTGGAAAGGCGGATACGCTTATCTGTTATGATGCCACCAGCAGCACTAAATACCCGCTCAGACAGAACGCTGGCGGCAGGGCAGGCCAGCACCTCCAAGGCGTAGAGTGACAGTTCATACCACGTGTCCAGCTTGGACACCCAGTAGTTGTAAGGCACAGAGGGATCATTGAGGACGCTGACACGGTCTGCTACGTACTCCTTCACCATCTTCCAAAACTTTTCCCTCCTTGTGACACTAGGCTGCGCATCAGGGTGAGGGTGCTGGCGGGGTGTCATGAAGGTGTCCCACGCCTTGGAGAGTGTTGCCCTGCCTTTGTCGGAACTGCTGTGTGCTCCCCTTTTCTCCCCTTCTCGGTTGGCCAAGGTAGCACGTACTCTGCCGCCAGCGTTGTCAGATGGAAAATTTTGGAGCAATTTTTCAACAAGAACCTTCTGGTATAGCACCATTTTGCTTGTCCTCTCCACCGGAGGAATGAGAGATGAGAAATTCTCTTTGTAGCGGGGGTCCAGAAGGGTGAACACCCAGTAATCCGTGTTGTCTAAAATGCGTACAACGCGTGGGTCACGGGAAAGGCAGCCTAACATAAAGTCAGCCATGTGTGCCAGAGTACCAACAGTCAAGATTTCGCTGTCCTCACCAGGAGGCTGACTCTCAATATCCTCATCCTCTTCCTCCTCTTCTGCCCACCCACGCTGAAGAGATGGAACTAAAGTTCCATGGCTACCCTCTGTAGCGGAGGCAACCGTGTCTTCCTCCTCCTCCTCCTCCTCCTCCTCCTCCTCCGCCTCCTCCAATTGTCGCTGAGAAGACGAAGTGAGCGTGCTCTGGCTATCACCTTGTGTAAGCTCTTCCTCCCCCATTTCCACCTCTTCCACATGCAAAGCGTCGGTTTTAATTGTGAGCAGCGAGCGTTTCAGTAGACACAGAAGTGGGATGGTTACACTGATAATAGCGTTATCGCCGCTCACCATCTGTGTCGATTCCTCAAAATTGCGTAAAACCTCGCAGAGGTCTGACATCCATTCCCACTCCTCACTTCTGATTACAGGAAGTTGAATGGAGAGGCGACGACCGTGTAACAGCTGGTACTCCACTACTGCCCTCTGCTGCTCACAAAGCCGGGCCAACATGTGGAAGGTGGAGTTCCAGCGCGTGCTCACGTCACACAGCAGCCGGTGAGCTGGCAATTGTAAGCGCTGCTGCAGCTTCAACAGGCCGGCCGAAGCTGTAGATGACTTACGGAAATGTGCACACACGCGGCGCACCTTGGTCAAGAGATCATGCACATTGGGGTAGGTTTTTAGAAATCGCTGCACCACTAAATTAAATACATGCGCTAGGCATGGTACGTGTGTGAGCTTGCCGAGCTCCAAAGCCGCCACCAAGTTACGCCCATTATCACACACAACCATGCCTGGTTGCAGGTTGAGTGGCGAGAGCCACTGCTCGGTCTGGTGACTAATCCCCTGCAACAGCTCTGAGGCCGTGTGCTGTTTGTCCCCAAGGCAGATCAGCTTCAGCACGGCCTGTTGACGCTTCCCCACTGCAGTGCTACACTGCTTCCAGCTACTGGCTGATGGGGGAGTGGCGGTGTGTGTAGAGAATTCGGAGGTGGAAACGGAGGAGGAGGAGCCAATAACATAGGTGCTGGTGGAAACCCTGATGGAGGTAGGGCCCGCAATCCTCGGCGTGGGTAGCACCCGTGCCATCCCAGGGTCCGAGTCGCTCCCAGCCTCCACGACATTCACCCAGTGTGCCGTCAGGGAAATGTAGCGTCCCTGGCCACAAGCACTTGTCCATGTGTCAGTCGTTAAGTGGACCTTCCCAGTAACTGCGTTGGTCAGGGCACGGGTGATGTTACGGGACACATGGTGGTGTAATGCGGGGATGGCACACCGGGAAAAGTAGTGGCGGCTGGGGACCGCGTACCGAGGGACAGCTGCTGCCATCAGGCTGCGGAAGGACTCAGTGTCCACAAGCCTAAATGGCAGCATTTCGATGGCCAGTAATTTTGAAAGGTGTGAGGTTAGTGCTATGGCCTGTGGGTGGGTGGCTGGGTACTTTCTCTTGCGCTCAAATGCCTGGGGTAACGACATTTGGACGCTGTGCTGGGACAGGGAAGTGGATGTGGTCGCTGATGGTGCTTCAGATGCTACAGGTGCAGGGCGGGAGGTATGCGGGCCTGCGCCTTCGACAGGCGATTGGCCGGCACCGAAAACAGGGGAAGAGGAGGCAGTGGTGTGGCCTGCAGACACAGATGGGCGATCCAGGCGTTCCTCCCACTTACTACGGTGCTTGGATGCCATGTGTCGGATCATGCTGGTGGTGGTGAGGTTTCTAGTGTTCATGCCTCGGCTCATTCTGGTGTGGCACAGGTTGCAAACTACAAATCTTTTGTCGTCCGCACTTTCCTTAAAAAAACGCCATACCGCGGAACACCTACCCCTTGGCAAGGTAGATTTACGCAAGGGGGTGCTCCGTGGAACATTTGCGGGCCGGTTTGGTGCGGTCCGCCTTCTTTCTGTTGCCACACCACTGCCTCTTCCAGCCTGTTGCGGTGCTGCAGATGGCTCACCCTCAGGACTGCTGTCATCGCTCGGCTCTACACCTTCCCAGGTGGGGTCAGTCACCTCATCGTCCACCAAGTCCTCCTCCACTTCCTCACTCTGATCATCCTCCTCAAGTCTTGATCCCACCACATACTCAGTCATTGACAACTGTATAACATTCTCCTCAACAAGGTCTTGAGACGGAAATAGTGGTTGATTTAATGGCAACTGTGTCTCATCATCATCATCATCATCCACTACTTCCTTTGACCTTAAATGCCGTTCACATCTGTCATCTTCTTGTGATTGGGTAGCCTCTAGAGGTTGTGAATCAGGGCACAAGATGTCATGTTCCTCTGCAAGCGTGCTTGGAGAGAGGGTCAAATGAAGGATTGGTGATGAGACGAGCTCATCACTATATCCCAGTGTGGGATCACTTCTTTGACCAGACCGTGTATGGTGGGAGGAAGGATGATCAGAGTGAGGATTATGTTGACCAGACTCTTGGCTACTGAGAGTGGACTTGGTGGAAGACAGGGTGGTGCTTAACCGACTGGAAGCAGTATCAGCTGTCATCCAACCGACCACCTGTTCGCACTGGTCGGACCTCGAGAGTGATGTCCTGCGACGCCCTGTGAAATCAGACATGAAGCTAGGTATGGTGGATGTCTTTCTTTCTTGTGCTCTGGCACCAGGCACAGTTTCTCCGCGTCCTGACCCGCGCCCTGAACTTTCAGGATCACGTCCACTTCCCCGTCCCTTTTTACCCGCCTTCTTCATCTTACACGATATATATGACTTTAATATATATGAGTTTGAAAACTTAACAGTATTTCTTCCTATTCTGCAACTGTGCAGAGTACACAGAATAGGCTGTTAAACGGCGTTGAAACACACTGAATGGAATATGTGACTTTAATATTTGAGTTTGAAAACTTTACAGTATTTCTTATAATTCTGGAACTGTACAGAGTACACAGAATAGGCTGCTAAACTGCGGTGACACACACTGAATGGAATAAGTGACTTTAATATTTGAGTTTGAAAACTTAACAGTATTTCTTACTATTCTGCAACTCTGCAGAGTACACAGAATAGGCTGTTAAACGGCGGTGAAAGACACTGAATGGAATATGTGACTTTAATATTTGAGTTTGAAAACTTAACAGTATTTCTTCCTATTCTGCAACTGTGCAGAGTACACAGAATAGGCTGCTAAACTGCGGTGACACACACTGAATGGAATAAGTGACTTTAATATTTGAGTTTGAAAACTTAACAGTATTTCTTACTATTCTGCAACTCTGCAGAGTACACAGAATAGGCTGTTAAACGGCGGTGAAAGACACTGAATGGAATAAGTGACTTTAATATTTGAGTTTGAAAACTTAACAGTATTTCTTACTATTCTGCAACTCTGCAGAGTACACAGAATAGGCTGTTAAACGGCGGTGAAAGACACTGAATGGAATATGTGACTTTAATATTTGAGTTTGAAAACTTAACAGTATTTCTTCCTATTCTGCAACTGTGCAGAGTACACAGAATAGGCTGTTAAACGGCGGTGAAAGACACTGAATGGAATATGTGACTTTAATATTTGAGTTTGAAAACTTAACAGTATTTCTTCCTATTCTGCAACTGTGCAGAGTACACAGAATAGGCTGTTAAACGGCGGTGAAAGACACTGAATGGAATATGTGACTTTAATATTTGAGTTTGAAAACTTAACAGTATTTCTTCCTATTCTGCAACTGTGCAGAGTACACAGAATAGGCTGTTAAACGGCGGTGAAAGACACTGAATGGAATATGTGACTTTAATATTTGAGTTTGAAAACTTAACAGTATTTCTTCCTATTCTGCAACTGTGCACAGTACACAGAATGTGCTGCTACACTGCGGCGAAGCACACTGAATGGAATATGTGACTTTTAAATTTTAGTTTGAAGACTTAACAGTATTTCTTCCTATTCTGCAACTCTGCACAGTACACAGAATGTGCTGCTAAACTGCGGCGAAGCACACTGAATGGAATATGTGACTTTGATATTTTAGTTTGAAGACTTAACAGTATTTCTTCCTATTCTGCAACTGTGCACAGTACACAGAATGTGCTGCTACACTGCGGCGAAGCACACTGAATGGAATATGTGACTTTTAAATTTTAGTTTGAAGACTTAACAGTATTTCTTCCTATTCTGCAACTGTGCACAGTACACAGAATGTGCTGCTACACTGCGGCGAAGCACACTGAATGGAATATGTGACTTTTAAATTTTAGTTTGAAGACTTAACAGTATTTCTTCCTATTCTGCAACTCTGCACAGTACACAGAATGTGCTGCTACACTGCGGCGAAGCACACTGAATGGAATATGTGACTTTTAAATTTTAGTTTGAAGACTTAACAGTATTTCTTCCTATTCTGCAACTCTGCACAGTACACAGAATGTGCTGCTACACTGCGGCGAAGCACACTGAATGGAATATGTGACTTTTAAATTTTAGTTTGAAGACTTAACAGTATTTCTTCCTATTCTGCAACTCTGCACAGTACACAGAATGTGCTGCTAAACTGCGGCGAAGCACACTGAATGGAATATGTGACTTTGATATTTTAGTTTGAAGACTTAACAGTATTTCTTCCTATTCTGCAACTGTGCACAGTACACAGAATGTGCTGCTACACTGCGGCGAAGCACACTGAATGGAATATGTGACTTTTAAATTTTAGTTTGAAGACTTAACAGTATTTCTTCCTATTCTGCAACTCTGCACAGTACACAGAATGTGCTGCTACACTGCGGCGAAGCACACTGAATGGAATATGTGACTTTTAAATTTTAGTTTGAAGACTTAACAGTATTTCTTCCTATTCTGCAACTCTGCACAGTACACAGAATGTGCTGCTACACTGCGGCGAAGCACACTGAATGGAATATGTGACTTTTAAATTTTAGTTTGAAGACTTAACAGTATTTCTTCCTATTCTGCAACTCTGCACAGTACACAGAATGTGCTGCTACACTGCGGCGAAGCACACTGAATGGAATATGTGACTTTTAAATTTTAGTTTGAAGACTTAACAGTATTTCTTCCTATTCTGCAACTCTGCACAGTACACAGAATGTGCTGCTAAACTGCGGCGAAGCACACTGAATGGAATATGTGACTTTGATATTTTAGTTTGAAGACTTAACAGTATTTCTTCCTATTCTGCAACTCTGCACAGTACACAGAATGTGCTGCTACACTGCGGCGAAGCACACTGAATGGAATATGTGACTTTTAAATTTTAGTTTTAAAAACTTAACAGTATTTCTTCCTATTCTGCAACTCTGCACAGTACACAGAATGTGCTGCTACACTGCGGCGAAGCACACTGAATGGAATATGTGACTTTGATATTTTAGTTTGAAGACTTAACAGTATTTCTTCCTATTCTGCAACTCTGCACAGTACACAGAATGTGCTGCTACACTGCGGCGAAGCACACTGAATGGAATATGTGACTTTGATATTTTAGTTTGAAGACTTAACAGTATTTCTTCCTATTCTGCAACTCTGCACAGTACACAGAATGTGCTGCTAAACTGCGGCGAAGCACACTGAATGGAATATGTGACTTTGATATTTTAGTTTGAAGACTTAACAGTATTTCTTCCTATTCTGCAACTCTGCACAGTACTCAGAATGTGCTGCTAAACTGCGGCGACGCACACTGAATGGAATACGTGACTTTGATATTTTAGTTTGAAGACTTAACAGAATGTGCTCTAATCTGCAACTTTGCACACTAAACAGAATGTGCTCTAATCTGCAACTTTGCACACTAAACAGAATGTGCTCTAATCTGCAACTTTGCACACTAAACAGAATGTGCTCTAATCTGCAACTGTGCACACTAAACAGAATGTGCTCTAATCTGCAACTTTGCACACTACACAGAATATATATATTTTTTTTTTTTTTTTTTGTTTTTTTCCCCCCACACCAAATAACCTGCTGCCCCCACACACAGTAGTCCTAAAAAGGACTTTTGGTTCTTTTTTTTTCACAATTTTTGTTTTTTTCCTCCCTACACTGCCTTTCCCTTCCTATCCTCAGCTCTCCCTGGCTCAGACTGAGCCGAACTCGATGGTCAGGTGCTATACAGCACCTGACCACGGGTTCTGGCCAGCCAATCAGTGTAATGCCAGCAGCCAACATGGCTGCTGGCATTACACCGATGTCAGAGCCTCCCTGCACGTTTATTGGCTGCGCAGCAGGCGCAAAACGTGCGGGGAGGAGACACGAACATGGCGGGCGAGCACATGCGGTACTCGTACGAGTACCGCCATGTGCCGAGCAGAGCGATGCTCGTGCCGATCCGAGCATCGGCCGAGCATGCTCGCTCAACACTAGTCACATGTTCTGCTTGATTCTGTTTGAAAAACCTGCCAGCAACTGTCATGTTACCCTCCATAGACGTGATTTCAAGGACTGATTGAGGGGTTATCTCTTGAACAAAAGCACAAGGACAAAATTCATAGGGGCCATTCAGATTTTCTGAACATAGTAATGTAAGTTGGGATGTTAGTATTAGTGGGTGTTAGTTTTAAGACTGTACATTAGATACTCCACATATGTCAATCACTTAGTTTAAAGGAGCAGTAAACTTTTTTTATGAAAACACATATTTTATAGAGCATTTCCTGCTGAATAAAACAAGGTCACTCCCATCACTGACTGATGTTTTATTCAAAATTTATAGCAGTTTAAATAATCAGGAAGTGAATTTACTGTGTTTACTTCCTGATAGTTCTAACTGACAGGAAGTGACAGGCAGTTTCTATCACATTCTATGGAGAACTGTATGTCTCTGACTTTCCTCTACATTAGAATCTAACAGAAAATCTAATTAGAATTTGACCACTAGAGGGCACTGCTAATGTAAAAAAAACAGGGGTTTAAACTGTAATAACTCTGGAAATATAAATCTCAGAGTTCCCTGAGATCTGAAAGCCAGTTGGGATGGACCTCAATGTGAGACAATATTGTGTCGGGATAAGGAAAACCCTGCTCCCCTTCATCCATACTGACATACACAATATTTTCCCATGTCAAGATCCGTCTTTTTGGAAAGAGGCATGAGGGAGAAAGTTTTAATTGTATTTTCAAGAAGAATATTAAAGTAAAAAGATCTCAAATGATCCTATGCATTATAAAACATTAAATTGAACAGTCCTAACATATATATATATATATATATATATATATATATATATATATATATATTTATTTCTTGACATTGCTATCTCTTTAAGCCCTTAAGGACCTTGGGGCTTTTTTTGTTATTGGATTCAGGGCTCCCCGAATGGCATCCAGCCAAGCAGGAAGCCCTGAATTCCATGACGTGTCGGGACCATTATGGGCTCTTACGGCAAGTTTACCCATGATGGTCCTGGCACATCATGGGTCCTTAAGGGGTTAATTACTACTGGATATGATTCCATGGAGGCATTTGTTGACCCCAAACTCCTCCCACTGCAAGCTTCCTAAGAACAGTTCCATGGGAGGAGTTTAGAAACCTACAAAAAAAGAATATGTCTGCTTCCATAGACACGAGGTCCAGTACTAATTAAAGATTCATTTTTACCAGCCAATCCACACATGATTCATAAATAGACTTGTGCGAATTGGTTCGGTCGATTTCGGAATTCGGACGAATAAGGGTCATTCAGCGTCATTTGGGCCGTCTGAAAGGAAAAAGTTGTTCGTTTTTTCAAAACTGAATCCGAACAGCCCTGGTTCAGAATGTCGTAGAAAATTTTGGAAATTCGGCTACGACTACCCATGCGTTTGATACTTTCCCTCCATACTTTCCCTCCCTCTCAAGTCCAATTAGGCGGTTGGACTAATGACACGTCAGACACCCATACAGCATGCATTTACTGTTAGTCGGTTGTTGGAGCTCAGAGAAAGCAGGAGGAGATAGAGAGCTGTTGTCTAGGCAGGCAGGTAGCATAGGCAGGCACCCAGCATTAGTACCTTATTGCCACTGCAAGGGAGAGTCATCTTTGTTCCTGTGCAAATTATAAAAAATATTAGGAATTTGTAGTAATAGTTTTCAGAGTGACACAGCCAGTCTCACAGTTGTGTAGGCAGGCCTAGTACCTTATTGCCACCACAAGGGAGAGTAATTTTTTAACGTATGTTAAATTTGGTCAAATAATTTGGAATGTCGTTGAATTTTGTCCGAGTCGAACAGGTCTGATCCGAAATGCGGATCCTCCGAACGACAAAAAAAAAATTAGTCCGAAATCAAATTTTACAGAAAATTTTTGTTGTTCACAAGTCTATTCTTTAATGTCATTAGGCTTTTATGCCAGATTAAGTATATTACGAGATTCTCCTTTTTGCTTTTTACATTATAGATTATTCATATAACTTGCATTTATCAGTATTGCTATAGCTGAATGAAAGTTTCTATCAAATGATTTGTACCCAAGGTGAACAAGAAATCAGTCCAAGGATGGACAGTAGTCAACCTGCATTTCTGTTGGACTAAAGCTGCTATCTCCCTCATTTAGGAGTTGTGATCCAACAACAGCCAGTGGGCCATTTAACTACCTCTATCTTGGCCTGTACCTGGTACTCTCTTTTTTCTGGTTTATAAATTAAACTGCTAGGCTGTCAAGGGTGACTATAATTGATGGTAAGCCAACTCTTACAATAACACATTGCCATGTGAGTGACATTGTACCAGCTATGAAAAGCACCTTAGATTATAAGCAAATAGTATCAAATCGCAGAGTTGGACTGAAAGGAGTCACAGCATTGGGTCATTAATAAAATAACACTTTGCTGGTCACTTGTAAAAAGAAAAGGTCTCCTGGCTCCATTCACTGATTGCTGATTTACCCCCCTTAACAAAAACAAATTGGCCTCTGTATTAATTAGTACGTGGATGGATTTTAATTTAGAATTCTATCACCAGCCCATCCAGTGTTTTTCTTTCAGCACCAAACAGGAAATGAAAGACTCAATATCACCTTTGTTCTAGAATTTGGAGATTTAAACCTCAATTTTGTTTAAAGGAACATATCTTTAAAAATCATTTTAGTATTCATATATGTTATTTTTTATTGTTTTTCTATTTGTACTGGATTATTCACATTGAAATATACTAAAATGAAAAAAAAAAAAAAAAAAAAAAAAATATATATATATATATATATATATATATGATATATACAGGGCTCAACATTTCCACTCGCCACTAGCCAATGGCCTGATATTTATACAATTTTTTTTTTAATTTGTTGGATTACTACTCAAATTGACATATATCAAGATGATAAAAAAGAAACATATTGAAACTGATATACCAAGGCACTGTAGGGGACAAATATATATCCCCAAAATTCTAACTCAAGCAATATGCAGGACTTTTCTCAAGCACTAAAAGGTTTAATAGCCCCATTTAAATCAATGGAAATTTTTGTTTGTTCCCCATACTGCTGTTTAGTTGCTGTTGGATCATTCCGGGGCGGAGATTCACTAAGAGGTGATGACTTCTCCAGTTTATCACTTCTCCAATTCCTATGTTTTTCTATACAGCCAATTCACTAAAATCTCCAAAGCTGAAGAAATCTTAGTGCAAAGGCTCCATAGAATAACATAGGAATTGGAGGTGATAAACTGGAGAAGTCAACATCACTTTATCACCTCTTTATCTCCCTGCTTAGTGAATCTCCCCCCATTTCTTCTTCATACAAACACCCTTATTGTGTTGGGAGATTATTAACTCTTTCAACATCAGTGAGAGGTCCACTTTTTAAAAAAATATGCATGAACAGGCAGGTGCATTTTGGGGGAATAGGACATGGTGGGAACATTTAGGGGGGTTATTCACTAAGGTGTGATAAAGAGGTGATAAAGTGCAGATGACTTCTCCAGTGATATCACTTCTCCAATTCCTATATTATTCTATGGAGCCAATTCACTAACCTGTCTTAAGGTTTGGAGATTTTATTACATAGGCTCTATAGAATAACATAGGAACCGGAAAAGTGATATAACTGGAGAAGTCATCTCCGCTATATCACCTGTTTATCACGCCTTAGTGCGCAATGCCCTTAGTGTCCTTAACCCTTTGAGTGTGAGAGGGGTATCCAAAATGCACCCCTTTGGCACTTAAAGGTTAAACTGCTGCTGATCAATGTGGACCATGCATGGTTCAATTTTGCATAATTGAACATGTCATTAAAGATTGGTTATATATCATGTTAGCCTACAGACCAGCAAATCTACACTTAAAGTGATAGTAATGTTTCACAAAAACAGCAGCTCCAATTAATCTACATAGTATTTGAGCCATAGAGAGTTTTATTTTAATATTGTAAGATTTGTAGTTCAAGAATAATTGAATGATAAAATATCCCCCACCCGCCCCTTTCACCTAGTGTAAGCCATCTTCCCTCAGATGTGGAATCTGGTCCATAGACCAGACAGGTCACAGCAAGGGACAATCTTCTTACTGTGAGCATAAGGAAAACCCTGCCCCCTTGACAGGTTTTTCAGGTTTTTCTCTTATGCTAATTGCAGATTGTCCCTCTCTGCAATCCACCTGGACACCACCTTGCTGCTCTGAGCTGAGCAGTGTTACATCAGTAAAAGGGGCGGGAGGAGGATACTTTATCATTCAATTACTCTTGATCTACAACTCAACCAGTTTTGAAATAACACTCTCCATGGCCCAAATACTATGAAGAGTAATTAGAGCTTCTTTTATTGTGAAACATTACTATCCTTTTAAAGGGATATTTCAATTCTGTCAGAGTTGTAGTTCAAGAGTAATTCAATGACAAAGTATCCCCCTCCCGCCCCTTTTACTGATGTAACACTGCTCAGCCAGATCAGAAGGGAGGTGCTCAGGTAGATTGCAGCGAGGGACAATCTTCAATTAAGATAACAGAAAAAGCTGAAAAACTTGTCAAGGGGGCAGGGCTTTCATTGTTCTCATAGGAAGAAGATTGTCCCCTACTGTTATCCATCTGGTCTATGGACTGCATTCCACATCTGAGAAAAGATGGCTTACACTAGGTAAAAGGGGCAGGAGGGGAAACTTTTCTTGTGAATATCTCTCAAACCATAAAGGTTTGAGAGATAAGACTTAAATCGTTCTTCATGTTTTTTTGTACTTGGTACAATATGTTAATGTATGGTAATGATGGTGCCAGTGTGGTACCATTGACAGTTCATATGCTAATGCAACAATTCAGTAATGTTTAATATGCTAATGAAGCTTTTCAGTGATATTACATATGCCAATTAAGAATTGCTGCACCAGGTAACGTTCATTTTCACTTTCCCCAGAAATAATATAGTGAATATTTTGTGAACTATACATCTGCTGGAATTTTGGTTAACATGACACTTAAGCAGTTTTGAATTATTGTTTCAAATATGTAAAACAAGTCAAGGTGACAGGTCCACTTTAAATGTATTTTAATAATAAAAGGGGGGACCAAGGTTTAGTGAAAACGAAAAGGAGGGGTATTGTGTGCTTATGTTTGTGACTATTTTAGAGGAAGGGAAATGCTAAATTGGTATTTTCAAACCCAGTTACTAGATGAAACACAATGTTATAAATGGAGAAGTACAAAGATTTGAATTACACGTTATAATGACATATAATGACTCTAACACCACTCCCCTCTGTCAATCCCTACACTGACTCCCATTAGCATATAGAATTCAATTGTATAGAGCCCTCAGTAACACTGCACCACCCTCTATTTCATCTCTCATTTCCAAATACACTCCCACTTCACATGACCTCTCCACAGCTCTTATTACATCCTCCCACTCCCTCCTACAGGACTTCTCCCATGCTACACCTCAGCTCTGGAATTCCCTCCCCGCCCAATCAGACTCTCCCCCAGCCTTCAAAGCTTCAGACGCTCCCTGAAAACTCACCTCTTCAGGAAAGCCTATCAACTACTTCCATAACTGTTATCACCAAGAACCACTCCTTCCCTGGACCACTACACTCAACAGAACTTCTCTCTCCTACCACTGACCGGCAGTTCATGTGGCAGGAGGCATTTACACCCAATAGCACTTATTCCTTCTGTGTCCAACCTACCTTCCTCTAGAATGTAACCTCTCATGAGCAGGTTATTTAATATCTCTGTATGTCTATTCCCTATGGTACAGTGCTGTGGAATAGGTTGGCATGATATAAATAAAGAATCCTATATAATAATTTGCTAAAACATGTGTAACGACAAAGTCATGCACAGTAGAGACTGCTGCGCGTGCTGCATTCATACACAGTAGAGACTGCTGCACATGCTGCAGTCATGCACAGTAGAGACTGCTGCACATGCTGCAGTCATGCACAGTAGAGACTGCTGCACATGCTGCAGTCATGCACAGTAGAGACTGCTGCACATGCTGCAGTCATGCACACTAGAGACTGCTGCACATGCTGCAGTCATGCACAGTAGAGACTGCTGCACATGCTGCAGTCATGCACAGTTGAGACTGCTGCACATGCTGCAGTCATGCACAGTAGAGACTGCTGCACATGCTGCAGTCATGCACAGTAGAGACTGCTGCACATGCTGCAGTCATGCTCAGTAGAGACTGCTCTTGCCGTGGCTGACACAGAGCTGGACGCTCAGGAGCAGCGCGGGCAGTCTCTATTGCGCATGACTGTGTAACAGGCTCTTCAACAAGTAAGAATAATAATACACCAGGGTTGTTAGCATGGGGGAAAAGTTCTGTTTTCTTCCCACATGGACTTTGGCAGAAAACAAGTAATTTGCTGTTTTTTCTATTAATGTTTTTGCAGCTAGAAACCCTGTAAAATGCCCCCCTTTTCACTCACCCCCAAGACATTTCCCATGGGAACTTTGCTAGTTCTTAGACTTTGACTTGCTTTGCAATGAATTGGAGAGTTATTTAGCATTCAAGGGGTTGAAAGCTCAATTTAAAGGAGCAGTAAACTTTTTTTATGAAAAAATATATATTGTAGGGATTTTCCTATTGAGTAAGATAAGGGTACTCCCACTGCTGAGAAATTTATATTTTCTCAGTTATTACAGTTTAAACCCATGTTTTTTTTTACATTAGCAGTGCCCTCTTGTGGTCAAATTCTAATTAGATTTCCTTTTAGATTCTAATGGAGAGGAAAGTCAGAAAAGTCAGAGACATACAGTTCTCCATAGAATGTGATAGAAACTGCCTGTCACTTACTGTCAGTTAGAACTATCAGGAAGTAAACACAGTAAATTCACTTCCTGATTATTTGAACTGTTATAAATTTTGAATAAAACATCTGACAGCAGTGGGAGTGACCTTGTTATATTCAGTAGGAAATGCTCTATAAAATATGTGTTTTCATAAAAAAAGTTTACTGCTCCTTTAAATCAAAGGGAAATGTTATTTGTCTCTGATCATGAACAAGCATGTTAAAGTGAAACGCATTAATCGGCAAGATGTCACTTTGCTACATGTACTGGTATACAGCTCCATGATGGTAAATCTCTCCAAAAAGTGTTTTGATAGCCAAGGATACTCTGGAGGTATTATGTGATTTCTTATCTTATTTGCCATAATCAAGTTTTTTTTTTTACTTATGGATTTGGTTTTGTGGATGCAAATGCGTTTTTCTTCTGTTCTATAAATGTTTGCCCCAGAATCCTTCCTCTTTTCTTTATAAATATGGCCTTTAGTATTTTTGGTGCTGTGCCTTTAAACTTTGTTTAGATTCTGCACTATAACTAGCACAAGAAAATCCTCCACAGGTCAAACTTACAAGCCTGACGGGAACAGATAATATACATGAGAGAGGAGATGACAAGTACGAATGAAGGCATCAGTTAAGATTTAAGTCCGTGTGATCACAAGCCTACTTCAAATAAATAGTTGTGAATAATCAGCAGCCCCAAATGCTTTCCAATCGGTTCTATTTTTCATGCCTCAAACTATGATGCTATCAGCTCTCTGAGCCTTTGTTTGTGTCTTGGAATGAAAGATTTTAGCTCAGTTTCACCACAATAAACAGGTTAAATATAATAATTACAGATCTCCCCTTACTGTACAAACAAACTTTAATGTACTACAAGACCTCCCGGAGCTGAAGGGGTAAATAATACAGAATTACCTCTAGTGCTGGTATAGCATTACAGGTCCATTCCATAACGATGATCGATGCACCTACAGAAGAGACTGTTTATGCATTTAAAGGGATAGCAATACTTTAATATTACTATTCCCCATATTGTAGATATTTGAAAAAGAATTTAATAGCTCCCAGGTTCATCTCTCAAACCTTTATGGTTTGAGAGATAACCGAAGGCAAAGTTCCCCCCTGCCCTTTCCCTGAAGTCAGCGTTGTACTGACTGTAGGGATATCCGGTCTTATTTTCATCAGGCGGCTCTGCAGCAGAGCCGAGATTGCGTTAGTAAAAAATAATCATTTCACTGAAACAGTCTTCTACGTGTGCTTGCAAACCAAACACGTGTAGAAGACCGTTTCAGTGAAATAATTATTTTTTACTAACACGATCTCGGCTCAGCTGCAGAGCCGCAAGTCTGTCGTACGACAGACTTCCCCTGCAGTCAGTACAATGCTGACTTCAGGGAAGGGGGGCGGAGGGGGGAACTTTGCGTTCGGTTATCTCTCAAACCATAAAGGTTTGAGAGATGAACCTGGAGGCTATTAAATTATATTTCAAATAGCTACAATATGGGGAAAAGTAATACTGAAGTATTACTATCCCTTTAACCCCTTAGGGACCCTTGACGTACCAGGACCGTCAAGGGTAAACTTGCTTGAAAGACCCTTGACGGTCCTGGTACGTCACGTACTTTTTACTTACAGCGCTCTACCGGGAGCGCTGTAAGTAAAAATGGGGCATGAAATAGACCGCTCCAAGATCGGAGCGATCTGTTTCAAGCCCCATAGTGACGCGCCGATACACGTGACAGGTCACGTGTACCGGCCCGTCAACGTGCCCCTATGCGGACGTTATGGGACGGAAATGTCCCATAATGTCCGGTCCTTAAGGGGTTAAGGAAGGAATGTTGGCATCACAACATCTATAGTAATTGTATTTTGACTTTGAAGCTTGTTTCTTTAATATATGCAACAAATTGGTTATCTGGTTCAAGAAAACATTGCACTCCCGCATTTTAATTTGGGGTTTGTTTGTTTGTTGAATTTTTAGTCATTATTGTCTACTAGACCAATGGTTCTCAGACTGTGGGGTAATGTATATAAACTATTCTTAGTGGTATATTTAAGATTTGTTGATAACATTTGCACATGGTTATTATAGAGGTGGGTCACGTTTATAAAGAAGTAAAGACACATAAATAAACATGTTTTGTTGTTGGAGAAAATTCACGAATGAGATTTTTTTTTGCATACATTTTTTATAAACTATCACTCAACGTGGTAAATAGGTTTGAAGAATAGGTTATACCTGGTGTTAAGATTTAACCTTGAAAACAGCCTTTTGTTAAAATTAGTTTATGCATAGTTAAACGGATAGTAATAGTTAATTTTATGTTTATTTAGTATTATAGGCATTAAAAAAATATGAACAGCTATGTTAGTCTTATCTTTCAAACCGGCAGAGCCGAAATCGCTCAATCAAAACATAAATACGTCATTGGAATGGTCTACTAAGTATGCCTGATTTGCAAGCACACTTTGTAGACAATTCCAATGAAGTATTTATTTGTAGATCACGCATTTTCGGTCTTGCTGAAGAACCTCCATCTGGTCAAATGACGGGATTCTGCAGCTGTCAGCTAGAGCGCTAACTTCTTTCAGGAGGTAACTTTAGAAAAGTATATCTCTCACACAATAAAGGTTTGAGACATAAGACATCATTGTCCATATTTTTTTAATGCCTACAATATTAAATAAACATAAAATGAACTATTACTATCCCTTTAATGCATGACAATTCTTATTTGGACCCAGCCACTTCTGTTTCACAATTCAAAAAAGGCAGTTGATCGGCATTAATACCAAGCAAAAATGTTGATAAATATATCTATATATATATATATATATATATATATATATATACTAGTGTAAAAGCCTGTGTACACGGGCCAAGGTCCAGAACCCTTTGAGTGCCAGAGGGTAAGCGGCTGCTACCTCACTGCTCCACACGATGCAGTCTTGTGTTTCATCACTCACGCAATGCAATCATGCGCAGTAGAGACCGCCGAACGCGTGCAGTCTCTCCTGTGCATGACTGCTTCTGACAAACATCCTAGCAAATCATATATATATATATATATATATATATATATATATATTTACACACACATCCCTTTGTGACAGCTTTACAGACACTCTATTTTTTAAACCAGTTTTACACATTACTTATACTCTATAAGTACTAGCATATAGTAGAACAAGGCTGATGAGACGGTTATGTGACTACCAATGGAGAGGGGAACAAGACTTGGGTGACATTCAATGGATGTGAGGTTATGTGATTATGAGTTGTAGTGACAGACAGTAGATGTGACGATATATGACTACTAGTGGTAGTTGAATATGGCTGGTTGACAGACAGTGAATGTGGTGTTCTGTGATTGCCAGTGGACGAATGAACCATTTCAGACAGAGCCATTTTCAATTTTTGTAAGATTTTGCTTGTTATAAATACTATGATATATACTTATCCAAGAAAAAAATAATATACAGTTACTGTATCTGGTATATGTTACTCATTAAATGGTACCTTTAACAATGGTCCCTTTCACAAGTGACACCAACATAGAAGTGTTGCAATGGTTATGTCACAGTAGTGAAAGTTAACATGCTTGACCATTGTGCCTTTCACATGGGCAACCATCACCTCATGTCAAAGTACCACAGTCCAGTGTGTTGCAAATTACAGAGTTGCAGTAAGATATTTCTGAATGGCGGCCTATGTGGGCACTGGCTGACCTTTCATGCAAGTGTTGTTGGTGTCTAAGATGCTTATCACAGTGTCCAGTGAATAGCAAGCCCAATGTGGGTACCAGCTAGTAATATTGGTTTATGATAAGTTTTATTATCATTTGATTTAATACATTTATTTTGGATACAATACAACTACCTGGAGTGGCAGTTTAATTCTTTCTATCTTTGGATCCACACGAGTCTTATTGAATTATTCTGATTGGCATTGACACTGTGGAAGACAGGAGAGGAGGAGATCCTGAACGGAGTGTGGAGCAGTTCAATGAGCTACAAACCGAACAGGGGTGGTAAGATACCCCTGTATTTCTATCTAGCTATGTCTGTACATATGTATTGACACAGCATTATATAAATGTGAGTGCAATCGATACTTTGCTATATGTTGTTTTAGTGTTGTGTTGATAAGGCACTATTGGTGCCTCTTTTGTGTTTCTTTGTTGTTTATTTGAGATCCTTCGTGAATGGAGGTTAGGGAGAGCAGCCTAACATCGATTCTGTTGATAGCTGATTAAGAGACAGCTTTTTTAAACCCTGAGAGTGATTGCTGGTTAAAGGGATAGTAATGTTTCATAATAAAAGCAGCTCTAATTAATCATCATAGTATTTGGACTTTGGAGAGTGTTATTTCAATTCTGCTAGAATTGTAGATCAAGAGAAATTCAATGACAAAGTATCCCCCTCCCACCCCTTTTACTGATGTAACACTGCTCAGCCAGATCAGAAGGGAGGTGCCCAGGTAGACTGCAGAGAGGGACAATCTTCAATTAAGATAAGGGAAAAACCTGAAAAACTTGTCAAGGGGGGCAGGGCTGTCATTGTTCTCATAGGAAGAAGATTGACCCCTTCTGTTATCTGTCTGGTCTATGGACTGCATTCCACATCTGAGAAGAGATTGCTTACACTAGGTAAAAGGGGCGGGAGGGGAAACTTTGCTTGTGAATATCTCTCAAACCATAAAGGTTTGAGGGATAAGACTTATGTCATTCTTCATGTTTTTTTAAATGCCTACAAAATAAAATAAAGATAAAATGAAGTATTTTATCTTTAACATATATGTGTGCAACCGGCATACACTTTTGTGAGTATGACTCTATGGTGGTGGTGAGGTGTGAACTATACCTGAAGGATAACACACTCAGAAGCATCCCTTTTTTTCCCTTTTTTTTGTTTTCTACAGATGATAATTCTTGCTCTCCAAGGAATTTAACCCTATGAGTGTCAGAGAGGTAACCAACGCATTGCTTTTGCGATGCATTGGATATCTCTCTGACACGCAAAGGGTTGCTAAAGTGTGTACTTTATCCAACTTACTTTTGCTCTGATCAAAGATGCAGCAATCACAATTATCCCTTTAACTAAGAGATGAGTGGAAATAATATATTTTTTTCCTATCTCAGTCACGACTCAGGAACTAAGCGATTTGAAGCTACGTCTTAAAAATGTCACTGCTGTTAGGAGACATGGAGGGGGAGGGAGATATTCAACACATTAACCTCTTTATGGGAAAAACCAAGATAATATATAAGTAAACTGGAGTAATTCTGCAGCACACCAACGTTAATGAAGGGGCAAAAAAGTTAGCAAATTCCCCCTTAATCTAAATGGAAAGTGTAACCCTCTGAATACAAAAGAGGTCTCCAACACAAGGCTTTGCATTCAGTGTATTAAAGGGATAGTAATGTTACACAAAAACAGAGTCTCCAATCAATCTTCATAGTACGTGGGCCATGGAGAGTGTTATTTCAATACTGTCAGAGTTGTAGTTCAAGAGTAATTGAATGATAAAATATCCCCCTCTTGCCCCTTTAACCTAGTGTAAGCCACCTCCCCTCAGATGTGGAATCTGATCCTGGGACTAGACAGATCACAGCAAGGGACAATCTTCTTACTGTGAGCATAAGGAAATCCTGCCCCCTTGACAGGTTTTTCCTTATTCTCACTGAAGATTGTCCCTCTCTGCGATCCATCTTCTCTGAGGTGAGCAGTGTTACATCAGTCATAGGGGCAGAAGGGGGATACTTTACCATGCAATTACTCTTGAACAACAACTCTAAGAGTACTGAAATAACACTCTCTGACAAACCAACAATGTTTTCTTTTTTTTTACACAAAAGTTTTCTCCTTTTTAGACACTGCCAGTACATTTTAACCTATGCTTCCTATGACTGCAACATTTCCCACCTCATATTAATTCTTCTGAGGGTTGAAATGGAGTAATTAATAGCTGACAGTCAAAGCTGTGAGTCTTAAAACAAGATGTGCCTTGAAAAAGTTGTTAGCAGACTGAGTGCCTTTGTCCTTTGCCCAAAACACTAACTTTCTGCTTATGTAACATTGGCACATACATCTTTGAAAAATAACTGTGGCTTGGGATATTCTAGTAGGGTGCAACACATGACATCAGTTCTTTAAAGCTTCTGTTTTCAACAAAACAAAAGGGCTGCATGTCAACCTCCAAAATATTGGCAATTTTACTCTACCATAGGCATACCTTTGCATTATGTTTGTGCAGGTTTTGACTTCTTTCTAAGAAGTTAGTAAGTGTGGTTAGTAAGTGTGGCATAGCAATACATAGTAGAAGAACTGTGTAACGTTATTGCCAACGTCACCACTTGAGGAGGTGGTGGGGGTGGTGGCAGTATGTGTTGGCACTCTATGAGGTCCACCTGCACGTCCCTTTGTTTTGTCCTGTTGTGTGGATGTCTTAATTTCATTTTTTAATTTTATCAATAAATTATGATGTTTTACAACTACACCGGTATGCTTTAAGGAGTTCTGCCTGAATTCCTTCTTTATGCACTCTATGACTCCTGTCATCTCCTACAGCAAACCCAGAGTCATCATACTCCTCTACAGCAGGAGAAATAGGTGTTATTTGGAATGAACTCACTGTTGGCAGTTGCACACTCTCTCGCACATCAATAACATCACTACTTCTCTTATCTGCCCCAGAGCCATGGGAACTTTTTGAAGTGCTTCTGGTGCTGCTAGATGTGACACCTGTGACATGTTCAAGGTGAGTCTCCCAGTCAGACCAGTGGTTGTACTTCAGTTGGCATCTCATTGAGGAAGTGCCTAGCTGAGAGCCTTCTTTCCCCTTGCTCACATGCTTTTTGCACAGACAACAGATAGCAACATGTTTAGCTTTTGGATCCTGAGTGAAGTATCTCCATACTGTGGGCTTCATGGATTGTGGAGTTCCTGAGGGGCTAGTATTACTACTGAGGCTAGATGTTGATGTAATTCTACTTCTACTACTACTAGGTACAGTGCTTCCAGCAGCAGCAGAGGCAGTCATCATAGCTAGGTTTGTGTATGTTAATAGTCTGTGTTGTTGCTGCTGATTGTTATTCAACACAAGTGTGTTTGACTGATTGAGACTGTTTTGTGTATGCAGCCTGGAGCGCTCAAAAAATAAGGATACAGAGAGGGACAAAAAATAGAAATATCTAAGAGTAGTATTTGTGTATTAAGTCCAAATACAAATATTATATAGTGGAAAAAATGTTTTTTAGCAACCACGTAATAAGTACAGCTTATAAGCAAGAGAACATTAAAATCTGGTGTTTATTATTGCCATAAAATATGGTAGTTTCAAAACATAATAAAAAATATATGATAAAATAAAATATAAAACAATAAAAAATATCAGTTAAGATTGTAAGCAACAATGATGCATAATGCTTGCTTATTCGTCCAAAACCAGACTACACGGATGTCAGAACAATGAATTAGACAATTAAGTTAGTAAGTGGTGTACAATTGCCGGGGTAGGTTCGTATCTTCCCCAAACTGTCTGAATTAGACCATATAGGCAGGGCTTATAATTTTAAAGGAGCAGTAAACTTTTTTTATGAAAAAATATATATTGTAGGGATTTTCCTACTGATTAAAATAAGGGTACTCCCACTGCTGAGAGATTTATATTTCCAGAGTTATTACAGTTTAAACCCATGTTTTTTTATATTAGCAGTGCCCTCTAGTGGTCAAATTCTAATTAGATTTCCTGTTAGATTCTAATGGAAAGGAAAGTCAGAAAAGTCAGAGACATAACAGTTCTCCATAGAATGTGATAGAAACTGCCTGTCACTTCCTGTCAGTTAGAACGATCAGGAAGTAAACACAGTAAATTCACTTCCTGATTATTTAAACTACTATAATTTTTGAATAAAACATCTGACAGCAGTGGGAGTGACCTTGTTTTATTCAGCAGGAAATGCTCTGTAAAATATGTGTTTTCATAAAAAAAAGTTTACTGCTCCTTTAAGTCCTTTGCTACTAGCCAGACCTGAAAAGTTACTCGGCACTGCAAGCCATAACATACCAACCAGGGCTGAATTTCTACTCGCCAGGGCTACATTTTCACTCGCCATTGGCTAGTGGCGAGTGGAAATTTTGAGCCCTGATATAGGTAAAGTCTGTTACACAATCCCCCCCTATAGTATTGCTTTTACTTTCAGCTTTCTTTATTCTCAGCTGAAAGTAAGAGCAATACTATAGGGGGGGATTGTGTAACAGACTTTACCTATATGGTCTAATTCAGACAATTTGGTGAAGATACAAACCTACCCCGGCAATTGTACACCACTTACTAACTTAATTGCCTAATTCATTGTTCTGACATCCGTGTAGTCTGGTTTTGGACGAATAAGCAAGCATTATGCAACATTGTTGCTTACAATTTTATTGTACAGTGGCGCTGTTGCTACACCATCCTATGGACAGCTCTGGTCCCGGGACCATAAATCTCCATAGGATGATGTAGCAACAGTGCCACTGTACAATTTCAGGCCACTGTGATATTGCACCTAAAAAATTCAACTTTGAGCTGTAATAACTTTTGAATAAAACACCTTTCAGCAGTGGGATAAACCCTACATTTCTACATTTTAAGTATTACTATCCCTTTAAAATGTATTGTTCTCTCTTCCTCTCACAAGTACAGAATGGCATGCTGTGAGAGCCTGACACTCTTTTATATGCCTGCAGGAAAGGAAGAGAAAACTGCCATGAGACGGGAAGAAATTCACTCTTCCCATTAAATTCAATGCAATGAGCTAGGTGAAAAAAGTGGGAAAACTGGATTTTTCACTGGAAATGTTTTGCCTGACTAGAAGTGCCTTTTTTTTTTTTTTTTTTTGCTGATTTTTGTTTGAGGAGAATTTTTTCGTCCATCCCTATAAATGTATTTAATTTTAATATGAACACAAAAACGATATGTTGTACTATGGTGGAAGGCAACATGTGTGTCTCAGAGCCATCTTTTACAGCAGTATTTCCTAATATTAATCCTCGTGTGCATCAGCTGATCAGCTTTTAAACATTTCTGTTTGTCTGTTTAATCACAGATGATGAATCAGTGGCTCTGTCACTGATATCAGATAGATGTGACCTGTGTGCCCTATGGACTGGAGTTGACAATCACTTATTTAAGCTATATTCACACAGGTGACTTTAGCACAACATTATTAATATTGCTCTAGATGCACTCGTGTGAAACAGCTTGCCTCCATTAATGCTAATTACACTACCAATTTCCACCTTGCAGAATGCATCAAAGTACAGTTTAAAGGGGAACTACCATCCCGCAATAACTTAACCTTGATTGATTCTTCATCTGGTGACTAGCTGCTTAGTAGCGCTAGTCGCCAGAAATATTACCCGTTTCTGAAGATTTCGGCATTTTACGGATGCTCACAGGAGCAGGAAGCATGGACATCTCGTCACAGTGACGTCCGTGCGCCTGCGCTGTCAGTCCCTTTTGAGCTGGCCAGCCAATAATAAATAGCTGATGCCCATACAGGAAGTCCTTGTGAAGCTCTGGGAGAATGTGGGACATCTGAGGTAACTTGGCATGGCCGGCTTCACACTCACTAAAATGGAAGGAACACAGCCTTACACTTATACTTTTCCATACTACTTTTTCACTCTTTATAATTTTTAAGCGTAATGTGTGGCCCTTTTTTGTGAGATAGCTGGGTAAAGTCCCTGACTGCAGAGTCTGCTCAAACCCCAAGGTTGCAGGTTCGAATCCCGGCAGGGTCAAGTCAGTCCTTCATCCTTCCGAGGTCGATAAATGAGTATCATTGATTGGGTAATAATATCATCTATTATTCAGCTGCCAATCTGGTTAATTCCAAGTGTTTTGAGTCCCACTGGAGAAAGGTGCTATATAAATACTTGTTATTATTACTGTTGTACTTAAGGCCATATATATGAAGAAATGGGTTGGAGACCACTCCAGCATTCAAGTGATTAAAATGCCTCATACATTATTTGAGAAATTGTAGAATTTTTATTTGTATTGCAGTTAGTTTGCTCGTGCTCTTATCAGTCAATGAGGCTTTCCACCAGTATATTTTAGCACTCAGAGGCTGTTTCCCATTTGAACCACAGATGAAAAATGGTAATTTTCCAAATGTTAACAAACTACAAAATGTCCATCAAGATAGAAGACAGTCCATCAACAGCTGGAGTCTCATGGTTTTGTCACTCCTGGTTATGAATCCTTCTCATTAAAACATTGTTATGTTTTTGAAAAAACTTGCAAAATAAGTATTGTGCAATATTCAAAGAAGTGATAAATTGTTTAAGAAAAATTTCATAAGTTTTTTATGCAGAGTAAATCTTGTGAAAGCAATTTTTGATTGCGATCACCAGGTGGTGCTGTTCCAATTACTTACTATGGAGAACCATAGTCCGTGATTCAAGTTTTCCCACAAACTGCATGCTAATTTTTTTTTTTTTTAAAGCATTTTAGACAACTATTAACAAGCTTAATTATTTAACCCTTTGGACATCAGGGGGTGATCAACACATTGCAATACAATGCATTGGACACCTGTCTGACACGTAAAGCGCTAACAATAAAGCATTTGACCTCAAATAATTTTGAATGAAGCATCTCTCTCCAGCAGGAATACCTTTTTTTTTTATACAACTGGAAAAGCCCTGTAACATATATTTTCATGAAAAAAGTTCATTGCTCCTTAATGTACTTCGCCAAAATAACTTACAGTGACTTTGGAACTTTCACTAAGTATTTTAAGTAATCTAGTGCTGCATTTTATTAACTGAGTATTTGATTGATGTGCTATGAATTTGTGCTTCAAAGCACCAAATCAGTGTCTTTTTATCCAACAAATTAATAGCTGTCTAATAATTAAAAACATGTGGGTAGTCTTCTAAACACATGCCGAAAAGTTAGACTTGTTTTTTAGCCACTAAACTAATAAATTAGCTACGCTCTGTGGAAATGTATCATTACCAGTAAGCTGGGCTCTAATGGGACAAGCCAAAGTCAATAATGTTTGTATGATAAATTGTTATAATTGGCAAGCAGCATTAGAGGCAAAGGGATCATTAATTATAATAACATAAAAATCCCAGATTTAGAATCAAGGGGATGCACTTGTAGTCTTGCCCACTTATCAGGAAACACACAAAGGCTACACAAAGGATGTCATTTTTTGATACTATTCTTTAACCCCGTAGAGCCTAGAGATGTCTACACTGCATTGCAAAACAAAGCCTTGGATACATATCTATCTTAACTAGGAGTGTGCCCCCCAAATTATGGAAATCCAAATATCATAGGGGTTTTCCTGTTGAATAAAACAGGGGAAATCCCAGAGCTGGAAAACTTATTACAGAACTAATGCACATGTTTCTGGTAGCCTGAGTTCGAGAGGCTATGATGCTAGGAGGTGATATAACAACTTCCATGAACGCTTCTCTGCAACACTCTTTACAGACAGCAATAGCAAAGGAATCACCTAGCTGTGAAACATGTTTTGTACTTAAATGCTCCGAAAAAATAACTGAATCAATGGAAGGAACCTTGTTTTACATAGCAGAACATGCACTACATCATAAATAGTTTCAAAATAATGGTTTAATGAGCCATTAAGGTGATGATCAAATATCTGACATCAGAACAGTGTTGACGTCACACATGCAGAACATAACATGGGTTTTTCATTGGGCTGGCCACATGGGTAACTAGCTTGCCACAAAACAAAGCCAGACTCAACAGTATTCTGCAATCTATCTGCTCTCAATGCAGAACACAGGCAAGTTGCAGCAGGGCTGAAATTCATGGCTGCCTATGGGGTTGCTGTGCAGATCAGTCTGCATAGTATTCTTACACTGGAAGCAGGAATATTCATTACAGTCTCCAATAACTTACAGATCCACTATGACTTCAGCCAATCAAATATGGCTAACATCCATGTGGATTCACAATGGACATCAGCAGCATCACACCAGTGAGGGGATTGTTAAGGGGATGCAATTTAAAGTAAGTAACATCATGGTCAAATATAAACAGAATAATAATTTATATTTATATAAATAATTATATTTGTAATTTATACAATGCTATGTATATTTTGTAGCATGGTGTAAATTACAAATATAATTATTACTATTCAGAAATGGGTCATCTGTGCTGGATCTTGGCATGAGTGTCCACTCTCTGCAGTTGCTTTTGTAATAAGAACTCTAGTGTTAGCTCACATGGATAAATCTTAGCTTTGTTAATATCTGACTTGGTTGTTACGTACTTTTACTTGCATCCCCTCAATAATCCCCTCACTGCTCTGGGGTAGCTGATGTGTTGTGTTTGTGTGTGTGTATATATATATATATATATATATATATATATATATATATATACCGGGTGCTCCAGATAGGTTCAATATACAATCAATAGGATGTGCACTCATGGATTTTTAAAGAACAAAACCCAATTTAATGGTAGATAGAGAAATGCAGTGTTTCGGTCCTCCGTTCGGGACCTTTGTCAAGCTGCTTGACAAAGGTCCCGAACGGAAGGACCGAAACGTTGCATTTCTCTAGCTACCATTAAATTGTGTTTTGTTCTTTAAAAATCTGTGAGTGCACAGCCTATTGATTGTATGTATATATATATATATATATATATATATATATATATATATATATATTTATGCATTCGGCCTGGGCTTTGAGAGTAAGACAGGCAATATCCAGAGATAAAGACTATGCAGTTTATTCCATTATGCCAACCATTTTCTCTCTTTGGACCTTCGTCTCTCTTTGGACCTTCATCAGGGCAAATTAATGCAATGTTGTCACGTACATATATAGGTAAAACAAACCGCAAAAAAGCAAAAGCAAATCAGGGCATTGAGAAGCAATTCCAATAGAAGTGACAATATTGTTTAACCCTTTGAGTGCCACAGGGATATGCAATGCATTGAATACCCCTCTTACACTCAAAGGGTGAACATTTTAAAGAACAGAGGGTTGTGCAACACATTGCTTGGCACCTAGGCTCAAGCACAAAATCTTCAAGTTCTGTACTGATCATGTGCATTGAAGACACGTGTTAAGAACCACTCTGAAGAGTTAAAACCCCCCATCTAAACCAATGCACATGTTTGTTACACATGGTGCAGCTATGTTGCCTCAGAGTTGTTTTGTTATTTGTCTTTAGATTACTTTATTGCAGCATTATTAACACTGTGCCAACCACACATGGGAAATTTCCTCCAAAATGCACTATAATGTAGCATAATGCAACATGCTGCAAACTGGGTTCATTTTGCACATCCAGTTTCCAGCATGCTGATCTGTGGTCTATGGGCCACCGCACAGATCATTCATACAGGCAGTATTGTAGGAAGCAATGCTGTTTGATCTTCCAGTAACTGTCTGCCTGATTTTGGCAGCCAATAATATAAGGCCGATTTCCTTGTGCGCCAGTCTTGTTAAAGAGTTTCTCCTTCACCCCCATGCAAGAGAATCACAGAGGGAAAGCAGAACTTTGCAGGTAAGTAGGAATGGGCATCTTGGCATGTGCTAAAAGGAAGTGCAGCCAAGTCGACCGTGTGAACATAGCCTAATTATACTTTAAAAACTTCTTGAGCCAACCTCTGATTTAAGACGATGGGCTGAGAATGGAAATATCTAAACAATGTGATTTGTGTCCTAATGTGGGTGGGGTTTAGTAGTCATGGTGGATGGGACTGGAAGGTGGAAAGGCAGGACTTGACCTGAAATAGTTGGTGAAATGGGCAGAACAGGAGGAAGTGTGGAAGCGTTATCCAGGAAACTCACCCAGAGTCTGTCTCTGGAGACCCAGTAATGAAGTCTAAGCCAGAGTCTCTGGTTCAGATCTGGAGATGTGAGACACAAAAGGCACTGTCAATGTTGAAATGATTTGAGGGAGGGGTGGAGAAGAGGAAGAGAGGGGAAGAGAGAACTGAAATTGTCACTGATGGTGGCAAGTGGAAACCCAGTTAGGAATGGAAGGACATGCCCCAGTACAATGAATCAGTCAAAAAGTTTTGTTCAGCCAGGACTCTAATAATATGTATGGTGAGAATTTATTACTTATATAAGCACAAATAGACTGTACACAACTGTTGTTAAAGGGATAGTAATGTTTCATAATAAAAGCAGCTCTAATTAATCATCATAGTATTTGGACTTTGGAGAGTGTTATTTCAATTCTGTCAGAGTTGTAGTTCTATAGTAATTCAATGACAAAGTGTCCCCCTCCCGCCCCTTTTACTGATGTAACACTGCTCAGCCAAATCAGAAGGGAGGTGCCCAGGTAGACTGCAGAGAGGGACAATCTTCAATTAAGATAAGGGAAAAACCTGAAAAACTTGTCAAGGGGGCAGGGCTTAAATTGTTTTCATAGGAATAAGATTGTCCCCTTCTGTTATCTGTCTGGTCTATGGACTGGATTCCACATCTGAGAAGAGATGGCTTACACTAGGTAAAAGGGGCGGGAGGGGAAACTTTGCTTGTGAATATCTCTCAAACCATAAAGGTTTGAGAGATAAGACTTATATCATTCTTATTTTTTTAATGCCTACAAAATAAAATAAAGTTAAAACGAAGTATTACTATCCCTTTAAGTAAGCAGATAGTGAGGCTGCTATTTCTTTGGGTTTTGCTCACAGGAGATTATTGACACCAATGAGTACTCCCATAAAAACATAATTCATTCTGGAAGGTAGACAGAGTGTCCATTTAGCACCTTAAGTCTCAGGAGCGTAAGGGTTGCTGGGGTTAGTATAGGCTTTCACCCATTTCACCTAACTATATACCTGTGTTACAAATATTATTTTTACTTGATTAATATTTGGGTGCATTTTTTTGCATGCATTCATTACTTTCATTTTTTTTTTTTTTTGCGCAAATCTCTTGACTGCTAAAGGCATGCCCATATAGAACCCAACCTAAGGCCTAAATCCGCCCCCTTGACAAGGAAAAACAGACAAACATATTGGGAAGGAAAGGCCACAGCTTTATTAAAAATTAACAATGAACATTATGCCTGCATCTCGGCAACTGCCGAGTGGCACGATTAAAACACATTAACAAACACCAAGAATCTCTTCCCCCACTCTCGCCGTTAGCCATCGAGTGAGGGTACTAACTCCCGAAACCCACTAGGGTATATGACAGCTCAAATTATTACTTGGTGAGGACTCACAACCACATAAATGCTGTCACTGACTCAATAATAGGGAGGGCAGCAGGAGACAAATAAAGTCCCAGTACGGCTGTCCCAAGTTCCAAATTCAAGTGCGCAGACAGACGCACAGTCAATATTTATAAACATTTATCTCATACCCAGCCCACTACCCTCGCCAGCCAGTAATGACCATCTCCTGGCAAAATATTGCCAAAAGATGGTCCACACCTGTCAGTCATGCCCTCCCCCCAACTATGCGTCGAGGAAAGGGCCTCTTTCCCTTGCTCTTATACAAATCTGAGACTGCATATTATTACCCTTAGGGAGCCATTTTATTTCACTGTTCCCTCTCCCTACTTTTTTAATAGATCTGGAGAGTACCCAGGTATAAGCCTAATACATATACATACAGCTTTCACTGTGGTAATCCAATTTATACACCAATTGTTCAGTTATATATTCCTGAATTATATTGGGATAATGTCAAATGCTACTTAGACAAGGTCTGCACCTGTATGCAATACACAGACAGAGAGTCTGATCTACTGCTTGTCTCCTCTGCAAAGATTTACTACTGTTGTCATAGTTACATAGAAACCATAGTAAAATATCAAGGACAACATATTTAAAGGGAAGCATACCTAAAATTATCTGAGTTTCATGCAATTTAATAACCTGTATGCTATGCTAGCCTCTGTAACAAATCTCTGTTGGTTTCCTGAGACCTAAAATCTAGTCTTACATATGCCCTATGGGAGCAGCCATTCCTGCCTTTTGCAGAACACCCTGACTCCCATTACCATAGTAAATGTAATAGGTGTCTGTGCAGTGCTAGTGCTAAATTGCTTGTAATCATGTTATGTTTTCATGTTCAACAGGTCAGAAAACTTTCTGGAAATTGAGATCTAGGTAGCTTACTGTCAGAAACATAAAAAAAGAAAATAATGTATTCACTTACAGAATATTAAACTTTAAATCAAATGGTATTGTCTCACTTAAGGGATTTAGTTTTAAGTTACTTATGATTTGACTGATTTAACCCATTGAATGCCAGAAAGGTATCCAACACAGTACAAAGCAATGCATTGGATAACACTCTGGCACTCTGAGGGTTAATGATGCCCAGGTTGTAGGTTTGCAGACTGACTGGAGTTTTAAATAGCTCTGTTTGTTAAGCAAATTCCCGTTCATTCATCTAGTTTGACAATTCACGAGTCCAGACTGAATACTGAAGCTCAGATCAGAAAAAAGTCATAACAATTGCGCAGCCTAGTGTCAGATTTCTTCTGCCGTCATTTCGACTTCCAGTTTCAGATCCTGGATACCTTTTGTACCATGTAAGAGCTGGAAAACAATCCATCAACATACAAAATTGCTATTACTGCCTTATGTGCATCTTAAAGTGAAAATGTCATGCCTAACTGGAGAGCTGTGATAAAGTCTGGGTTTCATTGTGAGGAATGATGGATCAGCTGATGGAAGGTGATTAAGTGGGATCTGAAAAAAGACTCACTGATGCTCCCCGATATATTGATGCTTCATCACACAAGGTAGTTTCCTTTCCCAAGCAGAGCAGATCTCCATAGACCCATTGCATTTAAGCTGAAAACCTGACACAGAGGGTCTATGGGAAATGCACACACAAACATGGAGTTTGTGGCTGAAAACCACATACTGCTGGGCTGCACACTGACCTGCTCTAAAACAGCTGATAGGTGCCTCCTCCACTTGCTGATACTTAACCCTTCCAGTGCTAGAGGAGTGGGCAATGCATTGCCTTGCTCGATGTCTTAATTAGAGCAATTCATAAATCTAAATAACTAAAAAAAATAGTTTTCTAACCCCTTCCCGTCCACTGACGTGCCAGGACCATCACTGCTGTCCGGCACTTGAGGACCAGCGACAGTCCTGGCACCTCACATACTTTTTACTCTCAGCCCTCCTTCAGGATCACTGTGAGTAATAGCGGAGACTGAAATTGATCGCTCCAAGACCGGAGCGATCTCTTTTAGTCCCCCTGTTTGGCGTGCCGGCACATGTGATCAGTCATGTGGGCCGGCACGTCAAAGTTTTCAATCTGGTCCTTAAAGGACCCCACAAACTGGGACTGCTGGTCTTTACGGGGTTAAATACTGAGCGGTCCGGGGGTGGGGTAGAGGACCACAGCACATTTTTATTTTTATTTTTGTGTAGACGTGTTCTGTGATCGCAGCACCGAGCTGCAATCACAAAGTTCAGTGACATGCCAGGACCATCACCGATCCTTAACATCCTGATAGTCGTGACAGTCCTGGCACGTCATGGGTTGTTAAGGGGCTAAATTAAAAAAAAGTATTTTTCCATATAAAAAAAAAATTTGAGCGTTATATAAATTCTTTTTTTAACGTTTTAAGGGTTGGAGGAGTGCGCAATATATTAATTTACAATGTACTGAACACCCCTCTCATCCGTGATGCATTAAAACAAACTATTAACAACAGTGCCATCTGGTCATCATGTGCCAATTATTTTCTTAAATGCATTCCAATGGATAGCCGGAGTCTTATTATACAGCTCTCCATAGTGAGTGACATGAACAATGCCACTTGCTGACGACAGTAGAGAACTGCAGTTTAATAAAAAAAATGTAAATACTTTTAAATGGACAGTATTGTCTAATTTTTTTAAAAAAATAACTCTTGTAGCCATTAAAAAAATTAAACTAATTGACCCCAGTCCCTTCTCTCAGCCCTTTATGGTTTGAGAGATATTAGCCACTAAAGTTCCCCCCCTTCCTCCCCTTTCCCTGACCTCATCGCTCTAGCTGACTGCAGGGGAATCTGGTCCCGGGACCATCGAAGGCTCTTCAGCAGAGCCGAGATTGCGAGATAAAAAAATAAATACTTCACTGGAATGGTCTACAAAGTGTGCCTGGTTTGCAAGCACACTTTGTAGACCGCTTCGTTGAAGTATTTATTTTTCTATCTCGCGATCTTGGTTTGCAAGCATACTTTGTAGACCATTCCAGTTAAGTATTTATTTTCCTATCTCGTGATCTCAGCTCTGCTGAAGAGCCTCTGCCAGTCCCAGGAGCGGATTCCCCTGCAGACAGCTAGAGCGCTGATGTCAGGGAAAGGGGAGGGAGGGGGAAACTTTATTAGCTAATATCTCTCAAACCATAAAGGCTTGAGAGTTGGGACTGGGGTCAATTAGTTTAATTGTTTTAATGGCTACAAGATTCTTTTTTTTTTTTTAATTAGGCAATACTATCCCTTTAAATGCAGAATTTCTCATGAGCAGGAAACACATAATAACATTTTTTTTCTCATAATAAAAGAATGCTGCTGTATGGGTTTAAACTGTAATAACTCTGGAAATATAAATCTCTCGGCAGTGGGAGTACCCTTGTTTTACTCAGTAGGAAAATCCCTATAATATATATTTTTTCATAAAAAAGTTTACTGCTCCTTTAAGGTGCCAAGCAACGCCTACTAGAGGAGACCGGGACTGACAGCGTAGGCGAGCAGATGTCTCTAAGCAAAGATGTCTCTGCTGTTGCCTGGCCGTCAGTCTCTGCAGTCTCTATAAGGTGGTAACTATTGTGGCGACTAGTACTATCGTTCAGCTAGTTGCCCGATGGGTAATTCTTGTGAGAAAACTGTATGTGGGTTGATAGTTCCCCTTTAAATGAGATGCTGGAATGTATTTTGCAGCCCAGCAATGCCAAAAATTCTCCCCGTAGCACCTCTTGCATCAAGGGAAAGGGAACTGTGGCAGTGTATGGGCTCTCCTTTCCTCTAAACCTTGTTTAACCCTTTCAGGCAAAAAACAAAGAATACAGCTTAAACCTATTAACTCAGGAGTGCCCAGTATAGAAACAACTGAGTCCTTTTTGTCCTTTTTCTACACAGATGGCCAAACTGGCTTTCTGTGCAGCAAAGGGACAATAAGGACTCAGTTGTTAGTTGAGCCCTCCTGGGTTAATAGGTTTAAGCTGTATTCTTTGTTTTTTGTCTTGATATATTTCTTCGGACCTGCAGCAAAAACTGAACTGTAAATTCTGATAGAGAGGTGACCCACAGTATACCATCATTTAACCCTTTAAGGACCAGAGGTTTGTCCAATACATTGCCTATTGAAGGAGATAGAGCAGGGAAAGATTTATATCCCAGGTGCCCCTAGATAAGGTACTCACACTAATTGCCCTTAGCTCCGCCCATGCTCATAACCCATTTCTTGAATATAGGTATGAGTTCTGTTTGTGGAACACCATTAATGCTTCTCTTTATTTTACAGGACTATGAATGGAAGATGGAAGAAAGAAGACAGAACAGAAGAAGAAAGAAGATGGACAGAAAGAAGAGAGAAGATAGACAATAGCTGACCAGGGTGCTGAAAACCCCACTTGACATCAGGATTCATGGTAAGTGTTTCTTTCCAGGGGCTGTTGCTTTGTAACTTAGTCGGATTAACCCTATGAGCACCAGTGGGGTAAGAATACCCCACTGGAACTCATGGGGTTACTTCTGCTTTGGATGTGCTGTATTGATACAGGGCTTAGGGCTCCATATCAATACATCCACTGGGGACTTATTAGTTTTTTATTTTACTATTTTTTATACTTTCAATTGATACATCAGCTGTTTTTAGATCCTTTAATAGACTCTGCGGCCAAAAAACCTGGGTACAGATTTTTGCTTAATAAAGTGCGTCCCTTAACAGGTCTTAGGGTTAATGCAGTCACTTGAATGGCATTTTGTGGCTTTTTTATTTTTTTTTTTCAATGAGTGAAAACGCTGCTGAATTTATCACCCTACATGTTTTTTTTTTACAGGTATTTTTTCATAGCACAGGAAATTGAATAGCTTACCATGCTTGAATCAATGCCGTTAGCTTTTTTTATTGCATTTCGACCCAGTTGAATCAAGGCCTAAGTGTCAGTAAATGGGGGTGCTGATGTGGAACAAAGATAGGCTGTGCCTGCACGTCATGGCTTAATTAGCATATTATATACAACAAAATGACTCAAAAACTAGTTTTATAAATAAAAAAAATTAATAATCATCAAATAAAAGATTCTGAAATATCTTTCAAAATCACCAAAGTAATTTCTTTATATCAGGGGTGGCTGGGGATGGTGGGAATTGTAGTCAACAACAGTTGAAGGGCCACAGACTCCCCACAACTGCTTTACATATTTCCAATTCCTGTGCTTTATGTTATACTTGTTTTCAAGCCATACTATACTGTCCCAAACCCCCTCAAAAAAGAGAGAGCAAAGACAGGACCCAGGTCCCTTGGTTTAACCCTTTAAGTGTCAGTGGGGTGTCCAACTTACCCCTCTGGCACTCAACGGGTTAATAATGTTATGCCTACTGCTTTGCAGATAGTGGCCTCATGACAGAGGCAGTCTCTGTGTACAAACCTGTAATGATATGTTACAGTCTGGTCAAGCCTGGCTAAGAAGCCACCTCTTACTAAAGCAGCATTGTTCTGGGAAAAGAAAAGATTCTTTTTGAAAACCTGAGAGTTGCACTATTTTTTTTAAGTGTTCGGCTAAGCTGTCAAACTTTGGCAGTCCGGTTTTTAATGAGTAGCTCAAACCAAATGACCTACGTATCCACTAGTACCTCAGTAAAGAACTGAAGCTCTGTTCACTTTCCAGAATTTGAAGAAAATCAAAATTCGGTGTGTCATATATAGAATCTCAGAGTGGCAATACAGTCAGATCACATTTAAAAATGAATGTACAATATTAAAGCTGAGGTCTTAAAGGTGAACTGAATTCCTCTTAATAGTAACCTGTCCTTTACCTTACTATGGCCATAAAATCCTAATGGCCCATCTGAATTTTGCTCTTTATCATTATTCAAGTGATACCATCTTCAGTCAGTTCTGGATATCATGTTAATGGAGGCAGACATGACAGTTCCCAGAAGCACCAGAGAACTTCAAACTCTTCAGTGTGATTTTTCAGACTGAAGCAGGCAGAGTGCATGAGGCTACTTAAAATGGAAATAATCCTATATAATAATTCGCTAAAACGTGTGTAGTGACACAGTCATGTGCAGTAGAGACTGCTGCGCGTGCTGTAGTCATGCGCAGTAGAGACTGCCCGCGCCGTGGCTGATGCAGAGCGGGACGCTCTGAAGGAGCATCCCGCTTTGTATCAGCCACGGTGCAAGCAGTCTCTACTGCGCATGACTGCCCTGCGACCGGCTTGCAGTGGCACTGTGGCCCATGTAACAGGCTCTTCAACTAGTGTTTTATAATGATTTGGGTGATTTTGCCCTAGAAACTTTGGTTTCGATAAAGAATTACAGGGTCTCTGGGGACAGAGATTGAGTCTCTGGCTTTGAGAGTTCAGTCACTCACTTTCCCACCCATTCTGCCCATTGTCCCCCCTGTTCTGCCCACTCCCACCATGTTCTACTCACTCCCCATTTAAGTGTAAATCCCGCCTCTCAACTCTCCAACTCTGTCACTCTGATTAAGCCCTGCCCATATTATAATGCGTATAGAGTCATTTGGACAAACCCAACCCTAACCCTGTCAGTTTCTATGGTAGCCATCAATAAGAGGGTAACACCCTTCCTGGTTCCTAGTTACAAAAGAAAAGTATGGTGATTCTTGTAGAAATGCTATAGGAAATGAAGAAAGATTCCCACTTCAGCTTAATTATTCTGTGCAGAAAACCTTAGCTGCTGCTATAAATCAATTCTGAGAGGACTGGTTCTCCAATATTAATCTTTAATTAGTACTAGATATCATGTCCATGGAGACAGATGAAGTTCTATGTTCCAGGATCCCAAAGTCTGGACCAAAGCATCTGCATTTAGACCCTTATCCTTGCCCTTAATTTTCGACCATGTACAACACTCACCTCCCCCATCCATGAGCCTGGATATCTTGTCGATTAAGACAGACAGTGGGGGTTATGCACTAACGTGTGGAAAAGAGGTGATGAAGTGGAGATGACTTCTCCAGTGATATCACTTCTCCAAGTCCTATGTTATTCTATGAAGCCAATGCACTAAGATTTCTCCAACACTGGATATCTTAGTATATAAGCTCTATAGAATAACATAGGAACTGGACAAGTGATAACATTGGAGAGGTCATCTCCACTTTTTCACATCTTATTCACGCTTTAGTGAATAACCCCCAACAATTCTTTGTTGCAGCACCCCATTTTTTCCCAATTAAAGAGGCAATGTATTATAATGATTAAAAATATGCTGTAGAGCTTTTCTATAATGTTAAACAAGGGTAATCCCAAGGTTTGGAAATGTTTTTTTTTTAAACATTTTTAAAAAGATAACTTGGTATTTTTTGGAGAAGCTTGAGTTCAAGATGTCCTGCAGCTAGGTGGCGCTGTTGCTATTATAGTCAGTTAAAAGCCAAGCGCTGCAAAGTAACTTTCCATAGATGGATGTAGCAACAGCTCCACCTGGCTGTAAAACATCTTGAATTCAAGCCATCAGAAAAATGCATAGAGCCTGGATGGGCTGGCCTGCAGTTCATATTATGGTCTCCTCCATACCCCCAGAAACATTTCCAAGGGTGCCGATGTCAGAGTTTCTCAAGCAGGGCACCTTGGCTATTTTTGGGCCAACCAAATGCTCTATAGGGGACCAAAAATGTGATTGAAGTGGGGCTTTTAACCCCTTTGAATGACAAGCAATACACTGGAGACCTCTTTAGCATTCAAAGGTTTAAATCCCCCATTTAAATCAATGGGAATTTGGGGACAGTTTGATTTGCCCTCCAATGGTGTAGTTGGTTTGCGTTTAAATTACCCCTATTTTACATGCTAAATTAGGCCTTCCATACTCAACACATGATAACCCCTTCCCCAAATAAAAAATCATACTTTATCCATTTTCTAAATGATGTAACAGATATACAAGCTTAAACAGGTGTAGGCAACTCTCCATTTGCAGGACAATGAAACTCTTATCATGCCCAGCCAGACGGTGACTGTTTGGGGAATTATGGGAATTATGGTCCTCAACAGATGAAGAGCCAAAGGTTTCCTATCCCCGAGCTGGACTGAACCGCATCTAAAGAGAACTCATCAAAATTATTACACTTACGCTACAGTGGAAAGAAAAATGTGACTTTTGTTTTAAAATGAGAAATCGCAATTTAAATTATATTGCAATTAATCATAATCAATCAGCTGAATGTCTTAGGAGAATGTTGTGATTTTTTCCACTAAATTAATTCATTCACTTATTATTATTATAAGTGTCATTTATAACGACAGGGAGAGTGTCATGTGCCTAAACACACTACACTTAAATGACATGAACCACTTCAAATTCTTGTAAAAATCCGCCTTTGCACAAACAAACTGTACTTTTTCCACATACATTGTGACGCACCCCATGTCAGCTGCTTGAACATTTGCTACTTGAGTGATCTTATGTGTCCTAAAAAAAATCTTGCTTCTGAATTAAAGGAACACTAATACAAAAACAAAATAAGTTGCTAAAATTTTAAATATCACATACTTACAGTTAGCATATGAAAAAAAAATGTAACACTACACTGGCTTTTTCACTTGTGTAAATTACACTGTTCGGAAACCATTTATTTCATATTTGTATTAAGCTCTAAGGACTAAAGTTAGTTAATTGATTGTAATTTGTGGCTATTCTACTTAGATTCGGAAAGAAGGTCATCTTATTTCAGCCCATTTACAGATAATCATGGACAATCAATCGGAGTCCTGGATCCCTGAAAAAAAAACAAGAATGTCTGCTCCCTTTAGAGCATTGTAAAAAGATTTTAGACCTCAGAAAACAAATAGGAAATTTTTACAGACAAAGACGTAACTAGAAGTCACTTGACCCTGGTGCAAAAGTTGCCATGGGGCCCCCTAACCACATTGGTCCCCCACTGTTCATCTCCACTGGACACCTCCACATTGCCCCCCATCATCTCCACATTGCCCCACATCATCTCCACATTGCCCCCCATCATCTCTATATTGCTCCCCATCATCTCCATATTGCCTCCACATTGCCCCCCCCGTGTCGGTTTCCTACCTCCCTGGTGGTCCAGTGGCATGGCAGGAGAGGTCTGTGCCTCCTTCTCTATACTGCCTGAGCACCCACGCGGTCTTCTCTTCAGTAATGCAGAGCGCTGAGAGATGATGTCATCCCTCAGCAATCTGCATTGCTAAAGAGCCAAAAAGGTCTGTGCCGAAGAAGGCACAGACCTCAGCATGTTTCAGGCGATGGGCGGGGGGTCTCAGCGTGCACCCCCTGTGACCCTTATTGTTATGCTCCTGCTTACAGATTCATGACCATAAAAAGAGGAACAATAGACATCCCCCAAAAAAGAAAAAAAAAATGTTAAATGAGGCACACATAAACCTCATCCAATAGTATTCAGTATATATTTTTATTATGTATCAAAAAATATCAAGATTACAATAAAACAGTAGTTCAATAAAAACAATCTAATAAAAAAAACCGCTAGAATGTTTGTCCAATGCAGTCATGCACAGTGCACAGAATGCTGGGAGTTCTGTGCTGGGAGCATTCTGTGTGTTCAGGCAGTCGCTACTGTACATGACTGCATCGCGTGCGCCGCCAGTGAGGCAGCGGCATTATGCAGAGCAGGACTGGCCTCTTAACCCTTTGATGTGTTGCTTACCCCTCTGCCACTCAAAGGTTTAACATCACCCAGACTTTGGCCCGTGTACACAGGCTTTTACACTAGTTAAAAATAATTGTCTGAGTGATGTCAAAAGAGATTAAGCTGTGCACTAACTCCAATAAATATACCAACAGTAGAAGCATAAATGATGATTTATTGAATACTATTAGATGAGGTTTATGTGTGCCTCATTTAAGGGTTTTTTATTTTTGGGGGGATGTCTATTGTTTCTCTTTCGTGGTCATTTAAAGGTATAGTAATGTTTCATAATAAAAGCAGCTTTAATTAATCATCATAGTATTTGGGCTTGGAGAGTGTTATTTCAATTCTGTCAGAGTTGTAGTTCAAGAGTAATTGAATGATAAAATATCCCCCTCCTGCCCCTTTTACTGATATAACACTGCTCACCTCAAAACAGCTGGGAGTGTCCAGGTAGATTGCAGAGAGGGACAATCTTCAATTAAAATATGGGAAAAAGCTGAAAACATGTCAAGGGGGGACAGGGTTTTCATTGTTCTCACAGTAAGAAGATTGTACCTTGCTGTTATCTGTCTTGTCTTACAACCAGATTCCACATCTGAGGAGAGCATTATTACACTAGGTAAAAGGGGCGGGAGGGGATACTTTATCATTCAATTACTCTTGAACTACAACTCTTACCGTATTGAAATAACACTCTCTATGGCTCAAATACTAGGAAGATTAATTGGAGCTGCTGTTTTTGTGAAACATTACTATCCCTTTATCTCTTTAGTCCCAGAGTGCACCAGACTAATCAAGTCATTTATTATTTACTTTCATCCTTTATATGCCTGTGCTAGCCAACTCTTGAGTTTTGTTGCTTACAGATTCAAACATGAAGTACAGGGTATTTTCTAAGTACATTATATTTTCCTGTTTTTTTTTTTCATATCAAAAAGGTTTACTGGCCCTTTAACCATTTGAATGCCAGAGAGGTATACAATGCATTGCTTTAAAAAAGATTAATACAAAAATAGCCCCCCATGCACCCACACACACACACATTACATTTTAACACTTTGAGTGCCAGAGGGGTACACAGCACCAGAGAAATGTACTGCGTACCCATCTGGCATGCAAAGGGTTCACAATAGAACTAACCTTGTTTTAGGTCATAGAAAAAGCCCAATAAAATATATTTTTCCTAATTGTTACTATCCCTTTAACATTTGCACAGCAGTAGAGTGAAAGCAGAAATGAGTGCACATTTAGCTTATTTTTCCTAGAAGCCGCTACACTCATTTACATCTGATTATAGTATCAAGACGATGATTGACGTCTGCAGTCACTGCTTTGCTTCTATACATTCGTGTTAATATTTCGAGCCGCAGTACCTGACAGGCCTCCCTGACAGCAGTGGGGAAAATCAGACTTCATTCCCTCAGCTGCACCCTGTTTTACACCAAGGCTAGTTATGATCTCAGCTAGCTCTTGTTCCGTGCAGTCATCGGGGTACCAGTGAGGCCCCAGGCACTGTTAGTGGCAAAGCCCACTGAGGATTCTGTTGCCTCTGACAGCTGGCTCCAGGCTGTCCACTGTCTAACAGCATTTCCTGAATTCTACCCATAAGGCAGAGGAACATACTTATTCCCTATTAAAGACGCTTTGTGCTTCATGCAATCATTAGCAATATGAAAGCGAGACAGAGTGGGCTTCTAAATAGCACTGTTAACAGAGGACTACAGCATATATCTGAACTTGTTAAAGGGACATTGCAGTCTAAATGGTGAAAAAATACTTTTTTTAAATAAATACAGCATTGAGGAGCTTGTCCCAGACACTTCTTGTCCTACGTGCTCTCACAATCCTTAAAAATGTACAGATAGTTTTAAATATGCCTCTTTTTTTATTTCTCCTGGGTCTGTAAAGCTAATTGGTTTCCCCTTCCCTCCACCCCTTTCTTTTTTAACCTTTTGAGTGCCAGAGGGGTATGCAATGCATTACGATGTCTATGGAAGTGGCCTGTTAGGGATCCCTGATTCTAGGGTTGGGAACCGCTAGCCTATCTAACAAATAAAGTACTGGATTACATTGCAGTTTCTAACCTTTCAAGGGATTTATCTACAAATATCTCCATAGACTTCAGTGAGAATTCATTAGATAAAACTATTGATAAGATTTATCAACTTTAATCTAGGCCAAAAATTGGCAAAATTCCCATTGATGGTCTCCGATGCATTGAGAAGACCTCCATAACATTCAAATGGTTAGTCAAGGGATGATTTTTAATATATGAGAATTTGATTTCTTAGTTATGGAGCAGCTGAATGTTCCCAAAACTGTTCCATTTCTACTTTTTTACATATCTAGGGATGGGCAAAAAGTCCTAATTCTTACTGCAAGTATTTTTGCAGGGAAAAAACTTCAAGCTGTTACTTTTTCCATGGAAATCTGCACACATAGAAACTCTATTATAAAGTTCCACTTTGCCATTATCCTTAAGAAATTTCCCATGACAACTTTGACGGTTTCCAAGGCTTGAGAATTCCCAGTATGGTATCAAGCTCAGTATGTGTGGTTCTATGGCTACTAGCGCAATGGGACAAGGCTGAGACTTGGAGATCATTATGTGTGGTTCTATGGCTACCAGCGCATTGGGACAAGGCAGAGACTTGGAGGTCAGTATGTGTGGTTCTATATATACTAGTGCAGTGGGACAAGGCTGAGACTTGGAGGTCAGTATGTGTGGTTCTATAGATACTCGTGCAGTGGGACAAGGCTGAGACTTAGAAATCAGGATGTGACATAGAAAAACTAGTGCAATCAGAAAATGCTGAGACTTGGAGGTTAGGATGTGATATTCTATGGCTACTGGTGCAGTGGGAAAAGACTTGGAGACTTTTTTGGACGTATAATGGGGAAATCCACTTCCTATCACTGCACATTCAGTTATTGTGCCAATTTCAAGGTTTCAGTCCTGTTTTTCTACTCATGAACAGTACAAGTTTTTGATCAGATCATCTGAGATATTTCCCCGTATTACAGACTTGTTAATCTGAGTACAAGATTACCCTATTCGCTAATGATGTGATATTAGCCCATGCTGACCCCTTAATCTTCATTCCTAACCTGCACTAATTCTAGACACATCTGATTCCCTTTTCTAGTATAAAAGAACATGACCAAATCAGAGGCTCTGAATCTTAGTTATAGTTTTGATATAACAGGAGAATTACAAGACAACTTCTACTACACCTGGAAAAATCAATTACTTATTTAGATATTAAAATCACAAGAGATTCGAAGGACTTAGTTAAAGTAATTTTATACCACTTATCCTTCATTTTGTTCACTGTTCGATGATTAGAATAACTGTGATATTTCTTTGTTTGGTCTAATTCAGATTTTCAAAAACCCATTACAGACTATTCCTGTCTGTCATTACCTTTGCTCTTCGGCATCCTTCCGGTCAAGACAACTCTTGTCTCTCCAAACCTGAATGTCTTTTTATTTGTATCACAGAGTATTGTATATATTTTAAAATCATAAGAATAAAGTGAAATTTAGCGTGTGATGATTGAATAGTGTTGAGATAGATGGCTGATAGCTTCAAAGTTAGGGAATATACTCTGTAATAATTACATCAACCTAAAGAAAGTACATTATTACTTCTTTGTCCTTTATGAAGAAAATAAGAGCTGTCACGTTAGCCCTCCTCCTCAGATGGATGCATATTCCAAGTGATACATAGTCTTAGATTTGTGGAATTATGCATCATCTGAGAAGAAAGAGCTGGAGGAATGTATTACATATTTTTTACGTAAATGTTTTATACTTATTATGTCACTTTGGTCTTAGCATTCCTTCTACCAAGAGTCCACATTACACCATTAGTGATGGCTCTTTCTGAGTTTGGCATGCAAATGTCACAGACTCAGTAATGAGAAGTGGACCAGTACTGTAGGTAACAGAATCTTTATTAAGATATACACGTACAGAATGAACTGCAACAGCAAGAACGCAATACAATATAGCAGACGTTAGGAAGGATAGTGCTGCTGTGGAGGTACCGAGCTGAACTCCAGAAGATAGACTGGAGATAAGCCACCTCAGGTCCGCACCTGAGGATCTACTACAGGTCCGCACCTGTGCAGACAAGGTTCCTGAGAAAGGCTACTGCGGTACAGGTCCACACCTGAACACCGCAGTATATGGACAGAGACAAAGAGACATCTGCCAGAGCCACCAGGAGTACCCATCCAGTTATCCACTGGAACTTTGGTATGCTGGGTGCACAGTGGACAACCCCAAGTAGCACCAAGGTGGGTAGTCAGACAAATCGGAATATACACGGAGCAAATTCGTAAATCAGAGTCTCAGGTCGCGTCAGATTAGTTATCGGACAAGCCAGGGTCATACACAGAGCGGGTAGTCGGACAGAACCACAGGTCAGTACCAAGATGGCTAGTCAGCCAGGTCAAAGGTCATACACAGAGGAGTTAATCTACCAGAGCCGCAGGTCCACACCAGAAGGAATGTCAGCCAAGCCTGGGTCATACCAAAGGCTGGCACCAGAACGGCTAGTCAGATGAACCAAGTAATGCACAAACGCAAGCCAACTGCACTGGACACCACGAAAGGGCAAATGAGTTAGTGTCCAGGCAGTTTAAATACTCTTAGCTCCAACCCTGGAAGGTGGAGCACTGTCTCTTTAAGAGCCGGCATACGCCACTATGGAATCCCAGTGATGTGCTCCTGACTCAGCCGGCCAGCAGACGGCGCCAAAGTGATGCAGTAGGAGCCCACACGCACAGCCCAGAGGAACAGCATCCGGGACGCCAAGGGGACCAGCTGCCGAACGGAGCACTAGGCAGCCCGTTCCCTAGAAAAAGGTAAGCGTGAATGCTTTTAGCAAAGTGGCATAACAACTGTCACTATCCTAGGCTCTAGAGATGAAATGGAGATTTATCTGTGTTGCCATGATAATGGTTTGCATTCCACACAATGAAGAAGTGAGCTATCAAGGAGGAAGTTTATTCTTCTGGTCTAGTCTGACGGCAAATCCGGAGGAGGTTTGGAGCCGGCGAAAGAAGATGCTAATTTAAGTAGCTCTTAAGAGGATAAAAGAAGGTATGCAATCACATATTGTTATTCCCCTTATGAAGTAATCGTTTATGATGAAACGAGTAGGGATATTATATACATATTTTGTTTTGATATTTTTAAATAATTTTCTGTACTACCTAATAAATAGAGGCTTTTTAAGTAGCCCAAGGTAATGATTATTCATCTGTGGCAACTGACAAATTTGCAAGTGTTCTGAACCAGTTCCTGATGCTGATGTTGGTTCCAGATATTAAAATATTGAAGTGCAATTTATCGTAGAGGCTGGGTTAGCCTCTGAATCTTGTGAGAAGATACCTTGGAGGGTAGTGGAGGTGACATCTGGTGGGGGGTTTTGTACAAGTGGCCGATCTTAGAGGCAATGTGTGCTGTTTCTGTTTTATCTCGTCTGAACTTATCTGTGCTCACCATCAGAGGACCCTATGGTTTTCACCTTGCTCCTTGGTTCAAACGATAACAACTTCAGTCAGTCTTGGAAGTCATGTTCATGAAGGCAGATATGACCACAGGACCACAGGATCTAAGATTCTGCCCAGTGCACATAGTAAACTTAAATAGGCTCATGCACTTTGCCTGCTTGAGTTTGAAAAAACTTCCACTAACTGTCATGTCCGCCTCCATGGACATGACAATCAGGACTGTTTGAAAATATCAGCTCTTGCACAAAGGTACAAGGGCAAAATTTATAGGGGACTTAAAGATTTTGTGGACTTAGTAAGGCAAGTAGGGATTATTATTAGAAAGCATTAATTCTCTTTTAAAGTCTACCAATTTAGTGTCTTTATAGGATGAGGCAGAGAGCCAATGGGGGCAATTTTCTAAAGTCCAATCAGGCCAGATTTACATCCCAGGTTCTCCTAGGCGAGGCACTCTATGTGCACTTAGCTCTGCCCATGGCAACACCCCAACTCCTCCCAGTCCAGTCCACTGTTTTCTAGCACAGAAAATGCCATTGGCTTATAATAATTCTGAATGTGGCTGTGGCCAGCACAGCTGAGGCTTCCCTAAAATTTGGAGCTCTAGTTAGTTGCCTACTCTGCCTGTTGGGAAATCTGGCACTGCACCCAATCAACTCTCTGGTTGAGTCAAAAAACACAGTGAAGCTCCTGGCTCAATCCACAAGGCTGCTCCTACAAGACCATACATGCCAGGTGAACACTATCATCATGACAGTAGTCCTTTAAGCCCAAATGGTGCTACAGGATGGCAGTGTGCAGTTAACAAGGGAACATATTGCTTTAGTATTTTATTCTCCAACTGAAGAAGTCAATGAGTGGAGTTCAGCTGCTGAAGATTTTATTTCAAATTGAGAGCAACAGAAAATGCACAAAATATTATGAAAATCACTAGAAAAGAAAATAAGTGCTTGATTTGTAAACAGATGGAACACAAAGGAATAACTCAATAATTCACTTTCCAAGGTCACAAAGGATGTTCAAGGTTGTTGAGCATAGTGACATTTTTTAAATTGACTAAACCAATATTTCTACATAAGACTTTAACCCAGAGTATAAAACCTAACAGACATATTTCATTGGCCACTTTGATGGTACTTCTAACATGCAAATTGTATTGCGGCTTTAACCCTTTGAGTGCCAGAGGGTTACGCAATGCATTACAAAGCAATGCGTTGCATACGTCTCTCACGCTCAAACAGTTAAGGACCAGAGGGGTGCACAACTCATTGCAAAGCATTGTGTTCCGCACTCTTGGTTTTCAAGCGGTTAATGTGACTGTCCCTATAAAGAAGCAATATATTTTACAAGAATAATGCATAATAATCGAATTTCTTGCTGAGTAAATCAAGGGTACGACTGCTGCTGTGCGATTTTTCATTCAAAAGTTATCTCACCTTAATGTTTTTTTTTATCAAACTGTTAGTGATACCAACTGTTGTCCAAAAGGCAATTTTTCTTAATCGTAACTTATAGGAACAGCACCATCTGGTGGCAGAATATAAAAATTACAGCAGAACAAAGAAATAATAATAATTTGAGCAATAATCATTTTTGAATGAGAAATCTCCCAGCAGAGAAAGTACCCTTGTTTTACCAAGCAGGAAAATCAGTATAACTTATATAACTTTTGCGTTGTGCATATGGCCCTATCGACAGTATTTATCAAGCAAAACAGTTGGAGTTCTGGGGCAAGTCAACTGCACCACGGGATGAAAATTCCGATTGATTTAAAGGGATAGTAATGTTTACAAAAACAGCAGCTCCAATTAATCATCATAGTATTTGAGGCATGGAGAGTGTCATTTCAATACTGTCAGTAGTTGTAGTTCAAGAGTAATTGAATGATAAAGTATCCCCCTCCCTCCCCTTTTACTAAGTGTAAGCCGCCTCCCATCAGATGTGGAATCTGGTCTCTTGACCGGACAGCTCACACCAAGGGACAATCTTCTTCTTGTGAGTATAAGGAAAACCCTGCCCCCTTGACAGGTTTTTCAGGGTTTCCTTATGCTCACTGAAGATTGTCCCTCTCTGCGATCCATCCGGACAGTCTTGCTGCTCTGAGGTGAGCAGTGTTACATCAGTAAAAGGGGCGGGAAGGGGATACTTTATAGTTCAATTACTCTTGAACTACAACTACAACAGTATTAAAATAACACTCTCCATGGCCTAAATACTATGAAGATTAACTGGATCTGCTTTTATTGTGAAGCATTACTATCCCTTTAAACAAGACTTTGAATGCTAGAAAAGTTTCCGATTCCTTTCGTCACAATGCTTCAGACATCTCTCAAGCATTCAAGTGGTTAAAATCCTAATTTAAATCAATGGGAGATTGTGGAATCTTCATTTTAACCATATGGTGCTGTTGGTTTGCTCCTCAGTCACACCTTTTTAGCTTGATGAATAAGGTCTAATAAGACAGTATGAATAAAAATGGAACAGTGCATTCTGGGTAAATCAGCTTTACCATAGCAGAGTTGAAATAGCACTATTTAAAAATAATTACTTCATTGAAACAGTCTACAAAGTGTGCTTGGTTTGCAAGCACACTTTGTAGACCATTCTAATGAAGTCATTATTTCGGCTTTGCTGAGGAGCCACCGACCAGTCCCGGGACCAAAATCTCCAGCTGTCAGTAGAACTCTGACGTCAGTGCAATGGGAGGAAGGGGAGAAATTTAGCTGTGTATATCTCTCAAACCATAAAGGTTTGATAGATCAGAATGCCATCATTTGATTATTTTTTTTTAATATCTACAAGATTACATTTTGTTAAAATAATGTAATACTATCCCTTTAGAATTGGCTAGGTCATTTGTCAAAAAGTAACAAAGGTTACAAACAAATAATCATATAACAATCAGATTAACAAAAATATACATATTTTACAGAAGAATTTCTATATCTATCTATCTATCTATCTATCTATCTATCTATCTATCTATCTACTAGTATCAAAGCTCGTATACACGGGCTAAAGCGCACCCAGCCACCCAGGCTGCTGCCCCTGAGCAGAGACAGGCGGTGAGCCGTCTGGAGCTCCCCGCTCTGGATCAGCGTTGCGCTGATCCTCAACGGGGAGCTCCAGACGGCTCACAGAGAAGCTCCCTGTGTCTTAAACCACACATGCACAGTCTCTACTGCGCATGCGCGGTTACGCTCACAGGGAGCGATGCATTCTATCACTTTATGTTATAGAATATATATATATTTTTGAAATTCAATATTCACATACTTGTTGATGTTTTTATAGAAAAGCAGGGGCACCCTAAGTAGATGTCTGTGGCCAACCAAAGTGCCACAGTATCCTGGCTGAGAACCATTGTCCTAGAGAAGCCAACTGGAGCTCAGCTGTTTAAGATTTTATTTCAACCTGAGAGCAATAGAAAGCACAGACGATTACGAAAAACACTCAAAAAGGAAATGTATGGTATGTAACCAGATGGAACACAGAATAATATCTCAGTAATTCACATGTTCCAGACACACAATGTCTAAGAGGGATGCTCTCAGTGACACTTTTTTTGAGGACAAACTAATATTTTTACTGCTGCAAAGAGAAAACGCATATGTAGGAACTCTCCTGATCTGCCCCTGAGACTCTGGTTTTCAGACTGAATTACCAGGTCTCCGGGCATAAAGGCTTATTCATGAGCTTGGTGAGTTTACCTATAACCCCACCCACTTTTTAGTCTGTTCCGAAAAGCCCACCCCATTCTGCCCACTCCCCCCATTTCATGGAAAACTCCTCCTTTCGAACACCCACCCATGTCCGCCTGATTAAACCCCTCCCACAATAAAACATGAAACACGTCAACTGGACACTCCCATCCGCAGCTCTACAATGTTGCCCCAGGGACTTAGGACAGGAAGGTTTCCAGGCAGAAATACACACCAAGGCTGATGGTGCAATTCTGGAACTGTCACGGTTCCCCAGAAATTATCAGGAATTAATACAGTATAGTAAAATGCAATTTATTAATAAACAATAAGGTAGCACACAGAAGTAAGGAAACAGGAAAAGCAGAGGATCACTAACCCGCAACGCTACTATCAGAAATAGTAAGTTGCTAAGAAAGACCACTCTGCTAGAGACTAGGCCGAAGCCACTGGTAGTCTCCTCAGGAACCAGGAACAGGAGCAGGAACACGAAGTCTTGGTTCAGAACCACAAGAAAGATATCTGACTCACGCCTGCAATCAGGAATAGGAGACGGATATCTGACTCACTCCTGCAGTCAGGAATAGGAAGCATAACTCTGACTCACGCCTGTAGTCAGTATAAGCTAGTCTACCAGAGCCTTAGGTCCACACCAGATTGGGTGTCTGCTAGGTACAGGGGACAAACGAGAATAGTCAGACAGAGCCACAGGTCAGCACCAGAGAGGGTAGTCAGACAAGCCAGGTCATACACAGTTCAGGTAGTCAGCCAGAGCCACAGGTCTACACCAAATTGGGTGTCCACTATCTAAGGATAAGGCAGGAGAATAGTCAGACAGAGCCACAGGTCAGCACCAGATTGGATGGTCAGACAAGCCAGGTCATACACAGAGCCCAAGGAAACAGAACTGTATTGTACAACAACTCAAGGGCAACTAAGTCAGGACTCAGTCTTCCCTTTAAACCCCTCCTCAGGAAGTAGGTAAAAGGAGTAGCTCAAAGGGAGGAAGTAGGTAGGAGGAGTCTACAGGAAGCAAACACAAAACAGAGGCCTGCTTCATTCAGAAGCCTCGCGCCTGCAGATGATGCATCTTGCTCTGATGCATCCAACTGCTGCCATAATCCTGCATCAATCCGTGCGGCATGAACGGACGCTGATTCCGAAGCATCATTTCGAGTGTCGCCTGAAGTGGCGGGGATGGAATCAAGGTAAGCTGTGACAGGAACCAACTTTATTGGGGAAGAATAAAAATTGCTAATTTTCATTAATTTAAAGGAGGATATTAACCTCTTGAATGCTAGGGAGTTCTCCAATGCCTTGTGAATCAAAACATTGGAGACCTTCCTTGCGTGCAATAAATTAACCCTTTGAGTTCTTTGCAATGCATTGGATACCCCTCTGGCACTCAACAGGTTAAAGTCAAATTTTAAATCAATGATCATTTACATTTGGTTTGTCCCAGAACTGCACATTGCTTCCTTAGTTCTTCAGCTAATGGGCCAAATCTGGAGCAAGAGCAGAGAAGATGCACTCAGACTTCAGCACTAAAAACACCAGCAGCCCTCCCTTAAAACATAAATAATCCCCTGCCCTGCTTCACAGATGATTCACAGACACAGTGAACTGGCATAACAGTGTTACATGAAACAGCTTCTCTGCCAGTTCTGTCTTTACATAAACTGGCTGATCAGCTGTTTGAAGTTCACTATGGACAATCTGCTGGTCAGCTGACTCAGGTAAACAGAAGACTTGCAAGGCACTCTGCAAGACAAACACATATTAACATATAAACACCCAGAGGAATATGGCAATGCTCATGTTAAAGCGGAACTACCACCCGACAAAATCTTTAGTTTAACTAAGTCCCCTTCTTGTGACTAGCTGCTTAGTAGAGCTATTCATCAGAATAATTACCTTATTTAACAGATTTCTGCTCTCTTCTATGGCTGACAGTAGCCCGGAGTGTGGACATCTTGCCATTGAGACGTCCGCATGCCTGCGCTGTCAGTCCCAGCTGGGTCTAGGAGGCATTGCTAGGAGCCATTTGGCTCCGGCTGGGACTGACAGCGCAGGCAAACGGACATCACAACAGCAAGATGTCCATGTCCCATGCTACTGTCAGCCATAGAAGACAGCAGAAATCTATTAAATAAGGTAATTATTCTGGCGACTAGCGCTACTAAGCAGCTAGTCGCCAGATGGGGACTTAGTTAAGCTAAAGATTTTGTCGGTAGTTCCGCTTTAATATGCAAATATGAAGTAGACACTGCAAAATTATAAGAATTGAGAAGGCATAGTGAAAGCATGGCCATATTGACATATTTGTGGCATATTCACAGACATATGATGGCGAAGACATCTTAATGCATATGATGAGATGGAATTGTTTCTAATACACTACAATATCACCAACGTGGCTCATTATCAAACCTAAGGACATCTCTCCATTGTTTCACAATGCTTAGCCACTCCTCTGGCCCTCTGCACATTTTCCCTTCCACGTAGTGCTGACAGGTGTTCATTTTTGAGGTGGGACATGAGACCTAATAATCCCCTGCCTTAATCCCAAAGAACACCAGCAGTATATATACCAACCTACCACCCACACTGTCCCCAAATAACCAATATATCGACTGAAGAGCTTGCAATTCTTTGCAAGAGTGTTGGCAAAGGAGGAGTTAGACATCAACCCTTTGTGTGCCAGTGGGGTATGCAACGCATTGCTTTGCAATGCGTTGCATACCCCTCAGGCACTCAAAGGGTTAAATAATCCACCTCCATGTTCAAAGGGTTAATTGGCATGTATTACAAAACATTTTGTGGAAAATGTTGACACATATTGAACTTTTTTATTACTTGGTAGTTTAGATTAATTCAACCCACAAACATCTGTTTTCCAAGTGCCACAAAATTGTGTTTAAAAAAAAAATGAGATCTATTAATCGTTTTCGAAGCAGACTACACAGACACTTAGATTTCCATTTGTCTAATTAGTGCTAAGAATTCACTTTCTGAAGCAAGATGCATCAGTCCTATGGAATGCACCATACAAGCTTGCTCATTCCTCCTTAACCTGTTGAGTGGTAGGGGGTATGCAACTCATTACAAAGCAATGCGTTGCATACCCCTCTGGCACTCAAAGGGTTAATCACTTGAGGACCAGAAGGGGATGCAATGCATTGCACCTACCCCCACCTCTAGTCCTAAGGGAGTTCATTCGTGAAAGCTTGTACAGACACATTGCTTCGATTTCATACACTGTACTGCTGCTTTCTGTAATCTTGTGAACAGCAGGTGACTGCATCTCTATTATAGTGTTTGGTAAAACAACAGAGCGCTGAAAAGCTGGGGAATACAATTAACCCTTTGGATGCTACAGAGAAACAATGTGTTGGAGACATTGGTAGAAAGAAAAATAACACCTCCTAATAATAACCCAACATTTTACCTCCAATGACCAGAAAATACTACTGACCATTATGAATTTTGCCATTGTTCCTTGATTCAAGAGATGCTATTTTCAATCGTACTGAAAGTAATGTTCATGGAGGCGGACATCACAGTTGCTGGCAGTAGTTTTAAAATGAAGTAGGCAGAGGGCGTTAGTCTACTTAACCCCTTAAGGACACGGATGGCACTTAAGGACCACTGAGCATTTTTTTTTTTTTTGCTCATCCCGAATGGTGTGCCAGGACCCTGAAATCCATGACGGTCCTGTCACATCATGGGTCCTTATACCAACCCATGAAATGCAAGGACCGTCATGTGTCCTTAAGACCAGTGGGGGGGGGGGCAAAGCATTGCTTTTCAATGAGTTTCACACCCCTCTGGCACTCAAAAGGTTAAGGTAACTATATTCAATGGATGAAATCAGCATCCTGGGGTTCTGCCAGCAACTGTCCTATAATTGACATGACACCCAGGTTTGATTGAAGATGTTATCTCTTGAACTAAGGCACCATGACAAAATTCATAGGGGACATTAGAATTTTGCCATAAAAAGTTAAATGAGGGGTTATTATTAGGCAGTGTCCATTTTCCTTTAATCCAGCATATCTCAAAAAACAGACACTGTAGGGTTGGTTTGGTTCCTGTGTAGCCCTGCAGAATGAAATTTCCATAAAGGAATAGCAATATTTAGTGAGATATAATGAAAAATATATAGAGAGAAGGGGGAGAGAGAGAGAGAGAGAGAGAGAGAGAGACTGTCTAGTAAAGAGTGGAGGGAGGTTGCGAATGCTGACCTGAATCAATTTTCTAGCTCAATTTCTAACACCAGTTTAATAAGATAAATATTAACCCCTGAACGACCAGCCATGGGCAGTTAAAGGGATAGTAACACTTGGTATACAGTAGAATTTATATTGTACGTTTTAGCCTCCTGAGTACAACAAGGGTACTCCCACTGCTGAGATGTGTTTAATTAAAAAGTTATAGCAGCTCAAACGTGACTTTTTTAAGGTGCAGTATCACAGTGGCCTGAAATTGTACAGTGGCGCTGTTGCTACGCCATCCTATGGAAATTTATGGTCAATTCACCAGAACATTCCATAGGACGATATAGCAACAGCGCCACTGTACAATTTCAGGCCATTGTGATACTGCACCTAAAAAAAGTCATGTTTGAGATGCTATAACTTTTTAATTAAACACCTCTCAGCAGTGGGAATACCCTTGTTGTACTCAGGAGGCTAAACCAGACTATATAATTTTTACTAAATATTAAGTGTTACTATCCCTTTAAGGACCACAGATCTTTTTTTTTTTTTTTGAGCATCGCATTCAGGGGGCGAGGCCCCTGAATTCCATGACCTGCCAGGACCAACCCCTTAAGGACCAAGGACGTACATGTAAATCATGGGGTGAACATCCCTAATGTACCCATGACATACATGTCATGGCTCCCCACGCAGCTGCATGCCGTTTGATGAGCCCTGAATCGGATCTGTGGTCCTTGAGTGGCCGGACGCGCACTTTGAGAGGTTAAGGGAAGTTTACTCATGATGGCCCTGGCAGTCATGGGTCCTTAAGGGCTTATGCAACTAAGCTTTCCTTTAACCCTTTGTGTGCCAGGGGGGTAGACACCCTCTGGCACTCAAAAGGTTAAAATTGCTCCTGCCAAGTGAAATGCAACGGTGCAGTCTATAAGCATTTAGGGGTGTTCCTGTTTTCTACACCATGTTTAATGCCAGGTATTATACAAAGCACAGAGGAGATATTACATTACTGTGCAAGCTATGGGGGATGTATAAGAGGTGTGCTGGAATTAAATGGATAGAAACACAGGTCATTCAACTGTTTTATTCGAAAGTAATTTCAGCTCAGACTTGCATTTTTGGATGCAGTACCTCCATGGCCTGAAATGTTTTGGCGGTGCTGGTGTTGCACAAGTTTGAGGACAGCTATGGTCAGCTGACCACCAAAAGATGCTTTCGTAACAGCGCCACCGTTAAATTTCAGGCCATGAATATACTAACTGACCCCAAAAATAAAAGCAATAGCACTGAATAAAAAAAAATTCAGCAGATAGAGGACCCATGTTTTACACAGCAGGATAAACAGTGAAATCTATTTTTCAATTTTAAAGCGGAATTTCCACCCTATGTAAAGTCGCCCTCCAATAATTAGGCATATGGCGACTAGCTTCTTAATAGTGCTATTATCTCACACAAGTATCCGGTTCTGAAGTAATCCTTATTCTTCAGAGACTGACAGCTTTAGAACAATTTGCTCACCTGCACCAGTCCCTTCCGGTACCTTAAGGTACCATGCATTGCTTCCTAGAGAAGACTGGGACAGGCAGCGCAGGCCAAGATGTCTGAGTGCAAGCCTGGCTTCCGGTCTCAGAAGAATAAGGATTACTTCAGAACCGGGTACCTCTGTGAGATAATAGCGTTATTAAGAAGCTAGTTGCCATATGCCTAAGTATTGGAGGGCGACTTTATATAGGGTGGTAGTTCCTCTTTAAGTATTGCTAATCCCAAATCTTTATATACCAGAGAGGTATCCAAAGCATGCATTAGATACCTCTCTGGGACTCAAATGGTTAAAGTTTTTTAAAGCTTTAACAATGGTGGACTCTTTGCACTGGTATGCACTATAGCAATCATAACCTTTAAGGCTGAATCTGAAGTACAGACTGGACGTTGAGGCTGATGACAGTAGAACTGCACTGCCGGATTCATATGTTCAACCATCTGTGTTTAACCTTGGGTAATCGGGTAACGTTTCACTGAGAAGTAGCTTTTCTTTCCTCTCACTGATCTCATTCTAGCCATGCACTATATTATGTCTGTGGAGTTTGCAGGGTTTATCAGGGGAGGGCTGGCCTGGGGGGCAAGGGGGCAATTGGCCCCCAGGCTAGTCATGAATATGGGCCAGTGGGCCACTGCCTCACTCAATTACCCATTTGCTGCTGTAAATAGAGTAAACAGAATTTAAGGAGCTACACGAGTATTGTAGCTCCATTTCAATGGTAAGCTCTGTGGTATCACTAGTGTTGCTCCATTTCAGTTATAAGCTCTGTGGTATCACTAGTGTAGATCCATTTCAATTATAGGCTCTGAGGTATCACTTGACTTAATCCATAACATTAATGCCAGTATAACATTAACAAAAGGGGTTGGACTGGGACATTGGGCTGGAGCGGTAATATAAATAGGCCACTTAATTGTACTTGCCCCCCAGGCCAAAAGTTGCCAGCCCTCCCCTGGGGTTAGTAATGTGAGCTGAAATTCAAAATGTCAAGCAAATTGGATACTCCATTCAAAAGTTAACAGCACTCGGTTAAGATAAAGTTCCAAGCGCCAGAGCAACTCAACACTGAACCATGAGTCTCGCCATCAAAATCCTCTCTCTCTCTCTCTCTCTGTCTGTCTCTCTCTCTCTCTCTCTCTCTCTATATATATATATATATATATATATATATATATATATATATATATATATAATATGAGTGTATTGGAAGAAGGGGGCAGCAGCTGTGGGTCTTGTGTAAAAATAATTGTAATAAATTACATGGAGGGTCAATGTTTGAGTCGTCACAGAGATCTTTTCCCACAAGACCCAAGAGTGCTGCCCTTCTTCCAATACGTGTTTACACCACTGGGAATGTGCTTTCACCAATCCCTCTTACTATCCTATATAATCGCTAGGATGTTTGTTAGAAACTGTCATGCGCAGTAGAGACTGCCCGAATGCACAGAATGCTGGGAGTTCTATGCTGGGAGTATATATATATATATATATATATATATATATATATATATATATATATACTAGTGTAAAAGCCCGTGTGCATGGGCCAAGGTCCAGGTGGTGTTAACCCTTTGAGTGCCAGAGGGGTATTCGTACTGCCTCTGCATCACTGGCAGCACACGTGATACAGTCATGCACTGTAGAGACTGCCCGAACGCACAGAATGCTCCCAGCACAGAACTCCCAGCATTCCGCACAGAATGCTCCCAGCACAGAACTCCCAGCATTCTGTGCATTCGGGCAGTCTCTACTGTGCATGATGGCTTCTGACAAACATCCTAGTGAATATATATATATATATATATATATATATATATATATATATATAGATAGATATATATGGATAGATAGATAGATAGATAGATAGATAGATAGATAGATAGATAGATAGATAGATAGATAGATAGATAGATATGCACATGCCATCATCTTTTAATCCTTTAATCTTTTTGTTATCAGTTTGGCACTGAAAAGGTTAAAACACACAATATATGATATACAGAAGAAACTTGATACTCAATACTGAAGATTTTCATCCTGTTGTATTAAGAAGAACTGAGGGGAGATGCACTAAGGCTCAAGAAAAAGGTGATGAAGTGAAGATGACTTCTCCAGTGATATTACTTTTACAGTTCCTGTTTCATTCTATGGAGCCAGTGCAGTAGGATCTCTAAAGATGGAGAAATCTTAATCCTTAGGTTCCATACAATAACTCCCTAATGCATCTCCTCCGTGGGGTAATTCTGGAATAAAACAGCTTCACCTTAGGGGCCAAATAAAATATTCTGTTGATTTAAATGGGAATTTCAGTCATTTGAGTGCCAGAGGGGTACACAATGTGTTGCAAATGCAATGCACTGTGTACCCCTTTGCTCTCACATTCAAAAGGTTAAACTTTTGAATACTGGAGAAATTCAAGGAGGATTGTTTCACAATGCGTGGTAGCCCACTCTAGTACTTAAGGGGTTAAAAGCCCCATTAAAACTCGGTGGGAATTTTGGCACATTTTTCTTGTTGCGTGTGATGGAGTTGGTTTAACCCTTTGAGTAAACAAGCAGTTGTATGGCTGCACCAAAACATATGTTCTAGACATGAAGTATTTTAGTAAAAACAACAATTCCTTTATTTTGTTCGACAAGTATGTAATAATGATTATAGTCACGCTTAGTCACGACTAAGTGTTGTAATACACGAAACGCGTTGATCAGTCAGCTCACACCTGCTCATGAAGATGTCTCATGGTCTGTAAACTTTATTAATATTTGGATATTTTTATACTCATTGCATTCACGTCGAACAAAATAAAGGAATTGCTGTTTTTAAATATATAGCACAATGTTTGGAAATAGAATATATAATTAACCTCTGTAATGCTGAAGCCTCTAAAAGTTGTGGGTGTTACCCCTTTGAGTGCCAGAGAGGTAGCCAACACATTGCAGTTGCAATGCGTTGGCTAACTTTCTGGCACTTTAAGGGTTAATTTATTACTCCCCTCCCCTCTGTGTATATCAGCCGCTGTTTGATGGTACTTACAATGTGGGCTTTCCTTGGCTCCGGCCTTTAGAAGAGTCCTTGCGATAGGCACATTATTTGTCATGATTGCAATATCCAGCGGGGTTAATCCTTCACTATTAGGGGTATTTAAATCCAGTTCATCCGCTGTATACTGATATAGGAGAATGTGAACAGCATCCAGATCCTGTTGTTCCACCGCCTCAAACAAGGCTTCATTGCACTGAAAATTCTGTGATAGAGAGAAGGAGACTTGTTACCTAAGATTAACCCATCTCAAAACATTTTTCTGCTTACTCTTTGCAGGATTAAAACAAAGGCAACATATACTTAAAAAAAAATAAGCTGGCAGCGATACTTACATACAAGCTGTATGTGATAAGGTTTGAGTCACAGTCTTTATAGGCTTGGAGCCAGTAATGGTGCAACTAATACACATTGCACTAATAAAGCATTAGGTAGGGCCTTTTGGCTCTCCAGATATTGGGGGCCTTCTCAGACAGCTAAAACGTTGTCTATCCCTCGGATCACCCATTGTTAGGGTATTTTGGAAACCTAGGAAATACCCTGCTGTTAGGAATACTAAGGCTAATTCTGTTCAAGGTGTTCATAGTCTTAGGGCTGTATGTTCTGAAGAAGACTAACTTAAAGGGATAGTAATACTTTGTTGTATCTTTATTTTATTTTGTAGTCATTAAAAAACATGAAGAACGATATAAGTCTTATCTCGCAAACATTTATGGTTTGAGAGATATTCACAAGCAAAGTTTCCCCTCCCCTCTTACCTAGTGTAAGCCACCTCTTCTCAGATGTGGAATGCAGTTCATAGACCAGACAGATAACAGAAGGGGACAATTTTCTTCCTATGAGAGAAATGAAAGCCCTGCCCCCTTGACAAGTTTTTCAGGTTTTTTCCTTATCTTAATTGAAGATTGTCCCTCTCTGCAGTCTATCTGGGCACCTCCCTTCTGATCTGGCTGAGCAGTGTTACATCAGTAAAAGGGACAGGAGGGGGATACTTTGTCATTGAATTACTCCTAAACTACAACTCTGACAGAATTGAAATAACACTCTCCAAAGTCCAAATACTATGACGATTAATTAGAGCTGCTTTTATTATGAAACATTACTATCCCTTTAAGACAAGGAAAGAGTAACATGAAAAATGTCTATTTACTTTATCTTTCAGTTGCAAATCAGTGCACTTCCCTAACTGCAGCAAGATAGTTATGACCATCTGCTTTCATGTTTTATTCAGTTTATTTGCCAATTAAATCCCATACGTCTACAAGAAACTCAATCACGGTTTGTTGAAGATCTTGAACATAAATTAATTAGGAAAAAACTTATGTTTACAATGCAGTTGCATGGCATGCACATGTACTGTGCAATATTAGACCCTCTTTTAAGAAACCTAAGCCCTACATAAAGGTTATCAAACTTCCCATGGATTTCCGACCTTCCATAGACGATTCAAATTAGAATATACAAATCCCATATTTAGATATACAGAGAACAGATCAGTAGGCCTGCTCAAATGTTATGACATTACATAGAAGAGACAATCAAAATGTTTAGATGCAGTGGAAATGTAAAATAATGAGCCATATTCCATAAGCTGAAGAGCAAACCAACTACACTATATGAATCATACTTCCCAACATGTCTTAAGCATGGGGCAGTGACTAAGTAAAGACACGGACACATCCTTTTGGGTTAAACCAGGCCACAGCTTTATTATCTTAAAATACACACCATTTACATCACTATTTACTTTAAGCCCTTGCCAATTCCTACCATGGTAGACATAAACTTGCCTACCCCTTTTACCAGAGCCTTCGGCTCTACCCGTTTTTGCTTCACCTAACTGTGCCCCATTAGCTGGCCTGTAGTTCAATGCGGCCGGTGATTAAACCCGCGACCCCAGTCCGGGCGTCCTTGTCACCAGGCCACTGGCCTCCTTATCCCCCAATTACTGACCATTCTACCCTTGGCAAGGGCCCAAAGCGCCCAAAAGCTGTGACAAACATAACAGAATACCCTCAACCCCTCAAAACACAACAGCCAAACAGGGAGGGAGGGAGGGACGATTTCCTTTCTTTTCTTTCCTCAAAGAGGAAGTTCCCACAAACCCCCTGCCCTATATACCCTCACCTTACCCCCAACATCACTTCCTGCCTACCCCCCCCCCCCACTAACCTTTACTTGTCTACCCCCGCTTAGACATGCCTCCCCTTCTAAGTTGCGAGGAGGTCTTTTCAAATAGCAAAAGAGGGACAATGGTGTTTTAGGGGATGTCTCTGGGGGTGTGTCTGGTGGGTGGGGCAATACCATGAATTTTTAGGTCATTTCATGACCTATTGATAACTTCTTTGCGTAACTGAATAAATAACAGAGCAAAGTCAAAGTATTTTACTTACACAGACTAATTTATAATCACATATACTGAAGTTTATACACACATTAATGTGAGTTGTATTGCTGAGGAGTAATGTGATAAATTAATATACACACCACACAGTCTGACCTCCTAAAAAGAGGGACACCAGGGTGGGAAAGATGAATAGAGGCATTTGGGTCTGAAAGAGAGACACTTGGGAGGTATGTATATTGCAGACCTCACTAGAAATCAAGAGATTAAAAGCCCAATTTAATCATTGGAACCTTTGGAAATGTTGATTTCTCCCCTGTTATAATATTGGTTTACTCCAGGACTGCTACTGTTTTGCCTTAAAGGGATATTAATACTTAAAATGTAAAAAAAGATATGTTGTAGGGTTTATCCCCCTGAGTAAAACAAGAGTACTCTCACTGCTGAAAGGTATTTCATTCAAAAGTTATTCATTTTCAAAGTTGAATTTTTTTAGGTGCAATATCACAGTGGCCTGAAATTGTACAGTGGCGCTGTTTCTACACCATCCTATGGAGATTTATGGTCCTGGGACCGGAGCTGTCCATAGGATCGTGTAGCAACAGTGCCACTTTACAATTTCTGGCCACTGTGATATTGCACCTAAAAAATTCAACTTTGAAAATTAATAACTTTTGAATGAAACACCTTTCAGTAGTGGGAGTACTCTTATTTTACTCAGGGGGATAAACCCTACAACATATTTTTTTTTACATTTTAAGTATTACTATCCCTTTAAGAACCCCACAGAACACCAGTGGAGGGGGGTGAGGAGTGGGTTGGGGGGGTGTATTTAATGAAGGGGAATAGGAAGTCAGGTGGTTAGTAGGTTGTAGCGGTAGGAGCGATGTCCCCGTTCTCCCTACATTTGTTTAGGGTTTGGTTTTTGTATGAGTTGGGCAGGGTTTTAGAATCGTTTGGAGGGTGTTTAATATGATAACATAAATAGTCCTTAGGGAGTAACCTTAGTAGTTTTGACCTGGACGGACATTGTGGGTGGGCTGTGTTAACCACTGGAGCTGGCTTGGTCTGGCACAAGCTGGGTAATTGGTTATCTCTGTTTGAGAGATGGTTGGTACTTGTTGGTAAATGGTTTACTTTTAAATGGTCGCACACGAAAGAGCGTGCGACCAAATGATACAGTTACCAGATAGCCCTGTTCAAAATGGTGACATGACAATCTCACCCTGCATGACAGCGCGAGATTGTCATGTCGCTTACTGTATGGTCGCATCCCATAATGTACTGTAATGTAATCTTGCACAGCACTGCTCAAAACAAAATAAAAAAGATGTACTGAACTTACTGACATGGAAAACTTTAATTATTCAGACCACCTCTCTTGCACAGCGCTGCACCTGTTCTCTCTCCCCACTCCGCCTGTCATTCTGGGCTGTCTCTATCTACCCTGCTCTGTAGTTAGCTCCCATAATCTAGTGTTCCCGTAGGACCCTAAATTGTGGTCTGTGGATTGCCTGTAGAATGACAAGCAGAGCAGGGAGAGAGAGACAGCCCAGAATGACAGGCGGAGCGGGGAGAGAGAACCAGTGCAGCACTGTGCAAGGGAGGGAGGAGGCGTCAGAAGAGTCTTGGTGTCCCTCCAGGGTGGTCTGAATATTTACATTTTTCATTTCAGTAAGTTCAGTACGTTGCCTTTTTTTTTTTTTTTGAGCAGTGCTGTGCAAGATTACATTATAGTACCTTATAGGATGCAACCATACAGTAAGAGACATGACGATCTCAAGCTGTCATACAGGGTGAGATTCTCATGTCACCATTTTGAACAGGGAGACATCGTTAATGGGGCTAGTAGCCGCACAATATTTTATTTGTGACTTTTTTAAGGGTGCATCGAATTTCGGTAGCTGAAATTTTTCAGCCGAAAATGGCATTTTGGGCAAAAAGCCGAAATAAAAAAATGGCCGAAAATCCGTGGCACTGAGGCCTCAGTAATATACTGCTGTGATGTCATCATGCTGCCTAGCCTGCCATCATGCTTAACCTGTGGCAGTCGCACAACATAGTAAAGTATAAGTGCGGACCTGCAGTACTACACGGCAGCCATAACACTGCCCAGTCAAATCGGAAGATCTTTTTATCCACCGCATGCTGCCACTCTGCCAGAGTCCAGACTCAGTCACTGCTGGAGTTGTTAGTCTGGCAGCTGCTGGCAGCAAGCAATTCGGCTTCTCTCTATGTGCCTCTTCCTCTTCTTTGTGCATACTATGGGACCATTTGGTCAGTGCAGCATGCCCATTGCTGTCATCACGGCCCGCAGGGGCACGTGATGATGCAGGGCATTGGACTGTGGGACTCAATCAGCAGCAGAACCCGCCAGAGTACAGGACATCACGTGAGCTCACCGGCCATCAAGCAGGACACGCAGCAGGATCGGGACAGGTCACAGGAGAACTACTGGGGACCTAGACTCACCAGGACGACCAGTGCAGCAGTGGCAATGACAGTAAAGCAGCAACAACACACAGAAGACCCACCACCAGGCAGCACAGGTAAGCCAGTAGTACTGGATGGCCTGGTTCTGGGGGGGAGGGGGTACTGGTTGTCATGAGGGGTACTGAATGGTGTGGTATTGGGGAGGTACTAGATGTCATGGGGGGGTACTTGATGGCTTGATGCTAGGGGGGAGTGGTACTGGATGTCATGGGAGGTACTGAATGGCCTGGTGCTGTTGGAGGGTAATGGATGTCATGGGGGGTACTGGAAAAAAAAGTCATTTTTGTTTTCAGTTTTCGGCCAAGTTCATCCTGAAGTTTAGTTTTAGGTTTCGGCTCAGAACTTTCATTTCGGTGTACCACCCCTAGACTTTTTTAAATGGATACCATGGTAAATTTTAACCATGAGCTAGTTCAATTTGTCCATGCTAAGGGAATGGGATTGGGAAACATTGTGTTATTGGTATAACTAAGTATTTAGTATGTTAATAAAGGTTGGCCTATTCATTCCAGTTATGGTGCGGCTTCCCTCATTTATACCCTGTGACCTTTACATGAATTACTCCAGGTTGGAGATTCACTAAGTGGTTGAAGAAATCTTAGTGCTTAGGGTCCACAGAATAACATAGGCACTGGAGAAGTGATAAACTGGAGAAGTCATCTCCACTTTATCACCACTTTATCACATCTTAGTGAATCTCCTAGTGTTTTGCTTTCTTCATTGCTCCTTAAAAGTTGCAAAACCCCTACTGATTTAAATCTTGCTTTTAACACCTTGAAGCCTAGATAGATCTCAAACACATTGATCTAGCATTCATGGGTTAAAATCACACATAGTAGGCAGAACTACATTAGCAGGCAAAAGAAGTTTGCAAATACTAAAGATATTATTTAATCCACTTTGGATTTATTTATAATCATTTAGTGTCCTAAATAATATCTTTAGTATTTGCAATCTTTTTTGCCTTCTGATACAGTTATCATTAACATTCATCTCTAACACCAGTGGCTGCACTAGATCAAAGGGGTGCAATACATACATATATATATATATATATATATATATACACACACATTTCCAGTCGAGTACAACAAGGGTGTTGAGAGATACATATTTCCAGAGGTATTCAAGTTTAAACTCTTGTATTTTACATTAACAATGCCCTCTAGTGGTCAAATTCAAATTATTTGTTTTGTTGCTTTCTCTAGAAGAGTTGAGTCACTGACAAACAATTCTGCAAAGAATGTGACAAAAACCACTGAACTTCCAGGAAGTAAAAGTGCTGTAAATTCACTAACTGGTAATTTGAATAAAGCATCAGCAGTGCCAGTACCATTTTACTCAGTAGTAAAAAGGCCTATAACATATAGTATTTCATAAAAAGTCTACTGCTACTTTAAAGGTAGTTTGTCAAGGGAAAAATATATATAAATAGTTAATCTTAGGTCCCACAATCTGAATGAAAATAAAGAGCATAACAATTTCATTAAATACACATTTAAAAAACACAGAATTCACATTTTTGCCAAGTCGTAGACCAATAGGTGGCGCCCTCTGTAGGCTAAAGCGAAGTTCCATGTCAGTTGAGAACCACTGGTGTGAGTTGTACCTAGTTAATTCATAGCACAGTGTGTGGTAATATTGTCCCAACACTGAAAAGAATTAGCAAAAAATGCTGCACTGTGCTACCCAATCATAACGGTTAATTTATCTAAAAACATTTATCCTGAAGAAAAATAGCAGCTACAAAGTACAAACAGATTTTATTTCCCTTTAACCCTTTGAGTGCCAGAGGGGTGTGCAACACATTGCTTTCTGTTTCTGTGCAAGAGGAAGACTGCAGTGAGGCCAAGGTACTAAGGAGACCTGAAGCAATTGTCAAGCAAATAAAACAGTGATCCTAAGTAACCCTTTGAGTACCAGAGGGGCACCCAATGCATTGTGAAGCAATGAGTTGGATACCCCTCTGGCACTTAAAGGGTTAAGTTAGATAGGGTTAATAACCCATAGAATGCTTGTGAGGTCATCAATGCACGTCAAATGAATCCACTGGAGACTTTCATAGCGTTCAAGGGATTAACCCTTTGAGTGCCAAAGGTGTGCGCAACACTTTGATCTATAATTAGTTGCGTACCCCTTTGGCACTAAACGGGTTAAAGTATGGATTTATGGATTTTATTAATTGCTGTCTTTGGTGTAGTTGGTTTGATCCAGAATGGCCTTCTTCATAAATCAGCCTCAATAGAAGACTGGAAAACTCAGATTATAAAATATATATAATACTTAGGGCTATGAGCTCTGATTTATCTTACATTTGCTATTTACACAAATATATATATTATGTGTCTGTCTACATATACACACATAGGTGTGTGTTCTGTATACATGTATTTATTTGCTTTGCAGAACAACTTTAATAATGTTATTTACTTAACTGAATAATTGGTTCTAGAAATGTCGAGAAGGCCCCGTGAATACATTGTATTGTATATATTGGATGTTAATGGTTTAGCTAAGTTTGTGTTCCTATAGCTAGACAGTTATAAATGCTGTGGTAAAGACCTCACTCAAGCTGTACAGAGAGATGCATTGTATAGTAGATATGACACCCTGCAGAGCCTTAAAGAAATGGCTTTCAGATAACAAGAATGTCTACTGAGAGTCACCAAATAAACAGCACAGTACGGGCCATTAGCTTTATAATAAGCCAAACAGAATCAACAAACTTTATGTATAAAGGCAGAGTGGAGCAATTCTGGGGCAAGCCAACTGAACCATAGGAACAAATAAAAATTCCCCTTGGTTTAAATGGAGCTTCTAATTCCTTGAATACTAGGGAGGTCTCCAATGCATAGCAAAAAATCCAAGCGGTTTAAATCTCCATTATATTAATAAAAATGTTTGGGCATTTATATTATTCCTATCTGGGTCGCTCCACTCTCTTTATAACTAAGGCCTGTTGCATGCCACTCAACACACAGTAGACCATATAACTAATACCACCCAACATTTCAATTGGTCAAAAAGGAGAATTCGTTTTAGGTGGTGTAGCTGGGGGCGTGACTAGTGGACGGGCATTACTGAGAATGTTTTGGTTACTTTGTGACCTATTGACATCTATTTAACTGAATAAATGATCTACAGCAAGACCAATGTATTTTACTTGAACACAGATTAATTTTTAAACAGATATACTGACGTTTAACCCTTTAATGTCCGGAAACGTGACAGGACAGTCACACTGGTCCAGACGTTAAGGACCGGTGACGTCCTGGTACGTCATGGAATTCTGGGATGGCATGCCGCTCTGCCATCCCAGAATGCATTGCGAAAAAAAGCCACCCACCCTCAAATTAGGTGGTTGTTAAGGGGTTAAATAAACTTTAATCCTTTAATGACCAGGATTTTTGTACACTAGAGGGCCAGAGCAATTTTGAGCTTTTTTTATATTCCTTTGTTCAACCATATTTTTCCTCTAAATTATTTAGTCCACCAATGCAAACCATGAAGCATTTTTTTAAGCATAAGTAGAGTTTTATTTTAATACTGCATTTATATGGATATCCCATCATTTCCTTTGATAAAAATAAAGAAAACTTTTTAAAAAAAGAAAAAACACACAACTTTTATAGGTTTTCCTGTGATTATTTGTCCTCAGTTGGTTAATTTTCAACAGGGACTGGAAAAAGGGTATGAACAGTCAATCATACCTTCCAAATGTCCCCTTTTAATTAAAAATCCTATATCCTTCATTCCCTCCCTGGCATTCCTCTTTTAGGTAATCAGACTGTGTGGTGTGTATATAAGTGTATGACATTGCTTCACAGCAATAAAACTCACATAATGCTGGATGAAACATCAGTATATGTGTTTATAAATCGGGCTGCGTAAATAAAATACTTTGGTCTTGCTCTATATCATATATACAGTGACACAAAGTGATGGAAGTAGGTCATCAAGTGACCTAAACTCTCTACATCTAGTTCTACCCCCAGAATCTACATTTTTAAATAAAAGAGGCACCAATGGTGTCCATTTGCGCTGCTGGCTGTTCTGTTATATGCTTCTCTCATCCTCACGATCACAGTGAGGAATAGAGAGACCAAGCACAGCAACAAAGGCAATGTATAGTATACATTGTCCTTGTCATTGGCTAAGCCAGAGATCAAATGTACCGGCTTGCCGAGGTAAGGCTCAAACTGACTGCTCCGGTCCTGGAGCAGTCAGTTACAGCCTCCCCAGCATGATCAGAGTGTACCCTGAGACACAGTGCGATTAATTTATCAGTGAAGTGCCAGGACCATCACTGGTTCTAAATGACCAAATTCTGTGATAGTCTTGGCATGTCATTGGTCATTAAGAGGTTAACACCTTAGTGACCGGCCACGCGTGCACGTGACCGGCACTTAATGCCCACCGAACATTTTTTTTTCATTTTTTAAAAGGATTTCCGGGACGTACATATACATCCTCTGTCCACCTGGGACATCCGCTTGGGACGTACATGTACGTCCTCGGGCGGTAAGGGGTTAATGTGAGTTTTATTACTGTGGAGCAAAGTGATATTTATGTATACACAGCAAATTCTAATCTCCTAAAAAGGACACCAGGGTAGTAAAGAGGGACAGAACAATTTAGGTCTCAAAAAGGGACTGTCATATCTGAAGTGGGATACTTGGGAGGTATACAAAGGTAGAGCAATTCTGGGGTATGCCAACTGTACAATAGGGAACAAAGAACAATTCAACATTGGTTCAAGTCAACATGCTCATTGTGAGACTGATGGTGGTGAATTGGGAAGGGCTTACATATTCTTGCCTATCTCTATCCTGATTCAGGAGCGAGTCCTGGTATAATAAGACTATGGTTATCTAGCTCTGTATGAGACTATACATTGTTGTTTTCATTCCTACAGCGTATAATACAATTGCCTCAGTTGGTTTGGAGTTTTTTCTCTATGTTTTTATTTTCTTTTTTATTTTCTTTTTTATATATATGTAGCCCTGAATATGACATATCGCCATATGCACTAAGAATAATCTAAGCAAAGAGAGAGGGATTGTCATTGACAAATAAGGTTGAAATAATTCTGGAGGCATGTCAAGGAGACCAAGTGGGGTTTCAGCATGAGCCCTCTCTTAACCCATTGATTGCTGTAGACACATTGTGGTCTACCTGCTGATCAGCTGATTCATGTAAACAAACGAACCTGCTATACCATTGCCTAGAACAATGTGGTTGATACTTATGTTTACATAAATCAGCTGATTGGCAAACAGTCTGCTATGAACATGTAACAGCTGATCTGCCAGTTTGGGTAAACACAGAGCCAGCAGATCTGCTAGTTGCGTTTGTACTTATTAAGAGGAGTAGGGGACTGTTTATAACTTGTAAACAGATAGATCAGTTGCTACACATTGATGGGTTTTCCAAAATAGTCACAGGCTCTAATTTTCAAGATACACTAGCAGCCAGGGGGTGCTCTCCGAAACAGCGCTTCGATGCTGTGAGCCAGAACTATAGCAAACAAAAAGATTATCAGGAGCACTCACCCCACAGCAAATTCTGAATCACTCTTGTAAGAATCAAAAAGAAAAACAGAGCAAGTAAATGGAGAAAATAATGGAGCAAAAATGCTGAGCAAAAAGTGGAGCAAGAAAATGGAGCAAAAAAGGAGCAAATAATGGAGCAAGAATACAGAAAAAAAATGAAGCAAGAAGTGGACAAGAAAACAGAGAAAAATGGAGTAAGAAAATGGTGCAAAAAAGAAGCAGGAAACACAAAAAAACCCACAAAAAAGGAGCAAATAATGCAGCAAGAATAAAGAGCAAAAAAATGGAACAAATGCCTTAAGAATTCTCCAACATTAGAGGTCTTAGTGCATTGGCTCGCTAGAGCATGGGTGTTCAGGTTTGGTCCTCCAGGGCCACTAACAGACCAGGATTTAAGACCTCTAATGTTGGAGAAATCTGGATATTTTATTCACCATGTATTGCTCCATTTTCTGCACCGTTTTCTTGCTCTGTTCTTATTTTGGCTCCATAGAACTACATAGGACTTAGTGCATTGGCTGCATAGAGTAAAGAAAATATCTCCAAGTCCAGTGTTATTCTATGGAGCCAATGTATTAAGATTTCTCCAAAATGGAGCAAGAAAACATAGATAAAAAAGTGCAAAAAATGGAGCAAGAAAACAGAGCTAAAAAAGGTGCAAAAATGGAGCAAGAACCCTGATGCCTTTTGAGACACACCTAAGTCATAGACCTATTGAGTTCCATCGGCTTTCCTTCTGCCATAGGCTTCTAGCTTCTTTGAATCTGACAACCAAGCACTATTTTTTTTGTCTGTGGGAGAAGGAGTTGCAAGCCACAATGGATGTTTCCCCCTGGTTCTCGATTACCGCCCGTATGCACAGGTCGGCCAGGTACATTGCCACCAAGGAACTCAACTACAAGCTATTCCCTCGATAGTACCTAACCCCCAGCACTTAGCCTCCTTCTTGGCCTCCATCTCCCCTACATACTGGCAATGCAGATCAGCTAAAGGTTCTATGTACTGCGTTTGGTGGTCCTGCTCTCGGATTTCTCAATTCTGGATTGCAGTCATCCATCAAATCAACAGAGCTTTTCAAACTTCTTTCAGTGTGGACCCTCTTTTCTGCCTTTTTCTACATGTCTCTCCTCCTAAAACTAAACTCCCCAAGGGACTTTGGTCTTGTGTACGTCTCATCCTCAACACTGCTAAATACCTCTACATTGGGGCACGTATTCTCATCCACCATTAGCGGAATGGCACACTAGCACTTGTCTTCTCCATAAACTGGAGAGTCTACACTCAGCAGTTGTGGAAAATTCCTCTTATGTATCATCTACATGGTTCATTTGGACTCATTACACTAGCTTGCCTGACTTCACCCTAATACCCACTTCCTCCCTGGCCTCCTCTCCATGGTCCAAGGGATGGTCCTTGCATTGGGTGTGATGTATTCCCTCTTGACCCAGAGTTGGACGGGGCTCGGTGCCTTTTGGCATTGGCTCCACCCTTCGTGCTATTGAATGTTGAGGCCTCCGTGGGGGGGCCAGGTTGGGTTGCCCCAAGGTAGGAGTGTGTGTGTATCTCCCCTTTTCTTTTTTTTTTCTTTTTTTCCCCCCACTTTCCCTCCCCTCTTCCTTGCATTCATGACATATCCATATAACCTCATCCTACCTCCTGATACCCGATTATTGCACCTCTGATCTGACACTTCGGAAACTGGCAAGAGCGGACCTTTCCAATTGAACGTTCCAATATCTACTGCATAGGAATCTCTCATAATCATGTTGCATCTCTCTTTCTACCTCATATGGTCTTATAAGATGTACTGCTCTATATAATGTACTGTTCTGTTGTAATGCTGCATTGTTTACTGTTTCCTACTCCGTATCATTGTAATGGTTGTACTGTACCATTGTTTTACCTTTTCCAATAAAGCTTTTGAAACTTGAAAAAAAAAATGGAGCAAGAAAATGGAAAAAAAAATGGAGCAAGAAAATGCTACAAAAAAGGCAGTGCTCCAAGTCCTATGTTATTCTACTGAGCCAATGCTTACAGCTTTAGAGGGGTGTGTGAGTTAAGAGATCTTTGTGCAAGAAAATTGAGCAATAAAAATAATGCAAAAAAAAAAAAAAAAAAACAGCAAGAAGACAGAGCAAAAAAGTGAGCCTGAAAATGGTGCAGAAATTCTCTGATTCCAGTGTTATTCTATGGAACCAATGCTTAAAGATTTCTACAACATTAGAGGTCTTAATGCATTGGCTGGAAAGTGTAAAGACAAGATCTCCAAGTCAAATGTTATTCTGTGGAGCCTATTAAGATTTCTCCAAAATGGAGCAAAAAAAAAAAAAAAAGCATTTTCATCCACTGGAAAATTTCCTATTGCTGTGAAGAATAAATCTAAAAATGGGTTTGGCCACAGAAGAGGGTGTGGTTAGATGAGGGGGTGTGGTTAGGAGTGGGGCTAAGGGTACCAGAAGGTGCTGTGCTTTGGGGCTCTTGAGAAGTAAATCCGGCCATGCATAAGGCTGTCCTGAACATAAGACAAGACCAAGGACCAAATAAGGATTGAGGTTTTTACAGTAGAAAAATGGCAAGACTAGATGTGCTGAATGATTCTTATCTGCTGTCAAATTTTATGTTTCTATCTCCCCCCAGATAAAAGCATCTACACCACAGGGGACAGATAAAAACTTCCCAACATCCTGTTGATTTTACCCTTTGTGTACCATCTCCCCCTGATAAAAGCATCTACACCAGAAGGGACAAATAAAACCTCCTACTGATTTTACCCTTTTAAATATCAAGCAAAGCATTGTGATTGTGTTGGTTTAATCCAAAACTGCTTCAGTTCTTATTAAACTGACCTCTTTAAAGGGATAATAATACTTAAAATGTAAAGAGTACTCCCACTGCTGAAAGGTGTTTCATTCAAAAGTTATTGATTTTCAAAGTTGAATTTTTTAGGTGCAATATCACAGTGGCCTGAAATTATACAGAGGCGCTGTTGCTACACCATCCTATGGAGATTTATGGTCCCGGGTAGCGCCACTGTACAATTTCAGGCCACCATGATATTGCACCTAAAAAATTCAACTTTGAAAATTAATAACTTTTGAATAAAACACCTTTCAGCAGTGGGAGTACTCTTGTTTTACTCAGGGGGGTAACATATTTTTTTTTTCATTTTAAGTATTACTATCCCTTTAAGTCGATACGTGTTTGGCAGTGAATTAGGGACCATTTCAGCATTGAAGTGGTTAAATATACTGGCATTGGCGTATCTCCGATGGATATGGCTGGATGGAGATTTTAATAGTTGTAGGCCCCAACAACTGGAGAGCCAGATGTCGCCTACCAATAGACTACAACATTAGTTTTCAAACATTTTGCAGTAATGTGGCCCTTTTATTTCAAACGCAATCCCAGTGGAACTTTAAAGGGATAGTAATACTTAAAATGTAAAAAAAATATGTTGTAGAGTTTATCCCCCTGAGTAAAACAAGGGCACTCCCACTGCTGAAAGGTGTTTCATTCAAAAGTTATTAATTTTCAAAGTTGAATTTTTTAGGTGCAATATCACAGTGGCCTGAAACTGTACAGTGGCGCTGTTGCTACACCATCCTATGGAGATTTATGGTCAACGGACCAGAGCTGTCCATAGGGATCGTGTAGCAACAGCGCCAATGTACAATTTTAGGCCACTTTGATATTGCACCTAAAAAATTCAACTTTGAAAATTAATAACTTTTGAATGAAACACCTTTCAGCAGTGGGAGTACTCTTATTTTACTCAGGGGGATAAACTCTACAACATATTTTTTTTTTACATTTTAAGTATTACTATCCCTTTAACAATCAAGCACTATAACACGGTGTTGCTAAAGAGGTCTCTAATGCGTGGTTTTACCATATGTTATAAACCTCATTTGCATCCAAGGGGTTATCATATTTTCAATATTAAATGTTTTAAGGTGCAAACTGGTACCAGTAGCTTAAAGGGCAACTATTATACAATTGTTGTTCCATTCACAGATCTGCTTCCTTTGAAGCAGACCTGCATTGTGAGTGAGCCAATAGCGTGTGGAGGTGCACAATGGGGGTCTGAAAGGATGCTACAGTGTGCAGTTTCCTGCCCCATGGGATGGAGGTCTCCACAGACCCGCTATTTGAATGTCAGATAAAGTAGATTTATGGGGAATGCTCCTGCAATCAGCAACATTTGCTGCTGAGATCCACAGATTTAAGGGTTGTGTTGTAGCTGTAGGGGCATATTCGGTACCCTGTGAATAGATGATAACATCAATTTTGGAGCTGCACTGTTGTTTTTACCAAGTCTACTCCCATTTGATCAGACTTAGTACAAAATGGTAATTTCCCTTTAAAGGAACAGCAAATTTATATATATATATATATATATATATATATATATATATAAAGCTTGTATTGTAGGACTCTTCCTGTTGAGTAAAACAAGTATGCTCCCATTGCTGGTCGAAGCATTTTTCCAGAGATATAGCAGTTTAAACTGTTGTTTTTGTACAATAATAGTGCCCTTTAGTGGCCATAATTTGTTAATGTATCATGTTGCATTCAGTAGGAGAGGTGAGTCACCAACAAACAGTTATTTCCTGACAGTTTGAACATTCAGGAAGTAATCACTCTGTTACTCACTTCCTGACTGAATTGTTATAACACTTGACTAGCAACTAACAGCAATGGGAATACTCTTGTTTTGGCCAGCAGGAAAAGTCATATAAGATATAGGTTTTCATAAGAAAAAGTTTACTGGTTCTTTTAAGATTAAACTATTAGGCTAAAAATTTCACATAATTATATCTGATAATATTGGATTCCAAGACGATACTGGGTTTTAATGCTTAGAGCAAGAGCAATCTAAGAAATATTTAAATCTTCCACTCATCCACTGGTAGTTACAGAACCATACCAATTAGAAACCATACCAGTTAGAAAACCTCTGGGCTACACTCAGGGCTTATGCACTTGACTTGTTTTATTTATTTTTTATTTATTTATTTATTTTTTCTATCATTGACTTTCCTGCTCATACATGAACTGACATATTATCATCCATCATACACTCCTTTAGAACACTACCAGCAGTTGACCATCAATTTTATTTGCTGCACAGTCAAAAGGACTGATATTTCAACCAAATACCCGCAACACCAAAATAAGATTTTCTCTTGAGATCAAGTGGAAAAAATAACATTTCTTTTATCTCAGTGAGTTTACAGAATAAAACTATCATTGGTAGACATCCAGGAGAAATAAATGTGTCTGGTATATATCTGAAAGTCGAACTACAGAAATGTTATTATGGTTGTAACTCAATGCTAATATGAGAAAGAGGTAGCGCTGAAAGATTGTGGTAGTAGCATGGAAAATATATCCCCTAAGTTTCCAGAGACAGGTCCACTTATAAAAATTATTGAGAGTGCTCGCAAACACACACAACGTTATTTGGATCCTGGTTTCTAACAAGAAGTGATACAGGGAAAGGGAGAGCTGATTACAGTCTGTGCTGTAAAAATGTACTAGATAGGGATAAGGAAAAAAAGAAAACCTACATATATAACATCTGAAAGGAATAGTATCACTTAATATAGAAAAAATATGTATTGCATGCTTTAGCAATGGCAATAGCCCTCTGTAGGATGTTGTAACAACAGTACTAATGTACAGTGTATCCTGGAAGTACTGTACCCCTGTTTTGCAATTCATTTTATGTAGCATGCTGGGAATTACCCATGCTACTGGTAGATTTTTGAATGTAATATTGTTCTTGTTTCATAAGCACACACAGGACTTAAAGTAAATTAATAAATCAAATTTTATTCATCAACATTTCGGCTGCTCTCAGGCAGCTTTCCTCAAGATACATACACAGTGACAAAGCAACCCGTATGTGGGGTTTATAAGGGTTGATTTCTCACTGTGTATGTATCTTAAGGAAAGCTGCCCGAGAGCAGCCGAAACGTTGATGAATAAAATTGTATTTATTACTTTGCGTTAAGTCCTGCGTGTGCTTATGTAAAAAAGAACAATCATATATTATAATTCTCTAAGGATGTTTGTCAGAAGCCACCATGTGCAGCAGAAACAGCTGCTCGCGCTGCAGTCATGCACAGTACAGACTGTCCGCGCCAGGGACTATGGTCTGAATTCGGAGCACCCCGCTCCGTATCAGCCGCGGAGCGGGCAGTCAGTACTGCGCATGACTGCAGTGCCGCCAGTGTTGGCCCGTGTACATGGGCTTTAAAACTAATATATATATATGTACTAGAGTAAAAGCCCGTGTCCAAGGTCCATTGAGGTAAAGAGGCCAGTCCTGCTCTGCATACTGCTGCCAACTCACTGGAGGCGCACGTGATGCCGTCATGCGCAGTAGAGACTGCCCGAAAGTACAGAATGCACCCAGCACAGAACTCCCAGCATTCTGTGCGTTCGGGCAGTCTCTACTGTGCATGACTGCATCGGACAAACATTCTGGCCTTTTATGTTATAGGATATTTTTTTTTTCTGTATTGTTGTGTTATTCCTCTCTCTCTCTCTCTCTCTCTCTCTCTCTCTCTCTCTCTCTATATATATATATATATATATATATATATATATATATATATATATATAACAAAAGTTGAAACAACCAGCACTCACAGCAAAATGTAGTGAATAAGTGATTTAATTGAATAGTGCCAATGTTTCAATGCATCTTAGAGCATTTTCATTTTCATCAGGTCCTGATGAAAATGCTCTAAGATGCATTGAAACGTTGGCACTATTCAATTAAATCACTTTAATTGATATCAGGAGGGAGGGGGGAACTTTGAATATCTATATCTCTCAAACCATAGCGGCTTGAGAGATAGGGTTTGTTGCACTTAGTTTATTATTTTCAGCTCTACAAAACTAGAAATAATTTTTTGGGACATTACTGTCCCTTTAACGACGGAAGATTGTCCCTCGCTGCATCAGTCTGGTCCCATGACCGGATCACATATTCAATGGGAGGCAGCCAGAAGAGGCAGGACGGGGATTCTTTCAGCTTGAATACCTTTTGAATTTTCAAAAAATCTATAGTAGACTTTGCAGTGTACTTTAATATAGACCAGGGGTTTTCAACCCATGCCCTCAGTGGCCACTAACAGGCCAGGACTTAGGAGTTTCCCTGCTAGAGCACAGGTGTGTTGATCAGAGGCTCAGTCACATTGATTAACTCACCTGTTCTTTCACAAGGAGACCCTCAAATCCTGGTCTGTTAGTGGCCACTGAGGGCACGGGTTGAGAACCACTGATATAGACATTACTATCACTTTACGCACTCCCGCATTCATACACACACACACATTCATTTGTCATCTGGAAGAGGTCAATGGAAAGCACCTTTTCATGGGTATTCCTGTGGGAGGTGAAAGGCCCTATTTTCCACCAAATTATTATCTACAGTGGAAAGTTTAACACATCTCTAATCAGTACAAATTTATGTCTCAACTCTGTTTCACTAATTTTATTAAGCGGACATACATTGAGGTATTTGGGGTAAGAGCATATAAATTAACAGGTGATTCTTGTAAAAATTATATTAGAGTAAATGAATGTCAGTATGGCTGAGTTGTTAGACCACTACTAAAGTTTAACTTGCCCTTTATTGAATACAGAGATAATATATGAAATTGTTAAAGGGATAGTAATGTTCCTCAAAAAAAGCAGCTTAGATTAATCTTCATAGTATTTGGGGCATGGAGAGCGTTATTTCAATACTGTCCAAGTTGAAGTTCAAGAGTAATTGAATGGTAAAACCCCTTCCTCCTCTTTTACTATGTAACACTGCTCACCTCAGAGCAGCAAGACTGTCCGGATGGATCGCAGCAAGGGACTATCTTCAGTGAACATAAGGAAAAACCTGTCCTTATGCTCACAGTAAAAAGATCATCCCTTGCTGTGACCTGTCCTGTCAAGAGACCAGATTCCACATCTGAGGGGATGGGGCTTACATCTGAAAGGGGGAGGGGGATACTTTATCATTCAATCACTCTTGAACTACAAATCTGACAGAATTGAAATAACACTCTCCATGGCCCAAATACTATGAAGATTAATCAGAGCTGCTTTTTTGTGAAACATTACTATCACTTTCTCAGCTACTTTGTCATTGTTTGTTACTCCAGTGTATTAATCCCATAAAGTACCAATGTTTCAATGGAAACACAGTTAAGAAGAAAGAGCCCTTATTGTTATGACTGAAAACAGCTTACCACAGAAGGCTTTCTGAAACGGTCGGCTCTTGCTTTGAAATATGCATCATCAAATGAGGAGTGGCTGCCTTTGAGCTTTTCAGAAAGGTTTCGGTACAATCGTTTGGCTGCATTAGGGGAGGATGGAGCGCTGATCTTTTTGGGCTGTGTAAGCTGTAGATTTTGCATCTGTTGCGTCATCTTTGCGTAGAAACGCCTAGAAAGAAAATATTTGTGTTATTTTGAATTATAGGATAAATCATTTGGAATTTTTCAATACTGAAATCACTTCTATGTGAAACACACACTCTTCCACAACAAGCACACATACACGCCACACATTAGTTAGTATCGATCTTTACAACACATGCTTCTATTTTCTCATATATCCTTTGTTCCTTTTGTCTATTGCTGAGGTGAAATTAGACAAAAATCGTATTGTAGGTATTTAACTCCACTGTGAACAAGGATTTCACTTTCTTAATTAATAGGTTTTGTGGCTCTTTATATATATTAAAAGTTGAAGTCCTTTGCTATTAGCTAGACCTGAAAAATTACTCGCCACTGCAAACCATAACATACCCACCAGGGCTGAATTTCTACTCGTCATTGGCTAGTGGAAATTTTGAGCCCTATATATATATATATATATATAATCAGAAAAGGATGGGGCAGCACCCGTGGGACTTTTAAATGGTTTTATTAAAGCTAAAGAGTTATAAGCATGGTCAACGTTTCGGTCCTATGTGGACCTTTATCAAGACCTAGCAGTGGCGAGTAACTTTTCAGGTCTGGCTATCAGCAAAGGACTTCAACTTTTAAGCATTTCCACTCGCCACTAGCCAATGGCGAGTGAAAATTCAGCCCTGGCGAGTAGAAATTCAGCCCTGGTGGGTATGTTATGGCTTGCAGTGGCGAGTAACTTTTCAGATCTGGCTAGTAGCAGAGGACTTCATATTTTAAGCCCTGAATATATCTTCACTGGTTAATGCACCAGCTGTGGAATCTGCTTAACCTCAATGTTGCAGGTTCAAGCCCCTGGCAGGATCAAATATCTGATAAATATATCTATTATGATAATATTAATATTTATTTCTCAGACTTTACTGATACTTTGGATGCTATAGTAGTCTCTAATGGTTTAATTAGTTTACTTTTGAAGTTGGATATAAAAGAACAAACTATCCACCAAGATATATGAACCAAAACCTCAGCTGTCTATTTCATTCCGGTTCTTGAAACCTAGTAGGTTTTAACATTCTTCTGCTAATTATTTCAGTGAGAATCTCTAAGCAAGCTTCCGTTTTCCTTGTACGTGAGTAAAGGATAAGAGTGAAAACAATGTCTCTACTACAAGCCCCGTCACGTCTTACATCTGCTCCAATTGTTTATAAATAGGGGCGATGCCTTCTGTCCTAAACACAGGCGTATTTCATTACAAATAATCTCCTAGGGTAATGATCCATTGCAAACAGACAAGGTCTCATCCTACCAACACATGGTGAGAGGCTGGGGATAATTGGGGTATTTGACATGTAAACTTCCTTGTTACATTAGCGTGTGTACAAACAGGAGAATGGGATTCTGCATGAGCAGCTTTCCTGAAACTAATGCGGAAAATTCCTGCAATTTCAAGCACGTCCTTTGTGGTTCCTGCAAATTCCAGCGTAATCACTATAACATTGCAGTGTTCAAAATAAAAGGAGATCATTTGTCAGAAAGAGTATAAGAGAATCCGGTCTTCCTAACAGCAAAAGACACTAAAAAGAACCTGAAATTAATTGCAGTGTTTGCTTCATGGAGTGGGAATTCTTTTACACACATGTAATCAAATACAACAAGAACTTGTAAAAAAAAATGATAATTAAGTGTGAAGATGTGAATAGTGGGAATGAAACAAGGGTTTGATTTTTTTTTAGATGGTTGACTTTAATAGGCTATAGGTTTAAAAGAGCAGTAACTTTTTTATACATTAGCAGTGCCCTCTAGTGGTTGAATTCCAGTTAGTTATACTGTTACTTTCTAATGGAGAGGAAAGTCAGTGACAAACAGTTCTCTATAGAATGTAATAGAAACTGCATTCACTTCCTGTCAGTTGGAACAATCCAGAAGTAAACACAGTAAATTCACTTATTTGAACTGTTATATCATTTGAGTAACAGTGATGTGAGTACCCTTGTTTAACTCAGCAGGAAAAGCTCTATAACATATAGGTTTTCATAAAAAAAGGTTTACTGCTCCTTTAATTCATAATTACTTTTCTTACACTGTTATCAAAGGAATATGAACGTCTCTTAATAACAGAGCTCTATTCTACTTATTTGTGCAGAAAATCCTAATGTTCTCTATTAATCAGTGCTGTGTAGACTGGTTCTCTAAAATGAATCTTTAATTAATGCTGGATATCATGTCCATGGAGACAGACATTATTACTGTTATAGGTCTCAAAGGATTCTAAACTCCTCCCCCTGAAGTGTTTCTTCCTATCTAAGAAGAGGAATCTGTGATCATGCAGTCAAGTGGAAACAATCATGTCCACCTCCAGGGATATGACATCTAGCACTAATTAAAGATTTATTTTAGAGAACCAATCAACGTTAAATCAGGACATAGTAGTCATTAGGATTTTCTGTCCAGATTAAGAGTAGGGTTTTAAACCTTTTTTGTGCCATTTATACACATGATGCTGTGTTCAAGTTGCCCATTTAAAGAGACGGTAACACTTAATAGGCAAAAATAAAAGATCACTCTCCCTGCTGAGAGGTGTTTTATTCAAAAGTCATTGAGGCTCAACCCTGAATTTTTTTAGGTACAGTATGTCAATGGCCTGAAATTTTACAGTGGCGCTGTTGCTATAGCATCCTATATAGACACCTATGGTCAGTTGACCATAAATTTCCATAGGATGGTGTAGCAATAGCACCACTGTAAAATGTCAGGACATTCAGATACTGAACCTGAAACATTCATATTATTCTAGGTACTTAAAGGGATAGTAAACCTTGAAAATAAGTTAATTTTATATTGTAGCCCTTAAAAAAAACATGAAAACCAATATAAGTCTTATCTCCCAAACCTTTATGGACAGATTTGGAATTCGGTCCATAGATCAACGGCAGTTCTTTAGCAGTGCCGAGATCACGATCTTTAAAAAGAACTACTTAATTGGAACTGTGTACAAAGTGTGCCTGGCTTGCAAGCACACTTTGGAGACCATTCCAGTTAAGAAATTATTTTTAAAGATTGTGATCTGGACACTTCTGGAGAGCCGTAGCCATCCCGGGACCGGAATCCAAATCTGAGAGCTAGAACGGTGATGTCACTCAGAGGGAAATTTTGCTTCTGAATATCTCCTAAACCATAAAGGTTTGGGAGCTAAGACTTATGTCATTTTTCATGTTTTTTTAAGGCTACAATATAAAATAAACTTATTTTCAAGGTTTACTATCCCTTTAAGAAGACTGCAATACATTGAAGAGTAATGCATAACTCCCAACATTTCAAATGGCCAAAGAGGGACACTGGTGTTTTCGGGGGTGTGGCTGGGTGCGTGGTTGGTAGGTGCAGCATTACAGAGGATTTTTAGGTTATTTCCTGACATATTGATACCTCTTTGTATAGCTGAATAAATGATTTAGAAAAAGACCAAAGTATTTTATTTACACAGACTAATATATAAACACATATAGTGAACTTTATACAAACATTATTGTGAGTTTTGTTGCTGTGGAGCAATGTGATGTACTTATATACACACACCACACAGTTTGACTTGTTAAAAAGAGGGGCAGAAAGAGGGACTGTCCGTCCTAAAGATGGTCACTTGGGTGGTATAGTAATGCAATTTAGGCCTCTACAGAATCCAAGGGATTAAAGCAGCGGAGGGTTGGCAACATCTGGCCTGTGGGAAATGAACAATCAAATGACCCATTTTTATTTTCACTCCAGCTTACTCTCTCAGATCAACCCTTTTATTTAAAAAGCCTATGTACACGTCCCAAGGTCTGGGTGATGTTAACCCAGGGTTAAGAGGCTGGTCCTTCTCTGCATCCTTCCGCTCCCAGCACAGAACTCCCAGCATTCTGTTCAGAACTCCCAGCATTCTGTGCGTTAGGGCAGTCTCTACTGTGCATGACGGCTTCTGACAAACGTCCTTAGCAAATTATTAAATAGGATTTTATAATTGGTATTAACGTTGTGAAGTAAGGCATGTTTCAGTCAGGAATGTGATGCTGTTTAACATATTGCAAATAGGTGTACATAGTGTTTCCTTTTCAGTGTGCCTTTTCTCAAGTAGCAACTACTTGAGTAGTAATATGGAAATCTGATTATTAATTATGAATCATAGTTTTAAGATACCACAAAACTTACAATTGAAATCGAGCTAAACTAGTGGTACCACAGAATATATAATTGAAATCAAGCTATAATAATTATACCACAAATCTTACAATGGAAAAAAAGCTACAGTTGTGAAACACAGAGCTTACAGAGTAGCTGTATATCAACTGGGGAAGAGAAAAGGCAGTAGGGAGAATAAAAAGCAAAGGGGGGGAGAGAGTAGAAAATGGGAGAGTACGAGCAAAGGGGGAGAGAAGGGGCAAAGGTCTAAATTATATACTTAAAGGGCAACTAACATGAAAAAATAAAATTAAATATTTTAAATCACAGAACCCCATTTTTGGGAGTAGCAGTGTTCTAAATATACAGATATCCAAATATATATGTTCTCCACAAGCTTTTTTCCCCAGAGCTGATACAGTGAGCTCTGAAGAGGCAGCCAATGATTCCTATTGGTTGCTTTAAAGCCAGCAGGAATAAGGCTGACCCTGGTGGTTTTAGCTGGTTTTTGAAGGTGGGAGATGAAGCACTGAGTAAGCCTGTACAATTAGGGCTATAGGTTTTCACCATTTGAGTGCTATGCAATGCGTTGCACATCTCTCTGGCATTCAAAAAAAAAAGAAGCAGCTCTAATTAATCATCATAGTATCTGGACTTTGGAGTTCAAGAGTTATTCAATGACAAAGTATCCCCCTCCCGCCCCTTTTACTGATGTAACACTGCTCAGCCAGAGCAGAAGGGAGGTGCACAGGTAGATTACAGAGAGGGACAATCTTCAGTTAAGATAAGGGAAAAACCTGAAAAACGTGCCAAGGGGTCCAGGGCTTTCATTGTTCTCATAGGAAGAAGACTGTCCCCTTCTGTTATCTGTCTGGTCTATGGACTGGATTCCACATCTGAGAAGAGATGGCTTACACTAGGTAAACGGGGCGGGAGGGGAAACTTTGCTTATGAATATCTCTCAAACCATAAAGGTTTGAGAGCTAATACTTATATCTTACTTCATGTTTTTTTGATGCCTACAAAATAAAACAAAGATAAGACGAAGTATTACTATCCCTTTAAGCAAGATTGATTCAGTGAGCTTTCTGATTATAATGCTTACTTAGAGGGGATTTTTCTGAAATGTTTCTTTTTAACCCTTTGAGTGGCAAAGGGATGTGCAAAGCATATTTCCACACATTCCCCTGGCACTCCAAGAGTTAACCCGCTGTGTGCCAGAAAGGTATGCTATGCATTGCAACTCAATGCGTTGGATACCTGTGTAAGTGTTAAACAGAAAATAAAGAATCGGCTACTCTGCTTTTCACTGCTATACATCTGGATCACTGGTAAAATCTCAATTGACACTAGAGTAAAAAAACAGCTGGAGAGCCACAGTTTTCCTACTCCTGCATTAACTAGGGATCACTGACACCTGGGATTAGATACAGATTAACAACTGAAGCAAATAAATCAAACTTGTTTTGTTGCATAAACAACTGTCTGCTTTGCATAATGAGGCAGGAAATCGACAGTAATTAACAGTCAGAACCTTAGACCTGAGACATTACACTTCCATAAGTGAAAATGTCCTCTATATGCAGAGAGAGAGAGAATAACAGGCAGACCTTGCACAAATTCTAGTCCTGTGTGCGGTGTATCTTTCATAATATGAATATATATGTTTCATGGCAGACTTCGTAGTAAAAGCCCCATAGAAAACATTGATATGTATTTTGTAAAAACGTGTTGCTGCAACAAAGTTGCCCATTTGAATTAGACAATAAAGGAATTGGAAGATTTTAGGTTTAAAGAAAAACTAGACGAAAAAACAACAACAAAGGGACATGCAATAAAATTAGTGGAGACGGTCTTTCAACTAAAACAATTCTTTGCAATGCGTTGTGTACCCCTCTGGCACTCAAAGGGTTAAGTTGAGCTAACATAGCAATATAACACACGGTGGCTCTTCAGTTGAGGCAACGTAGCAATATGCTGAGGGAACAAATAGAAAGTGGTGTTTGAGGCTTGCCCTCTGTAACATACAGCAAAGCATCTCTGTCCCTTTAAGGAGAAAGGGCGGGAATCAGGAAGCAGGAAGTGGAGGGGTGACAGTTGAAAACAGACAGTGAGGTGACTGAAGAGATGAAAAGAGCTAAATAAAAGAGTTGCTATTAGGTTTATCCCTGAGTTTGTATTTTATGGAAACATTACACCCTCATACTGAAACGGTGTGTATGAAGGGTTACAGTTATCTGTGGGAGGTGAAACAGAGTGTTTGTGGTGTCATGATCCTGAGTGAGTGTGTGTGTGGACCAGGAGAAGTTATTGATATCCCCTACTTCAGGAGCGAGTGGCAGTTATATTTTTTTTGTCAGTTGGATAGTGGTGGGCAGGCCAACTACCTCTATGATAAACATGCCCCCATGAATCACCCATTGGTTGCAGTAAAGTCCCCATTGAATCACCCAATAGGAGTTGTGTCTCCTAATGAGACATAAGTTATGTAATGAGGCATTCTGTTCAATGTGTGTGTGTTTTCTGAGGAGACATAAATTATGTTCTGTGTTTGAGGTACCATAAATTATGCAATGAGGCTTATTCTTTTATATATATATATATATATATATATATATATATATATATATATACATACATGCAAAAGATTTGCCTATATATTGTTTTGCTGTGCAATTCCCAGTATGGCTATTGTGGCAGACTCCACTGCTCATCCCAGGAGTTTGAACTGTATCTTCTTGGGTCCTGCTTGTCTTGATTTGATGGTGACAGGTAATGTTAGCTTTGTAAATCATTGTTCTACAGCTCTTACCTCTGATAGAATTGGATCCTATAACGTGGAAAACAATGTCCATAAATCAGTGTGATGTCATACGTTCGACCGGACCGATAGTATTTGTAGTGTTCTCTGGAGCGATATGGTATCTTCTACAATTATTCCTCAATTGAACAATGCAGATATATACAGAAATCGCTCATACAGATGATCCACACACCAAATAAAATCAATATATTCTTTATTGTAGAAACACATAAAAATGTATAGATACCTTGACAACATCGCAGAGTAATGGAACAGTGGAAGAGAGACTTAGAAAGGTGTTCACAATAGAACCAGCAAGGTGTACTGACTTCGGGTCCTCATCGATCAACTCGTTTCGTGCGATATGCACTTACTCATGACCTAAGGTTCTGGTGGTGTTTGCTGAGATTTTTAAGCAGGTATCAGCCTATCAATTAAGATGGAATTTTCTCTAGTGACCAATCCCGCTACGATCTGGCTCTGTGTGGTCCACGCCCTGAAGGCATACTTTAAACATTAAACCTAACCCCTTCAATGCCTTCTATCAAATTCTTTCTCTCCATAACAGAGCAGAGGGTTTATGAAAAAAGTTTCACCCAATATCTCCAATGATAGCATAAATATATAAATCACACATTAAAATTCTCAGAGAGAGCAAGTAACGCCAAATATTTCTAACGGGCAGCACGGAGACAGGCCGATCACGGGATCAAGTATATCAGTATACACCCTAGAACCTGCCCAAAAATCAAAGCGAAAATTGTTATTTAAAGGGATAGTAATACTTAAAATGTAAAAATAAATATGTTGTAGAGTTTATCCCCCTGAGTAAAACAAGGGCACTCCCACTGCTGAAAGGTGTTTCATTCAAAAGTTATTAATTTTCAAAGTTGAATTTTTTAGGTGCAATATCACAGTGGCCTGAAATTGTACAGTGGCGCTGTTGCTACACCATCCTATGGAGATTTATGGTCAATTGACCAGAGCTGTCCATAGGATCGTGTAGCAACAGCGCCACTGTACAATTTCAGGCCACTGTGATATTGCACCTAAAAAATTCAACTTTGAAAATTAATAACTTTGGAATGAAACACCTTTCAGCAGTGGGAGTACTCTTGTTTTACTCAGGGGGATAAACCATACAACATATATTTTTTTACATTTTAAGTATTACTATCCCTTTAATATTATACAGTCTAATAATCAATCTGATAGTGTCATAGTATATAACATAATATTAAAATAAAATAAAAAACGAAGAAAATCTCAATACTACAAATTGTGATTGACTTAAAGACAGACCCACACCAAGTTAAGTGTCAAAGAGAAACAACAACTAGTTCATTGTGTTCAGGCTAAGAGAGAACACATCAAAATTACCTTTTGCCAAAAAGATACATATCTTCACAAAGCCTATATAGTCAAGTTCTAAATCTGTAATAGGTTAAATACTATATCACCCATTTGACTTTTTTCCCCCATGGATAGTTAAAGTGCAATAAGATGTATAATATACAATTATATGTCTATTAGTGTTGAGCGAGCACCCCGATGCTCGGGTGCTCTGACCGAGCACCCCCTGAGGCTCGAGTGCTCGGCCGAGCACCCGAGCCCCATTGAAGTGAATGGGGTGACACCAGGCACCCCCTGCTCTGATGAGGGGAGGGTGCCTGGTCAATGCCCCCTTCATCTCCGCTATGCCCCCTTCATCTCCGAATGCCCCCTTCAGCTCCGCAATGTCCCCCTTCAGCTCCGCTATGCCCGTCTTCCACAATGTGCCCCTTCATCTCCGCTATGCCCCTCTTCCACAATGTGCCCCTTCATCTCCGCTATGCCCCTCTTCCACAATGTCCCCCTTCATCTCCTCTATGCCAGGACTTCAGCTGAGCTGGTAAATGGCAGAGACATGGTTGTGACTGTATTTATATATTGCACAAAGAGAGAGAAAGAGAGCAGATTGTTTGTTAGTCTGTCTGTAAGTAGAGGTGCCGGTTCCTGCAATCATCTCCATGCTGTACATAACTCACTGTATAGCATATATGACAAACTATTTCTATATGGTCTGGCATTGTATAGTATACAGTCTGCGTGTGTCTGTGTATAAGGACTGGCACTATACAGTATAGGAGGGACAGTCCCTGTTTGAGACCCAAATCCCTCTGCTTCTCTATTTAGGATATCACACTGTGTGGTGTATATACCAGTGTATCAGATTTCTCCACATCAATAAAACCCACAGTAATGTGGGTATACATTTCTTTATATATCTTATAAATTAGTCTGTGTAAAAAAATACTTTCATCTTCTTCTAAACCATTCACTTACAGAAAGAGTAACTTAACCTTTTCAGTGCCAGAGGGGATGTAATGCATTGCTTACCCCCTGGCACTCAAAGGGTTAAAAATGCTATACAATGGTCTGGCACTGTATAGCAGTGGTTCTCAACCTGTGCTCTCAGTGACTATTAATAGGCCAGGATTTGAGAATTTCCTTGTAAGAGCACAGGTGATTTAATCAATATGACTGAGCCTCTGATCAACACATCTGTGTTCTAGCAGGGAAATTCCTAAGTCCTGGCCTGTTAGTGGCCACTGAGGGTATGGGTTGAGAAACTCTGCTGTATAGTATACAGTCTGCATGTGTCTGTGTATAAGGACTGGCACTATACAGTATAGGAGGGACAGTCCCTGTTTGAGATCCAAATCCCTCTGCTTCTCTATTTAGGAGATCACACTGTGTGGTGTATATACCAGTGTATCAGATTGCTCCACATCAATAAAACCCACAGTAATGTGGGTATAAACTTCTGTATATATCTTATAAATTAGTCTGTGTAAAAAAATACTTTCATCTTCTTCTAAATCATTCACTTCCACAAACAGTAACTTAACCATTTCAATGCCAGAGGGGTATGCAATGCATTGCTTACCCCCTGGCACACAAAGGGTTAAAAATTCTCTAAAATACACCACCAGCCACGCCCCCAGTAACACCACCTAAAACACAAGTGTCCCTCTTTGGCCATTTGAAATGTTGGGAGGTATGTTGCTTACACTGCTCACACTGTATGTATGCATGTTCTGCTTTGCACCTGTGTGTCACTGTTTGTGTATGTCAGTGCATGTGTGTGTATGTATCTGTGTTACATGCGTCTCTGTCTATCACTGTGTGTCCCCCTGTATATGTGTGTGTTTGCAAATGTGTCTGTGTATCACTGTGTGTACCTTTCTGACACGTATACCCTACGCCATAGTTCACTATCATAACATTTATTTAAAAAAAAAAATTCCCTGCATAACATGACGGGAACGCCATCCCACATTGGTAGTATATATATATATATATATATATATATATATACATACATATTATAAATGTATATCATGATGTTTTAGAGCAATGAGGTTTTCCTAGAAAATGTTTCTCTTCATTCTACCTGCTTTTCATTATTTTTCAGTAAACTTCCCTGTTATAAATGACAGTGATTGTATGAAATGAAGTGCATTCAAATGTGTTTAAATATGCACAATTACTGATCATTGCAAGAGAGGTTTTTTAAAGGCATAGCATGGCATTATTTTAACTATCTTTCCTAGCTTATGTTTGCCTGTAATCATTCCAAGTCATTTGAGCAAATGAGAATGAAAAACGGAATACATATTGGAGAGTTGAATTATACAGGATCATGCAGTGTATAGTAGTGGACATATTCCAGTTCTCGAGGTCCCCATCACTCACTGCAAGTGATCCCTGTTGAAAGCAGGTCAGTTCCTCCATGAGGACATTAGATAGAGTCCTCTTTTAACCCTCTGAGTGCCAGAGGGGTATGCAACATATCGCAGAGCAATGCGTTGAGTACCCCTCTGGCACCCCAAAGGTTAATATAAAGCATTTTTTTGTAAGCCATGGGAGATGGCAATATATTACATATGAATGTATTGCAATGCATTGGATACCTCGCATTCAAAGGGTTAAACACGATCTAATAAAGCAAAGAAGAATTGGGGCAGTTCTGGGACAAACCAACAGCACCGTAGGTGACAAATAAATATTACCACTGATTTAAATGGGTCATTTAACCCTGTTTATGATAGCAAGGTCTTTCTTTTATACTACAAAAGATATCTAGTACTTAGGGGGTTAAAAGTGCCATTTAATGCAGATTAATGGGGGATTTTTGAAGATCGGTAAATGCAGATGACAATGGCAGATACTATGCAATTAAAGGAGCAGTATAATTTATTATTTGAAAAAAATTATAATGTTTTTCTTGCTGGGAGAGATTAAAAATGTTACAAAAAATATTTGAACTGGAATAACTGTCAAATGAAATCTCTCCCAACAGGAGTACCCTTTCTTTACTCAACAGTAAAAACACTATGGGCCATATGTTCAAAGGGATAATGATAAAAAAATGTTGTATGAAAGACAAAAATAAGCAATTGTATGCATGAAAGACATAGTTTCTATAGAGCATACAATAAAAAACTATTAATGTCCGTTGTGTACGACACAACTGCAGAATTGCCGGGCAAATGGGTAGGGCTAAGGCGTGGCTAAACTATTCTCCAGTGTCGTATAGAGGAAAAGAAAAATTGTCGTAACTAATGAGAAACAAATGTCTTGCAAAAGACAAAATTTGTACGTGGAGGGAATGTGAAGTTCTGATTGTGAGAATTTTTGTCTTTAGTTAAAGGGATAGTAATGTTTCACAATAAAAGCAGCTCCAATAATTCTTCATAGTATTTGAGCCACAGAGAGTGTTATTTCAATACTGTCAGAGTTGTAGTTCAATAGTAATTGAAAGATAAAGTTTCCCCCTTCTGCCCCTTTTACTGATGTAACACTGCTCACCTCAGATGTGGAATCTGGTTGCTTGACCAGACAGATTACAGCAAGGGACAATCTTCTTACTGTGAACAATGAAAACCCTGCCCCCCTTGACAGGTTTTTTAGCTTTTACTCCTATCTTAATTGAAAATTGTCCCTCTCTGCAGTCTACCTGGGCACCTCCCTTCTGCTCTGGCTGAGCAGTGTTACATCAGTAAAAGGGGCGGGAGGAGGATAATTTATCATTCAATTACTCTTGAACTACAACTCTGACATAATTGAAATAACACTCTCCAAGGTCCAAATACTATGATGATTAATTAGAGCTGCTTTTATTATGAAACATTACTATCTTTAAGATATTTCTGTTGTTAGTTAAGACATTTTTGTTGTTAGGTAAGACATTTTTGTTGTTACGTACAACATTTTTGTCTTTACATACGACAATTTCAGTCAGGACAAATTACACATTTCTGATCACAGCCCACACTCTCTGAAAATATTAATGAGCCCAACGACTCTGTACTTTGAAAAATCATTACAGGCGACAAAAGCTATTTTGCTACCTCTTTGAACATATGGCCCTATAAATACAATTTTCATAATACATGTCCCTTTAATATGCAATACAATCAATTCTCTATTAAACATCTGGTTTTTGGGAATTGTAGTTCACAACAATGGGAGGGCCCATGTTGCTCATGCTGGGTGGTCAGTATGTGTGGTTTTATAGCCAATGTAGGACAAGCCTAGGTGGTCAGCATTTGTGCTTCTATGGCTACTGTGGAATATATCAGCCACATATCACTGGTTGATGCCTGTGTTACTCGTCCAGAATTGGAAGTTATAAATAACATCACAGCCTTTAATAGTAAGGAACTCCAGAGAGAACAAAGTGCTGAAAACTACAGGTTTAGATAACATAAAGGCTGCTTACTGCTAATTATTTCTTGAAGCAGACACATTGTATCTCATTAGTGAGCCCTCTCTAAGGCCCTTTACAGAATTTACTTTGGATAACCCCTTTGTAGGAATCTGTCATACAATTCTACTGATTGTATATATTGATCTACCAACTCTAGCTAACAGTCTTTCAGTCCTAGCATATATGTGAACAATAAAAGAGGAGTATTACACATACATGGGTCAGTGTCAAATGGATGTTCACATGTGGCAGTAACAAATGTGGATTTTGTTCAGTAATTAAGGAATAAAGAATCTTTAAATGACAAGTGAAACATACTACATGCAGTATGAATTGTTATGTGAAGTACTGCATGTAAATTGCAGTATATTGGGAATACATCAAGGGCCCTAAGATAGTAGAATCATACTCAAATGTTTCTTTGTCCTCGCTGAGAACAATATAACATTTGAATGTAACCCAATACCAGTACCATGCTACTAGTTTGGACATTTAGGGCGAGATGTTCAGAATGTGGTGGTAACCGAAATTGTCTGTAATCAGAATAAAAAAGTTCTTACACCATGATCCGTCAATTCTCAGACATGTATCCGTCATTTTTTTTGCATCCAATTCAGCCATCTCCGTCAAAGGGAAAAATCCACCTTAAAAGTGGGTGTCGTTTAATCTTCCGTCATAATGTAAGGTATTTTCAGAAAAAAATATTCGTTTGAATGTAATTTTTTGGTCTAATTAACATCATTTTTTCCCGACACAATAGAAAAGGTCTAAACTTGGAGAAGAAAAATTAAGGTACTGAGAAGCGATTTTTCGTTTCAAAGACAAAAAAAATGTCTTTGTTTCTTTGAAAAGTTTAGTTTTAAAAATGAAAAAATGTATTTGTTTCTTTGAAAATTTTCGTTTCAAAGACAAAATCAAAGACAATTTTTAAGATCAGAATTTTTATCGCTAATGTTCAATGAGATCTTCTTATCGTCATTTTTAATTCTTTAGATGAATTTTCAAATGTGACGGATTTACTTCTGAAAATATGGTCATTCTTTTACCACCAACTCATGAGCCCACAATTTTTTCATTATGATGACTTTTTGAACATCTCGCCCTTAGTGTTTAAGCCACTGAAAGAGCAACTATGAGTGCCAAAGAAGGCAATATTGCTAGGAAACTTGCACAAACAGAGCCTTATTGGATTTTTGCTATGAGGATTAGAGGACCATTGAGTTTAAATTGAAAGTATGATGTTTATGATGTTTATTTTTATGATTGATGACCTTTTTGAGACAGCAGGAAATATTATTCCCTGCCCAATTGCCTCATAAATTGTTTACAGCCTCCAGAATGTTATGTATTTTTATGAGTTTAATTACTTTCATTCAGATGGTTGCATTTTGCTTGATTAAGTCCTAACTGCTTAGCTTTAGGTGGTAGTTTCTATTAATCAGTTGTAAGATGGCTGAGGGCAGGCATTTATTGTTTATGTCTGGGGGCTGACATGGTTACATGTGCTGGTCAAGTGATAGTTTAAGCCAATAGTAGCATTTGTGGTCACATGGTATGTTTTAGAGAGGTGCATAGTTATAACTACCATGTTTATTTGGCAGGTATCTGTGATGTTAGCAACCATGATTGGATGATGTGACTGTTAAATATGTCACTGCTGAGTGTACACATAGAGGTCTAAAATTAAGTATTTTAGTGTTTGCGTGTTGCAAAACACATCAGATACAGTGTCATCTACTCCCATGTCTGCACCAAGGCCTTCTGTTGTGTGTAAGAACATTCCTTTCAACTTGCATTTCATAAAGATGACATTTATTTTATCAAGAAATCCCTGTCTTTCAGTCTAGTTTTGTGCTGCTTTGCCTGTATTACACGATCAGTAGATTTTCCCAGGATTAATGTTAAGACACTGTGATCTTATTTATTATTTATTTTTTTACATGAGCCTGAATTTTCAATGAGACTGTAATGTATTGCTTTGCAAAGTATTACTTTCCAATTTTGGCAACAAATTGGTTTTTGCTTGTCTATGAAGATGAAGTAGAGAAGGCTGTGTAAGTGTTAACGTTTATTTAAATTACAATGAATCCACTCTGGTGCTGATTTACCTACAACATATTGCTGTGCAAATGTGTGTTGTGCCTCATTTTGTCAACAGAAGTTTAATCAATGTCAGTGCAAGTTTTGGTTTGCAGTTTTTGGGGACAGTGATTTTAGGGTCTGTCAGGTAAATAGGAGTGATTGCTGATGACTGGTTACCCCTGTTTGACTCAGCTTCAAAGGAACAGGGTAATCAAGTGCCTTACTCCCTTAACCCCTTAAAGGGATAGTAATACTTCATTTTATCTTTATTTTATTTTGTAGGCATTAAAAAAACATGAAGAACAATATAAGTCTTATCTCTCAAACCTTTATGGTTTGAGAGATATTCACAAGCCCCTTTTAACTAGTGTAAGCCATCTCTTCTCAGATGTGGAATCCAGTCCACAGACCAGACAGATAACAGCAGGGGACAATCTTCTTCCTATGAGAACAATGAAAGCCCTGCCCCCCTTGACAAGTTTTTCAGGTTTTTCCCTTATATTAATTGAAGATTGTCCCTCTCTGCAGTCTACCTGGGCACCTCCCTTCTGATCTGGCTGAACAGTGTTACATCAGTAAATTGGATGGGAGGGGGATACTTTGTCATTGAATTACTTTTGAACTACAACTCTGACAGAATTGAAATAACACTCTCCAAAGTCCAAATACTATGCCGATTAATTAGAGCTGATTTTATTATGAAAGGGGCACGGACATTTTTTTCCCCCTTCCGGTTCCGGGATCCCCGAATAGAGTGCAGCCGCGGGGGGGGGGGGGGGGGGGGGAGCCCGGAATTCCATGACAGTCATAGCATGTCATGGGTCTTTAATGCAAAACAGGGGTCATTAAGGGTCATTAAGGGTTAAAGTCCATAAGAAATGCAGCTAGCCCTGCACCTGTATCTACATCTATGTACCAAGACATCAACATCATTTTAGTACACATGTAGACTGCAAAGGGGAATAAATGTACACCATTGTACCTCCTGTATGACATGCCTGGCTTTTAGAATAACCCCTCCAAGTCTCCAAAACAAATATTACATGTTCTAATCCTTAAAGCGCTAATCAAAGGCCATGATGTCCTGACTAATAACATGCTATTTCAGTAAATAAAAAGTTAGCACATCCTGAATCACTTCCGTGATCTCACTCTGATTCCTAGAGGCCCGGTAAAGATTTTCTCCTCTTCTGTCTTGATTGATGACTGGTTATATGGAGGTTGAGCAGGTACAAACTTTCTCCTTTCTCAAACCCAGTATTGTTACTGTGTGTAAGCAAAGGTGCAAGATATCCTTTCTGCAGGCACAACAGTTATATTGGGTTTGAGCTGGGAGGAAGTTTGTTTCTTCTCAGACTCCATATAACCAGAATCGGAGCAGGATTGGATTAGTGTCTAGGTAGGAGCTTATTATTGAACAATGGACTATTATAGCTGTAGTCAGAGTAGCATGCCCTTTAGGTTAAACCATTTTATTCTGAGGGTTTTCTGCTCCGTTAATATGTATAGGGCACTGTACACAATAGAAAAGTGGAATAATTCTGGAACAATCCAGCTGCACCCTAGTGAACAAATAACATTTCCCAGAGATCTTTCTAAAATTCAAATGCTTAAAAACTCAGTTTTTATACAATGGTATTTATTATTACCCCTATAGTGCAGCTAATTGCTCCAGCATTTCAGACATATTGTGCTGATTCCACACAGTAACAAGCACTGGTATCAGCGTACTATCCCTACTCCTGTCTAGGTCAACTTACTAAGCTACATGTACCCGAAATATTCCGGTTAATGCCACTTGTGCAAAGGGGAGGAAAATTAAGCAGTTTGGGCACTTTGTGTATTCCTTTTCTTACACCTTGCGTAGGTCAATGTACTAAGAAAGGCGGAGGAAATTGTGTGATCAGTTCCTTTTCCCTATTCGTTCTTTGAGGTTGACGTGAATGGATTACTGGCATTAAGGTCCTTCTATGGCTGTGTGAGTCTGCCTGTGTACACTATAGTGATCATACTCTGTAGTACATACCTTACAGTATAGCTACTGGCATGAGAAACAAACGCCAGGGTGTCTGCTCTGGAGAATTCCTACATTCGACCCAATGTAAAAGGGGGGGGCAAAAATGCTTTAACCCATCAATTGCCAGAGGTCTGAACAAAGCTTTAACCCTTTGAGTGCCATAGGGGTAAACAACACATTGCTCTGCAATGAGTTGCATACCCCCTCTGGCACTCAAAGGGTCAATCTGCAATGTTTTGCTCATCCTTCTGGAATTCAAATATTTATTTATTTTTTTTTATCCACTTAGGCGCTAGAGATTTCTCCAGAATATTGCTTCATGATGCACTGGAGACAATGCTTGCATTAAGGGGGTTAATGATCATTTTGACTTAAGCTGAATCTGCTCCTATCTTGAGGCTGCACCTGACTGATATTCTCTTTCATACATCTGACAGTTTTCCACCGCAATCAAAACCCCATTCTAATGACTTTCGCTCCTTTGTCTTGTTATATTCTTGGGTTCAGTAGCATGCAATTTGGTAAGGGTTGCTAAGCAACCTGATTTAATGAATGGTGCAGTTAAAGGTGTTAGTGCCTCTCTTCTACATTGGGAGCCTAGCATATTTACCACCGCAAGCCCCCATAGATATTAAATGGCACAAATTGAAAGCTCATTATAGCCCAGGGCTGATGCAATCGATCCACAGTGTCACTGGGTACAATTATTCAAGACATGAAGAAATTATAGACAAATGTGTTCCTCTATTTAATCCATGTACACATTACAAATCAATTCTGAAGTTGGTCATGAATAAACCTGCTTTATATGACATTCCAGCTCAGCAATTATGTATTCCAGTTACTAGTCATAAGGGAATCTTTTTAAAAGGAACAATAAGATGGCCATATTTACAGATGCAAAAGGAAGCAATTCTGGGACCAGCCTATCATGCCATAGCGGAGACAAACTTTCCCAAAATTCCCACTGATATAAATGGGATTTTAAGCTCCTTGAAAGCTGAAGAATTCTCCAGCATATAGCAGAGCAATGCATTGTCCTCTTTACCACTCACTTGGGTAAAAACATAGTGGATCAGGATAAATAGGGCAGTTGGTTTGCCTCAGAATCGATCCAGTTCTATGTTGCACCAGGGATGTTTTAACCCTTTCATTGCCAGGGGGTATCCAATGCATTGCATACCCCTTTGGGGCTCAATGAGTTAATGCATGGGCATACCCAAAGTTCGCCTGGAGCCTCATTTTCGGTTTTGAACCAATGTTCCCTCTAAGATGTGCAAAGGTGAGCAACACAGTCATGAAAGCGTTAAAGAGGACTGTCTATGCAGGACTGCAGTGGAATAACAGGTGCATTATGTCACCCTGTCCAGATGTAATTGCTATTTTAACTCTTTCGATGCTGGGTTGCTCACTCATGCTCATCTTAGAAGATACACTGTTCCAAATAGTCTCAGTTTTGAAGAAATAAGTAGTTTAATCCCATGGTCACATAATTAGGGAGGAATGAAGCTATTCTGGCTGAACAACACATAAATATGGCTTCTTTTCCCACCGGAGGAAGGGAAGAAAGGAAAATACACAACTAAACTTGAAGGAGCAGTAAACATTCACGCTGAAAAAAATATATATTGTAGGGCTTTTCCTGTTGGATGAAAGAAGGGTACTCCCATCGCTGAGAGATGCATATTTTCAGAGTTATTACAGTTTAAATACTTGGTTTCTAAAATTAGTAGTGGCCTCTATTAGTCAGATTACAATGAGTTATCTTGTTACATTCTCTAGGATAGATGAGTAACTGGCAAACAGTTCTCCATAGAATGTGATTGAAACTGCTGAGCAATGCTGTCAATTAGAATGTAGAATGTTCAGGAAGTAACAACACAGTAATTCACTTCCTCATAATTTGAACTGTTATCACATTTGAATAAAACAGCTGAGTGCCCTTTGGTTTACTTAGCAGGAAAAGCTATATATCATAAAGATTTTTATGAATGAATGACTATGTTATATAGCTCAACAAGCCTATGCAGCACTTTTCAGTTTAAGGGTTTGAACAATACAGGGTGAAAAGTGCTTAGTAAAATGAAAGACTGGAAGTTGGGTCCCTGCTTGAACTCTTACAATCTAAAGTGGTAAGGGTAGACATACAAGGTAGATAAGGATTAAGTGATTAATGTAGTGCTTGCGTTCTGGTCGGTATAGGGGAACATAAATAAGTAATATAAGCCTTGGATATACTATGCCAGTGCCTTCTAGCTTATTGAAGCTTTGTTGAGAAGGTGTAATTTTAAGCGAGACTTGAAGACCACAAGAGACATGCAGTGGTGCAGACTGACAAGTAGAGCATTCTACAAATAAGAAGGCACAAGGGAAAATGGTGTAGTGTGAGACAGCTGTAGACATAAACATTTTCTGTTCCTTTATAAAGGTCCTAAATGCTTATCCATATTTAGGGGCATACATTTATAAATCTACAGGGGACCTCAGAAGTTCTCAAAACTTCCCTGCTTTCTACATATGGCTCAGTTAGGTTTATGTGCTAAGGGAAAGAAAAAATTAAAAGATAAAAATACACCAGAAAGATAGAATTTGTTAAAAATACTCTTAGATAAACATACACGTCAATATATATACCATTGGAAAATAAGTACAAGGGGAACACATTAAGACCAATGTGGCTTAATAAAGAGGTTTGCAGGGAAAGAGTAATAAAAAGCATACTTTTAAAATGTTTAAGTCAGAAAGGTCAGATGCTTCAGTTAAAAAATATAAATGATGTAATACTATATTCAAACAAGCAGTAGAGAGCAAGACATATCCTAAACAATTCTACTAGAATATAAATAACAAAAATAGTAAGGTTTAAATTGGTCCTCTTAAGGATGAGATGGGAGAATTGATTAGTTAGGATAAGGCTATGGCTGACATGTTAAACACATTATTTTCTTCTATATATACAAAGGAATCACAAAAGTTTTCTACAGCCATATAAAAGGCTGTCAGGCTCTCACAGCAGCCATTCTGTGATTGTGAGGGGAGAGAGCAGCATGTTTTTGAGCTAGAGGAGATAGGCAAATAAAGGTGAATTGAAGCTTAGTATAGGGAGTCATTTAGGTAGGACATTTGTTCTCTGTATTAGGGGAGTCTGGGGGCACTCTAGGGGATAAGAGGGGAGAAAGGAGGTTGTCCCCCAAATACTCCAAAATTCCATGTGACTGACAGGCAACCTATTTGCTTGCTGATCTTGCTGTTATTGTCCCTGTTCTGGGTGGGGAAGTCTGGGGAAAGACATCATTGATTTTCTTTTTCAGTTATAATTGTTTTTGGACAGACTGTGATAAGACAACAGGGTGGACGACTTAAAAAATAAAATAAGTAAAATAAAAAAAAAATAAAAAAGAATAAAAAATGAAATATCTTAGGTGACAGTGGCAGACAGCTGACTGGGCTTAGGCAAGGCATCATACAGCTCCATCAGTTGTGTTGTGCACTGTACAGTAAAAAAACACAGTGTAGTTGCAGAATGTCCAGCAAACGCACAAGGGGAAGGGGGTGGGATGGAGCAGTGTAGGGGTGTAAGAGGAAAGTATTAGTCCAAAAACCTACTGCAGCAATGGTTGTTCAGCATGTGCAATCAATGATGATGATGATCCCTTTACTCCAAGGGAGGATGCAGTTTGTCATGGTCAAAGCAAAACTAGGTCCAGTACCACCAGTACTAGTAGAAATATAGAACCATATAAGAACACTGAAGATGACAACAAGTCACATTCAAGTGTTGATGATGCTGGCAACAGCATAATAGAGGAAGGTGTAACAGCTGAACTGCCTGCTGCATCAGACAGTGAGACACCAAAACACCTGTCCTCAAAGTAGTAGTGAATTTTGTTATAGTAAAAGTAAAAAGAAATTGTTCGAGACCTCCAATAGCTTAGAGGAATATAAGGGTAGTAGTGTGCAAGAACTGTCAGGTGATGCTGATGCTACTGAGGATGACCTAATGATGACTGATGATGCAGATCTAGAATATATCCCTCAAGCATCCTTCTCTTGTTCAGATACAGATGAAGTTGAGAGTGAGGATGATGACAGGGCTATAATGTTAGCAGAAAGTAAAATGCTGTATCTTCCACCACTTTTAAGAAGTACTGTGCCTGTCTATAAACTGTTTGATAAAGCCATTGGAAAGTCTGACCCTGGACATGTACAGATGTCAAAAAGCACACAGTCACCCTATCAGTCATCCTCAGCATCATTGCCTCTTCAAAGTCCAAGTGCCACTCAACCACACACCTGTTTTGAGTACCCAGCAACACAGGTTGTGTTAGATATGACGAGTACCTCTGGTGCTGCTACTATAAGTGCTGCACCTTTGACACCTAGTAGTAGTGGCAGTAGAATTACATCAACATCAGGCTCCAGCAGAAACCACACATGACAGACAAAGCCAGGACAAATGTATTAACAGCAGCACAGATGAGGAGGTGGATGACTGACGGGAAGAAGGGTTGCCACCATCTGCCCCTCTTGGGACCACGGCTATGACCGATAAGTAATATGTGTCAATAATCTGAGAAGGAGGATAAAGTATGACAATGGTAAAAATACATACACAAATCATACCATGCCAGTCCCCCACCACCACCACTACTACAATACATATCTGCCACATTGTAGGTTGTACTTTATTTTTAGTTATTGATTGATATCATCCTGAATATGTGCACAACATAATTATGATAAAGGCTTATTACAGGGTTTACAGTTTATATTATCAGTATGGATCAGTGCAGGCTAATTTTTGCTTTTGTGTTTCTTCTAGGTTTTTCCTACATTTGGGGGTTTGGGGACAAGCCCCCTCTTTCCTTACAGCGTTCCATACCTTATTCACTAGATTAATTCACATCCTTCACATTAAATATAATAATCATGGTGGTTTAGCACTGTGGGTTTTTACCTTTGTTTGTTTTGTACTTTGTCTTTTTTTCCCATTCTAGCTGCTTACACCATGGTATCTTATTTTATATTCACATATTTAGCATTTTTCTTTAGTTTTAATAAACATAACTACGGCACATAAAGGGTTTATTGTGGGCATATATATGACCTTTTTGTTTGCTTTGCTGGCCTAGCTTTGGCATTGCCTTTAATTACATGTTGTCCAGGGGAGTTCAGGTATATTGCGGTGGGGGAGGGAGGCTGGGACTATTTAAGGGGAGATTGATAGTGTTTGGTCCCTTGGCCTATCACAGCGAAGACCCTGTGAAACCAACCTAACTGTGACAAGTCAACACAGACCAAGAAGAATCCAAACCTACGATTTCAAACCATCCCGAGAAGATGGAGTAGTGAGGCCCAAGCCTCGGTATCCAAAAATCACACCTGATGGATAAAATATATCAGCAAGAAGACGACGACGGTGGTTTGGTCCCTTGGGTCCTGCCTCCCTTGCTCATTGTTCCTGGCTCCAGCTGGACAATGGGTGAGTCCTGATATGGGGGGCTATGATAGCTCCACCACCACGTTTTTAAAGTTTTTGCAAGCTAAGACGTTTCCTCAGACAGCTTCAGATGTTTTTCATTTGTTTTTAATGCTTACAAGAAAGCTGCAACGTTTCTTCAGATCAAGCTTTACAAGTTTAGTCTGTGTATAGGTTAGGTTTAGGACTCACTCTCTATGTGTTGTCTTGGAGTGGCAAGTGGGCTTAAACATACATTGGCCAATCTATGCTACTTAAACCCTAATTATTATTTTATTTAAAGAGAGCACAGCACAATTACGATAAAGGCTTATTATGGGGTTTACATTTTATATTATCAGTATAGATCAGTGCAGGTTAATTTTCGCTCTTGTGTTTCTTCTAGATTTTTCCTAAATTTGGGGGTTTGGGGACAAGCCCCCTCTTTCCTTGCAGCCTTCCATACCTTAATCACTAGATTAATTCACATCCTTCACATTAAATATAATAATCATGGTGGTTTAGCGCTGTGGGTTTTCTATCTTTGTTTATAATACATATCTGCCACATTGTAGGGTGTACTTTATTTTTTTTTTATTACTTGATTTCATCATGAATATGTGCTAGTGTCACTTAAGCAAGAAAGTGTTGTGGGCAAAGGACAAATGCATTCTGCGTGCTAACACATTTTTCAAGCCATATTTTGCTGTAGGACTCATAACTTTGACTTTCAGCCACTTATTTCTAAACTTCAGCCCTCAGAAGAAGTAAGATTACAGTGGGAAATGTAGTACCTATAGGAAATATATGCGAAAAATGTGTTAAAATAGGCGAAAAATGTGTTAACATAGGCGGAAAATTTGTTAAAACAGGCAAAAAGGAGGACATTTTTGCATAGACGTAAAGGCAAACTTTTTGGCGGGAAAAGCAAAAGATTGGCACGTTTTCACTAAATTTTTCACACTTTTCTCCCACCCCTACTGAGGACAAAATCCAAAAGAGACTGGAAAAGGTTATGATGAATAAAGCATCAGGACCTGATGGCTTACACCGAAGGGTACTTATGGAACTCAGTTCAATAATAGCAGGACCGGTATACTTAAAGGGATAGTAATACTTCGTTTTAACTTTATTTTATTTTGTAGGCATTAAAAAAACACGAAGAATGATATAAGTCTTATCTCTCAATCCTTTATGGTTTATGAGATATTCACAAGCAAAGTTCCCCTCCCTGCCCCTTTTACCTAGTGTAAGCCATCTCTTCTCAAATGTGGATCAGGTTGTATCACCAGACAGATAACAGAAGGGGACAATTTTCTTTGTATGAAAACAATGAAAGCCCTTCCCCCCCTTGACAAGTTTTTCAGCTTTTTCCCTTATCTTAATTGAAGATTGTCCCTCTCTGCAGTCTACCTGGGCACCTCCCTTCTGATCTGGTTGAACAGGGGGGGGATACTTTGTTTGTGAATATCTCTTAAACCGTAAAGGTTTGAGAGATAAGACATATCATTCTTCATGTTTTTTTAATGCCTACAAAATAAAATAAAGTTAAAACGAAGTATTACTATCTCTTTAATACTTATTGATTGTGACTGGAGGAAAGCTTATGTAGTACTATTGAACAAAAACATCTCAAACCCGAAATTATAGACCTGTGAGCTTTGCTTCCATAGTGGGTTATTAACTGACAGTATTCATGACTATGTGAAGACCAACAATATTATTAATAGGAGCCAGCTTGGTTTTATGAAGAATAGATCATGTCAAACAAATTTACTTGCATATTTCGAAAGTAAATAGTAATTTGGACACAGGAATTGCTGTTGATGTAGTATATTTGGATTTTGCAAAAACCTTTGATACCCTGCCACAAAACAGGTTACTGCATAAATTTAAAAGCTTTGGGAGGTGATATTTGTGCATGGATTGAGAACTGGCTAAATGATAGATGGCAGAGAGTTGTAGTAAATGGAACCTTTTCAAGTTGGTCTACATTTGTAAGTGGGGTGCCACAAGGTTCAGTCCTGGGACCACTACTTTTGAACTTGTTCATTAATGATTTAGAAGTGAGTATTGAAAGTAATTTCTCAATCTTTGTTGATGACACTAACCTATGTAAGGAAATACATACAGAGCTGGATGTTTTTTCTTTGCAGAAAAAATTAGATAAACTGAGTGAATGGGTAGAAAAGTGGCAGATGAGGTTAAATGTAGTTAAATGTAAGGGTATGCATTTGGACTGTAGAAACACACATGCTACATTTAAACTAAATGGTAAACTACTTGGTGAATGCTTATTAGAGAAAGATTTAGGAGTACTGATAGATGATATGCTTCACAGCAGCGTCACTCAGCTGCTGCAAGAGCAAAGAGAGTACCATCCTACATAAAAAAGAGGCATAGATGCACGGGAATGGAAATATAATTCTACCTCTAATAAATCCTTGGTATAGAGTACAGTTTTTGGGCCCCCATTCTTAAAAATACACTATTGAAATGGAAAAAGTGGAGCGACATGCAAGAAAACCGGTTTGAAGGATCTGAATTATAAAGAGAAACTAGCCAAACTGGGTTTGTTTACATTAGAGAAGAAACCTCTTTGGAATGATATGATTACTGTTTACATATATATTTGAAGTCAATACAAAGATCTCTCCAAGGAACTATTTACTCAAAAGGCTGAGCAAAAAACAGGATGTCATCCATTAAGACTATAGGAAAGGCATTTTTGACAAAAACAAGGGAAGGGATTTTTACTATTAAGGGCAGTTATGGAAATCTTTGCCTCAGGATGCTGTGCTTGCAAATACTGTAACTACTTTAAAAGCGTAATAGGTACCTATCTAGCACTGCATAATACTATTCAGAATTGAGAATTATGACACTTGGTTTCAAAGCTGATAGCATGGTGATCCAGAGAAATATCCAACTGCCATTTCGAGTCAGGAAAGTATTTTGTTACCTGCTTGGGGATTCATTGTTTTTTTTTGTCTTCCTCTGGATCAACAGGGGTGATTTGGCATGGGCTGAACTTGATGGACACGTCTTTTTTTCAACCTCATCAACTATGTTACTGTGTTAAAGTGGTGCAATTGTGGTAAATTCCAAATTTCCCTATTGCTTTAAAAGGTCTTAAATGGATAGTAATGTTTTACAAAAACAGCAGCTCCAATCAATCTTCATTGTATTTGGGCCATGGGGAGTGTTATTTCAATACTGTCAGAGTTGTAGTTCAAGAGTAATTGAATGATAAATTATCCCCCTCACTCCCCTTTTACTGAACACTGCTCACCTCAGAGCATCAGAGAGGGACAATCTTCAGTGAGCATAAGGAAAAACCTGAAAAACACTTCAAGGGGGGCAGGGTTTTCCTTATGCTCACAGTAAGAAGATTGTCCCTTGCTGCAAGTTGTCTGAGGTAAAAGGAGCGGATACTTTATCATTCAATTACTCTTGGACTACAACTCTGACAGTATTGAAATAACACTCTCCATGGCCCAAATACTATGAAGAATGATTAGAGCTGCTTTTATTGTGAAACATTACTATCCATTTAAAACCTATTGAATAATGTTAGAGAGATCCACTTTTCTCTCTAAGATGAACACCAGTAATCGATCCAGCACTGAAAGAATTAAAGGAGTAATTACAACTGGCTAGGGCTCAATGCTGCACCTATAATTCCAATGCAACCTTGCATAACCATTCCTCTTTAACCCTTTGAGCACCAGAAAGGTATCCAATGCATTGCAACACAATGCACTGTATACTTCGCTGGCACTCAAAGGGTTAACTCTTTCAGTTCTGGGTTGCTCACCTCTTTTCACATTGGGAGGTCTCCAGAACTTTGTTAAAGAATGTGTCTGATACCTCTGTAGCAATCAAGGGGTTAAAAGCCTCATTCATATCAATGGTAATTAGTACATGTGGTGCACTTAGGTTGTCCCAGATTTGTCCCATGTTTCTTCACGCAGCTGCATCAGTGTTTCGTGTCTATCCAGCTGGTCTATTACAGATAAGCAGACCATATTTTGCCTCTTCTTATCTCACCTGACATTTTTGCAATAAAAGCAATTTTATGCAAAATATATTTGATTTATTTTTTCTCATCTTACGCTTTATTTTTTTTTTCCATTTCAGTAACTGCTGCATAAACATAATCATGGGTATTCTCACAGAAAGAAAGAATGTCCCTTTTGCAAATGAAGTATTATGAAAATGCTTCATCGAGGGCCATATGCAGAAAGTAAAGGCAGTAAATCTAGAAAAACCACATGCATCAAAGGATCAATCAAACATATGCATTGATAGAAGCAGGATGTTTGTTTTAACCTTTTGAGTACCAGTGCATTGGATACCCATCTGGCAGTACTAGAGTTAAAGTCCCTAGTTTTTTATTTTTAGAAGGGGAATGGAATAGTACAGAGAAACGAAGGGAGTAAAAGGATTGATAGATATACAAAAAAATTACCCCATGGCAATACTAGTGCAATGAACTGTAAGCTGAAGAATGTCCAACATTTCTGGGGGCGTGAGAGAAAAAGGGAAGAAAGGAAGGGAGGATGCAGGAGGGGGAAACTGGCGGTAACAAAATTGCAGAAGCCTGATATATATATATATATATATATATATATATATATATATATATAAAGTAATGGTATCAGGTCACCCATAAAAAGTGAAAGGAGAGCTAATGCATTGCAGTTTAAACATTGGAGCGGAAAGAGTGGTAGAAATAAATATCAATTTAGTCTCAAGCCTATAACCTTATGCCATTGGAACCACACATATTTGAAAGTCATAGACTTGTGCAGAATGGACAGCTGTTCCATGGATAGGACATCCCACATTTTCATCTTAAGGGATAGTAATGTTTCACAATAAAAGCAGCTTCATTTAATCTCCATTTGGGTCGTGGAGAGTGTTATAACAATACTGTCAGAGTTGTAGTTCATGAGTAATTGAATGATAAAGTATCCCCTCCCGCCCTTTTACTGATGTAACACTTCTCACCACAGAGCAGCAATTTGGTGTCCAGGTGGATTGCAGAGAGGGACAATCTTTAATTAGTATAAGGGACAAATCCTGAAAAACCTGTCAAGGAGGGCACGGTTTCGTTAGGCTCACAGTAAGAAGATTGTCCCTTACTGTGAGCTGTCTGGCCTAAAAAAGCCAATTTCCACATCTGAGAGGAGGTGGCTTACACAAGGTAAAAGGGACGGGAGGGAGATACTTTATCATTCAATTACTCTTGAACTACAACTCTGACAGTATTGAAAAAACACTCTCTATGGCTCAAATACCATGAAGATTAATTGGAGCTGCTGTTTTTGTGAAACATTACTATCCCTTTAAGTGTAGCAATAGATGTCCAGGAAGCAGCAATAGTACATTTTGCTACTGTAAGAATATGGAAGATAAGAGTTGAAAGTTATTTATCAGTCTTAGCAATATCTAAAAATAACAAGGGGATGCTTTGGTTCTTATTATTATCTATCATTCTGTATTTTATTTATTTTGTGACCTGAGAGGAGTGTATTGAGCTGAGAGCTGGGAGACAAGAGGCCCACCTCAATGGAGACAGTGATAATTCTTCCAAAATCCGATTGGCAGAATTGTTGATCTCATCAGTTTGACATTATCGTCCTGTGGGTATAATTCTGAACATTGCACAATTTTGTTGTTTATAGAGTCACACTATTGGGCGCCTCGTTTGTTGTTGTTTTTTTTCTTTCTATATTCGATATTAGTGACTCTGGGGAGAGACAGTTGGAGGAGAGCTGCTATAGATCACTGTTTGAGTGTGGAATTACTGCAAATGGGTGCAGTTATTTATCCCAGAAGCCTTCATGCTGGATTTGGTATATGACATTTCTCAGCCATCTATCTTGTGAGTAGATACGTTACTGGTGTTGATGGTGGTCCAGTAAAATATCCTGTTGAAATGAAAAGGGGAGCTCCCTCTTGTCTTTTCTCTCCCATTTCTGCTAAAAAAATAACAGAGCAATCATAGAGAGAAAGGGCAGGTGTCTACCCCAACTCACTTAATAAGAGCACCATTTCTTATAACAGGTTAACCCTTTGAGTGCCAGAAGGGTACACAAAGCATTGTAATGCGTTGCGTACCCCTCTGGCACTCAAAGGTTCATTTAAAAGTGGAACTATCACTCCAGATTAAGCCCCCCACAATAATTAGCCATATAGTGATAAGTAATAGTATTATTATCCAGCATAAGTACCGCATTATTCAGACATCTTACTGAGAAGTAAGAAGCCTGGTCATCAGACTCAGAAGAAGTAGAAGTTCCTAATAATGACATCTTGGCTTAAAGACATTTGCAACCTGCTCTGTTCTTCCCGGTCTCCTCTACGAGGCGCTGCATGCTACCTTAAGGTAGCAGAAAGGACTGGTGGTGCAGATGCCTCTAAAGCAAGAAACCTGGGTGTCAGTCTCAGAAGACGCAGGAGTTCTGAATAATGACATCTTGGCTTAGAGACATCTGCAACCTGCACTATCCTTCCCGGTCTCCTCTAGGAGGTGCTGCATGGTACCTTAAAGTAGCCGAAAGGACTGATGGCATAGATGCCTCTAAAGCAAGAAGCCTGGTCGTCAGACTCAGAAGAGGAAGGAGTTCTGAATAATGACATCTTGGCTTAGAGACATCTGCAACCTGCACTATCCTTCCAGGTCTCCTCTAGGAGGCGTTGCATGGTACTTTAAGGCAGCAGAAAGGACTGGTGGCGCAGATGCCTCTAAAACAAGAAACCTGGTTGTCAGACTCAGAAGAAGCAGGAGTTCTGAATAATGACATCTTGGCTTAGAGACATCTGCAACCTGCACTGTCTTTCCCGGTCTCCTCTAGGAGGCGCTGCATGGTACCTTAAGGTAGCAGAAAGGACTGACGGCATAGATGCCTCTAAAGAAAGAAGCCTGGTCATCAGACTCAGATAAGTAGGAGTTCCTAATAATGACATCTTGGCTTAGGGACATCTGCAACCTGTGCTGTCCTTCCCGGTCCCCTCTAGGAGGCGCTGCATGGTACCTTAAGGTAGCAGAAAGACTGATAGCACAGATGCCTCTAAAGCAAGAAGCCTGGTCATCAGTCTCAGAAGAAGCAGGAGTTCTGAATAATGACATCTTGGCTTAGAGACATCTGCAACCTGCACTGTCTTTCCCGGTCTCCTCTAGGAGGTGCTGCATGGTACCTTAAGGTAGCAGAAAGGACTGACGGCATAGATGCCTCTAAAGCAAGAAGCCTGGTCGTCAGACTCAGAAGAAGCAGGCGTTCCTAATAATTACATCTTGGCTTAGAGACATCTGCAACCTGCGCTGTCCTTCCTGGTCGCCTCCGCTGCATGGTACCTTAAGGTAGCAGAAAGGACTGATGGCATAGATGCCTCTAAAGAAAGAAGCCTGGTCATCAGACTCAGATAAGTAGGAGTTCCTAATAATGACATCTTGGCTTAGAGACATCTGCAACCTGTGCTGTCCTTCCCGGTCCCCTCTAGGAGGCGCTGCATGGTAGCAGAAAGACTGACAGCACAGATGCCTCTAAAGCAAGTAGCCTGGTCGTCAGTCTTGGAAGAAGTAGGCGTTCTGAATAACACGTTACTTATGCTGGATAATATTTGTAAACTTATCGCTATATGACTAATTATTAGGGGGGGACTTTAATTGGGGTGATAGTTCTCATTTAAAGAATTTCCTGATCACAATAGTTTTTTTGCCGTTTTTTCCCACTTTTTTGTGCCTAATGAAAGAGCATAGTGCTCAGAAATGCATTGAGGCAGATATTGTATTTTAAATGGATGCTTTTTAATAAAATGTGCCTTTTATATCAACCACACATTCCAATATTTTATTGGTGAGAAATACCCAGAGAGAAGTGAACCCCTAGCAGGGCTGCTTTAAGTTCCTGCTTGAGATATTACCAGCTTTGATTCTATAGCTGATGGCTTATTGCAATGTAAGCAATTCCTCCTTTCATTCATATTGATATATTTATTTGACATTTATCAGCGCCACCATCTGCTTTTTGTTTCTCTTCCTCTTAAGGGCAATTGCTTGGCGCATCCGGGATAACTCATAAGTTCTCCATTTATTTAAAGCTTCTAGAACTGATTTAACCATTGATGGATAGAAGTATATACATCCTTGTAATGCTGGGTTATATTTATCCATAGATATGTAAAGGTAGAATATACCTTGTACTCAAATTTACATTTATTAAACGTTTGCATATGTGTAGGGATGTGAATTATCATCATCAGCAGATTTCATAATGTTAGTTCAAGTGCTCAAGATCCCTAGAAAAATTATGCAAAGAAATCAATCTTGGAAAAGGTCCAACTTGTGTATATTCATAAAGATTAATTGGCTGGCAATAGAGAGTCAACCCCACTTTATCCTTGTGAATGAGAGAGAGAATATTAAGAGGAACAAAAAACCTAAGGCTTTGTTTACCATAAAGGCTTAAAGGGATAGTAATACTTTGTTTTATCTTTATTTTATTTTGTAGCCATTAAAGAAACATGAAGAACAATATAAGTCTTAAATTTCAAACCTTTATGGTTTGAGAGATATTCACAAGCAAAGTTTCCCCCACGCGCCCCTTTTACCTAGTGTAAGCCACCTCTTCTCAGATGTGGAATCCAGTCCATAGACCAGACAGATAACAGCAGGGGACAACCTTCTTCCTATGTGAACAATGAAAGCCCTGCCCCCCTTGACAAGTTTTTCAGGTTTTTCCCTTATCATAATTGAAGATTGTCCCTCTCTGCAATCTACCTGGGCACCTCCCTTCTGCTCTGGCTGAGCAGTGTTATATCAGTAAAAGGGGTGGGAGGGGGATAATTTGTCATTGAATTACTCTTGAACTACAACTCTGACAGAATTGAAATAACACTCTCCAAAGTCCATATACTGTGATGATTAATTAGAGCTGCTTTTATTATGAAACATTACTATCCCTTTAATCATAGATTATGAGAGTGTGTGCAAACCTTTGAGATATATATATATATTCAGTTGTGTGCAAAAGACTTTGGCAGGTGTGAAAAAATGCTGTAAAGTAAGAATGCTTTCAAAAATAGACATGCCAATAGTTTTTTTTATCAATTAACAAAATGCTAATGAGCGAACAGAAGAAAAATGTATACATTTTGTTAATTGATAAAAATATACTTTTACCATGTATATTTTTGAAAGCATGCTTACTTTACAGTATTTTTTCACACCTGCCTAAGACTTTTGCACAGTATGTGTGTGTGTATATATATATATATATATATACACACACACACACAAAAGAAATAAGGGCAGCACCCGTGGGACTTTTAATAAGGCAATAGTTTTATTAGGTTATAAGGTCAACTTTCGGTCCAGACACTGACCTTTATCTAGACCGAAACGTTGACCTTATAACCTAATAAAACTATTGCCTTATTAAAAGTCCCACGGGTGCTGCCCTTATTTCTTTTGTATTTTGCCTTTTGGGATTGTGCACCTGGGCCACAAATCTGGAAGAGCGAGTACTTTCATACAAAACGAAATGTCTATATATATATATATATATATATATATATATATATATGTAATATAAAGCGCTAGTCTGCGAAGCTCCATGTGTGCTCCATGTATGCGTAACTTAGATTGTAATCTCTATGGGGCAGGCACCCTTTATCCTAATGTATACTCACCTGGTGTTCCCCTTATGATTGTCTTTATAAGCACTTAATCACCACACTTATTGTATTCCCTCTATATTACATGTAAACTGTAAAGTGCCAAGTACACTGGTTGGCGCTATATAAATTAAAATATACAATACAATACAAAACATGCGCAGTAGAGACAGCTGGAACGATCCAGTCTTGTGCAGTAGAGACTGGCCGAATGCACTGTTCCGGAGCGGGGCGCTCTGAACGGCTAACCGCCTGTCTCTGCTCCCGGCTCTGAAGCAGCAGCCAGGGCCACTGGTGGCACTTTAGTCTTGTACACGGGCTTTCATACTAGTATATTGCACACACACGCATACACTTTTACCTTCACAAACTACCAACAAATGTTTTTGTTAATATTTGGCCCCGTGCTTCATGCTGGTCTCATGTTATACTGGAATAGAAAGGTAACTGACCGTTGACCAGGCTGCACATCAGCTTTGTGAGAGAAATCATCACTGCATTGTATTAAAGACTTCTCGAGAATGCAAGAGGTTAAATATTGGATATATTTTGTTAATGTTGATTGTCTTCATTTACTTATTAAACGTAAAGTAATGTTTCAAAATAAAAGCAGCTCCAATTAATCTACACAGTATTTGGGCCATGGAGAGTGTTATTTCAATACTGTCTGAGTTGTAGTTCAAGAGTAATTGAATAATAAAGTATCCCCCTCCTGCCCCTTTTACTGATGTAACACTGCTTTCCTCAGAGCAGAAAGACTGTCCGGATGGATCTCAGAGAGGGACAATCTTCAATGAGCATAAGGAAAAACCTGTCAAGGGGGAAGCAGGGTTTTCCTTATGCTCACAGTAAGAAGATTGTCCCTTGCTGTGACCTGTACTGTCAAGAGACCAGATTCCACATCTGAGGGGAGGTGGCTTATACTAAGTAAAAGGGGTGGGAGGGGGATACTTTATCATTCAATTACTCTTGACTTACAACTCTGACGGCATTGAAATAACACTCTCCATGGCCCAAATACTATGATGATTAATTGGAGCTGCTTTTATTTTGGAACATTACTATCACTTCAAAGGAGAGGTAACTGCTAATAGTAACCGCTCTCTTACCTTACTATTCCCAGTCCTTACTCCCCATAAATTCGGTTTTTGTGCCTTTGCACAACAGAAAGCATCTTCAGTCAGTCATCTCTTAACCCTTTGATTTCCACAGAAGCAGCCAATGCATTGGAACGCTGTGTGCTCCCCTTTTCTCCCCTTCTCGGTTGGCCAAGGTAGCACGTACTCTGCCGCCAGCGTTGTCAGATGGAAAATTTTGGAGCAATTTTTCAACAAGAACCTTCTGGTATTGCACCATTTTGCTTGTCCTCTCCACCGGAGGAATGAGAGATGAGAAATTCTCTTTGTAGCGGGGGTCCAGAAGGGTGAACACCCAGTAATCCGTGTTGTCTAAAATGCGTACAACGCGTGGGTCACGGGAAAGGCAGCCTAACATAAAGTCAGCCATGTGTGCCAGAGTACCAACAGTCAAGATTTCGCTGTCCTCACCAGGAGGCTGACTCTCAATATCCTCATCCTCTTCCTCCTCTTCTGCCCACCCACGCTGAAGAGATGGAACTAAAGTTCCATGGCTACCCTCTGTAGCGGAGGCAACCGTGTCTTCCTCCTCCTCCTCCTCCTCCGCCTCCTCCAATTGTCGCTGAGAAGACGAAGTGAGGGTGCTCTGGCTATCACCTTGTGTAAGCTCTTCCTCCCCCATTTCCACCTCTTCCACATGCAAAGCGTCGGTTTTAATTGTGAGCAGCGAGCGTTTCAGTAGACACAGAAGTGGGATGGTTACACTGATAATAGCGTTATCGCCGCTCACCATCTGTGTCGATTCCTCAAAATTGCGTAAAACCTCGCAGAGGTCTGACATCCATTCCCACTCCTCACTTCTGATTACAGGAAGTTGAACGGAGAGGCGACGACCGTGTAACAGCTGGTACTCCACTACTGCCCTCTGCTGCTCACAAAGCCGGGCCAACATGTGGAAGGTGGAGTTCCAGCGCGTGCTCACGTCACACAGCAGCCGGTGAGCTGGCAATTGTAAGCGCTGCTGCAGCTTCAACAGGCCGGCCGAAGCTGTTGATGACTTACGGAAATGTGCACACACGCGGCGCACCTTGGTCAAGAGATCATGCACATTGGGGTAGGTTTTTAGAAATCGCTGCACCACTAAATTAAATACATGCGCTAGGCATGGTACGTGTGTGAGCTTGCCGAGCTCCAAAGCCGCCACCAAGTTACGCCCATTATCACACACAACCATGCCTGCTTGCAGGTTGAGTGGCGAGAGCCACTGCTCGGTCTGGTGACTAATCCCCTGCAACAGCTCTGAGGCCGTGTGCTGTTTGTCCCCAAGGCAGATCAGCTTTAGCACGGCCTGTTGACGCTTCCCCACTGCAGTGCTACACTGCTTCCAGCTACTGGCTGATGGGGGAGTGGCGGTGTGTGTAGAGAATTCGGAGGTGGAAACGGAGGAGGAGGAGCCAATAACGTAGGTGCTGGTGGAAACCCTGATGGAGGTAGGGCCCGCAATCCTCGGCGTGGGTAGCACCCGTGCCATCCCAGGGTCCGAGTCGCTCCCAGCCTCCACGACATTCACCCAGTGTGCCGTCAGGGAAATGTAGCGTCCCTGGCCACAAGCACTTGTCCATGTGTCAGTCGTTAAGTGGACCTTCCCAGTAACTGCGTTGGTCAGGGCACGGGTGATGTTACGGGACACATGGTGGTGTAATGCGGGGATGGCACACCGGGAAAAGTAGTGGCGGCTGGGGACGGCGTACCGAGGGACAGCTGCTGCCATCAGGCTGCGGAAGGACTCAGTGTCCACAAGCCTAAATGGCAGCATTTCGATGGCCAGTAATTTTGAAAGGTGTGAGGTTAGTGCTATGGCCTGTGGGTGGGTGGCTGGGTACTTTCTCTTGCGCTCAAATGCCTGGGGTAACGACATTTGGACGCTGTGCTGGGACAGGGAAGTGGATGTGGTCGCTGATGGTGCTTCAGATGGTACAGGTGCAGGGCGGGAGGTATGCGGGCCTGCGCCTTCGACAGGCGATTGGCCGGCACCGAAAACAGGGGAAGAGGAGGCAGTGGTGTGGCCTGCAGACACAGGTGGGCGATCCAGGCGTTCCTCCCACTTACTACGGTGCTTGGATGCCATGTGTCGGATCATGCTGGTGGTGGTGAGGTTTCTAGTGTTCATGCCTCGGCTCATTCTGGTGTGGCACAGGTTGCAAACTACAATTCTTTTGTCGTCCGCACTTTCCTTAAAAAAAACGCCATACCGCGGAACACCTACCCTTTGGCAAGGTAGATTTACGCAAGGGGGTGCTCCGTGGAACATTTGCGGGCCGGTTTGGTGCGGTCCGCCTTCTTTCTGTAGCCACACCACTGCCTCTTCCAGCCTGTTGCGGTGCTGCAGATGGCTCACCCTCAGGACTGCTGTCATCGCTCGGCTCTACACCTTCCCAGGTGGGGTCAGTCACCTCATCGTCCACCAAGTCCTCCTCCACTTCCTCACTCTGATCATCCTCCTCAAGTCTTGATCCCACCACATACTCAGTCATTGACAACTGTATAACATTCTCCTCAACAAGGTCTTGAGACGGAAATAGTGGTTGATTTAATGGCAACTGTGTCTCATCATCATCATCATCATCATCCACTACTTCCTTTGACCTTAAATGCCGTTCACATCTGTCATCTTCTTGTGATTGGGTAGCCTCTAGAGGTTGTGAATCAGGGCACAAGATGTCATGTTCCTCTGCAAGCGTGCTTGGAGAGAGGGTCAAATGAAGGATTGGTGATGAGACGAGCTCATCACTATATCCCAGTGTGGGATCACTTCTTTGACCAGACCGTGTATGGTGGGAGGAAGGATGATCAGAGTGAGGATTATGTTGACCAGACTCTTGGCTACTGAGAGTGGACTTGGTGGAAGACAGGGTGGTGCTTAACCGACTGGAAGCAGTATCAGCTGTCATCCAACCGACCACCTGTTCGCACTGGTCGGACCTCAAGAGTGATGTCCTGCGACGCCCTGTGAAATCAGACATGAAGCTAGGTATGGTGGATGTCTTTCTTTCTTGTGCTCTGGCACCAGGCACAGTTTCTCCGCGTCCTGACCCGCGCCCTGAACTTTCATGATCACGTCCACTTCCCCGTCCCTTTTTACCCGCCTTCTTCATCTTACACAGAATATGTGACTTTAATATTTGAGTTTGAAAACTTAACAGTATTTCTTATAATTCTGCAACTGTACAGAGTACACAGAATAGGCTGTTAAACGGCGTTGAAACACACTGAATGGAATATGTGACTTTGATATTTTAGTTTGAAGACTTAACAGTATTTCTTCCTATTCTGCAACTCTGCACAGTACACAGAATAGGCTGTTAAACGGCGTTGAAACACACTGAATGGAATATGTGACTTTAATATTTGAGTTTGAAAACTTAACAGTATTTCTTATAATTCTGCAACTCTGCAGAGTACACAGAATAGGCTGTTAAACGGCGGTGAAAGACACTGAATGGAATATGTGACTTTAATATTTGAGTTTGAAAACTTAACAGTATTTCTTTATTTCTTATAATTCTGCAACTCTGCAGAGTACACAGAATAGGCTGTTAAACGGCGGTGAAAGACACTGAATGGAATATGTGACTTTAATATTTGAGTTTGAAAACTTAACAGTATTTCTTATAATTCTGCAACTGTACAGAGTACACAGAATAGGCTGTTAAACGGCGGTGAAAGACACTGAATGGAATATGTGACTTTAATATTTGAGTTTGAAAACTTAACAGTATTTCTTATAATTCTGCAACTGTACAGAGTACACAGAATAGGCTGTTAAACGGCGGTGAAAGACACTGAATGGAATATGTGACTTTAATATTTGAGTTTGAAAACTTAACAGTATTTCTTATAATTCTGCAACTGTACAGAGTACACAGAATAGGCTGTTAAACGGCGGTGAAAGACACTGAATGGAATATGTGACTTTAATATTTGAGTTTGAAAACTTAACAGTATTTCTTATAATTCTGCAACTCTGCAGAGTACACAGAATAGGCTGTTAAACGGCGGTGAAAGACACTGAATGGAATATGTGACTTTAATATTTGAGTTTGAAAACTTAACAGTATTTCTTATAATTCTGCAACTGTACAGAGTACACAGAATAGGCTGTTAAACGGCGTTGAAACACACTGAATGGAATATGTGACTTTAATATTTGAGTTTGAAAACTTAACAGTATTTCTTATAATTCTGCAACTCTGCAGAGTACACAGAATAGGCTGTTAAACGGCGGTGAAAGACACTGAATGGAATATGTGACTTTAATATTTGAGTTTGAAAACTTAACAGTATTTCTTATAATTCTGCAACTGTACAGAGTACACAGAATAGGCTGTTAAACGGCGGTGAAAGACACTGAATGGAATATGTGACTTTAATATTTGAGTTTGAAAACTTAACAGTATTTCTTATAATTCTGCAACTCTGCAGAGTACACAGAATAGGCTGTTAAACGGCGGTGAAAGACACTGAATGGAATATGTGACTTTAATATTTGAGTTTGAAAACTTAACAGTATTTCTTATAATTCTGCAACTGTACAGAGTACACAGAATAGGCTGTTAAACGGCGTTGAAACACACTGAATGGAATATGTGACTTTAATATTTGAGTTTGAAAACTTAACAGTATTTCTTATAATTCTGCAACTCTGCAGAGTACACAGAATAGGCGGTTAAACGGCGGTGAAAGACACTGAATGGAATATGTGACTTTAATATTTGAGTTTGAAAACTTAACAGTATTTCTTTATTTCTTATAATTCTGCAACTCTGCAGAGTACACAGAATAGGCTGTTAAACGGCGGTGAAAGACACTGAATGGAATATGTGACTTTAATATTTGAGTTTGAAAACTTAACAGTATTTCTTATAATTCTGCAACTGTACAGAGTACACAGAATAGGCTGTTAAACGGCGGTGAAAGACACTGAATGGAATATGTGACTTTAATATTTGAGTTTGAAAACTTAACAGTATTTCTTATAATTCTGCAACTGTACAGAGTACACAGAATAGGCTGTTAAACGGCGGTGAAAGACACTGAATGGAATATGTGACTTTAATATTTGAGTTTGAAAACTTAACAGTATTTCTTATAATTCTGCAACTCTGCAGAGTACACAGAATAGGCTGTTAAACGGCGGTGAAAGACACTGAATGGAATATGTGACTTTAATATTTGAGTTTGAAAACTTAACAGTATTTCTTATAATTCTGCAACTGTACAGAGTACACAGAATAGGCTGTTAAACGGCGTTGAAACACACTGAATGGAATATGTGACTTTAATATTTGAGTTTGAAAACTTAACAGTATTTCTTATAATTCTGCAACTGTACAGAGTACACAGAATAGGCTGTTAAACGGCGTTGAAACACACTGAATGGAATATGTGACTTTAATATTTGAGTTTGAAAACTTAACAGTATTTCTTATAATTCTGCAACTCTGCAGAGTACACAGAATAGGCTGTTAAACGGCGGTGAAAGACACTGAATGGAATATGTGACTTTGATATTTTAGTTTGAAGACTTAACAGTATTTCTTCCTATTCTGCAACTCTGCACAGTACACAGAATGTGCTGCTACACTGCGGCGAAGCACACTGAATGGAATATGTGACTTTGATATTTTAGTTTGAAGACTTAACAGTATTTCTTCCTATTCTGCAACTCTGCACAGTACACAGAATGTGCTGCTACACTGCGGCGAAGCACACTGAATGGAATATGTGACTTTGATATTTTAGTTTGAAGACTTAACAGTATTTCTTCCTATTCTGCAACTCTGCACAGTACACAGAATGTGCTGCTAAACTGCGGCGAAGCACACTGAATGGAATATGTGACTTTGATATTTTAGTTTGAAGACTTAACAGTATTTCTTCCTATTCTGCAACTCTGCACAGTACACAGAATGTGCTGCTACACTGCGGCGAAGCACACTGAATGGAATATGTGACTTTGATATTTTAGTTTGAAGACTTAACAGTATTTCTTCCTATTCTGCAACTCTGCACAGTACACAGAATGTGCTGCTACACTGCGGCGAAGCACACTGAATGGAATATGTGACTTTGATATTTTAGTTTGAAGACTTAACAGTATTTCTTCCTATTCTGCAACTCTGCACAGTACACAGAATGTGCTGCTAAACTGCGGCGAAGCACACTGAATGGAATATGTGACTTTGAAATTTTAGTTTGAAGACTTAACAGTATTTCTTCCTATTCTGCAACTCTGCACAGTAAACAGAATGTGCTGCTAAACTGCGGCGACGCACACTGAATGGAATACGTGACTTTGATATTTTAGTTTGAAGACTTAACAGAATGTGCTCTAATCTGCAACTTTGCACACTAAACAGAATGTGCTCTAATCTGCAACTTTGCACACTAAACAGAATGTGCTCTAATCTGCAACTTTGCACACTAAACAGAATGTGCTCTAATCTGCAACTGTGCACACTAAACAGAATGTGCTCTAATCTGCAACTTTGCACACTAAACAGAATATATATATTTTTTTTTTTTTTTTTTTGTTTTTTTCCCCCCACACCAAATAACCTGCTGCCCCCACACACAGTAGTCCTAAAAAGGACTTTTGGTTCTTTTTTTTTCACAATTTTTGTTTTTTTCCTCCCTACACTGCCTTTCCCTTCCTATCCTCAGCTCTCCCTGGCTCAGACTGAGCCGAACTCGATGGTCAGGTGCTATACAGCACCTGACCACGGGTTCTGGCCAGCCAATCAGTGTAATGCCAGCAGCCAACATGGCTGCTGGCATTACACCGATGTCAGAGCCTCCCTGCACGTTTATTGGCTGCGCAGCAGCCGCAAAACGTGCGGGGAGGAGACCCGAACATGGCGGGCGAGCACATGCGGTACTCGTACGAGTACCGACATGTGCCGAGCAGAGCGATGCTCGAGCCGATCCGAGCATCGGCCGAGCATGCTCGCTCAACACTAGTGTTTATAAATTAGTCTGTGTAAATAAAATAATTTGGTGTTGCTCTAGATCATTTATTAAGTTACACAAAGAGGTGTCAGTAGGTCATGAAATCACCTATAAATTCTTGGTAATGCCCATCCCACCAGCCATGCCCCCAGTACCACCCACTAAGACAAAAGTGTCCCTCTTTGGCCATTTGAAATGTTGGGAAGTATGCACGCCCCTTCACTGATCAACCCCTCAACCTTCCCCTTGTGCATTTGCTGGACATTAGTGTTGAGCGAGCATGCTCGGCCGATGCTCGGATCGGCTCGAGCATCGCTCTGCTCGGCACATGTCGGTACTCGTACGAGTACCGCATGTGCTCGCCCGCCATGTTCGGGTCTCCTCCCCGCACGTTTTGCGGCTGCTGCGCAGCCAATAAACGTGCAGGGAGGCTCTGACATCGGTGTAATGCCAGCAGCCATGTTGGCTGCTGGCATTACACTGATTGGCTGGCCAGAACCCGTGGTCAGGTGCTGTATAGCACCTGACCATCGAGTTCGGCTCAGTCTGAGCCAGGGAGAGCTGAGGATAGGAAGGGAAAGGCAGTGTAGGGAGGAAAAAAACAAAAATTGTGAAAAAAAAAGAACCAAAAGTCCTTTTTAGGACTACTGTGTGTGGGGGCAGCAGGTTATTTGGTGTGGGGGGAAAAAAACAAAACAAAAAAAAAATATATATATATATTCTGTTTAGTGTGCAAAGTTGCAGATTAGAGCACATTCTGTTTAGTGTGCACAGTTGCAGATTAGAGCACATTCTGTTTAGTGTGCAAAGTTGCAGATTAGAGCACATTCTGTTTAGTGTGCAAAGTTGCAGATTAGAGCACATTCTGTTAAGTCTTCAAACTAAAATATCAAAGTCACGTATTCCATTCAGTGTGCGTCGCCGCAGTTTAGCAGCACATTCTGAGTACTGTGCAGAGTTGCAGAATAGGAAGAAATACTGTTAAGTCTTCAAACTAAAATTTCAAAGTCACATATTCCATTCAGTGTGCTTCGCCGCAGTTTAGCAGCACATTCTGTGTACTGTGCAGAGTTGCAGAATAGGAAGAAATACTGTTAAGTCTTCAAACTAAAATATCAAAGTCACATATTCCATTCAGTGTGCTTCGCCGCAGTGTAGCAGCACATTCTGTGTACTGTGCAGAGTTGCAGAATAGGAAGAAATACTGTTAAGTCTTCAAACTAAAATATCAAAGTCACATATTCCATTCAGTGTGCTTCGCCGCAGTGTAGCAGCACATTCTGTGTACTGTGCAGAGTTGCAGAATAGGAAGAAATACTGTTAAGTCTTCAAACTAAAATATCAAAGTCACATATTCCATTCAGTGTGTTTCAACGCCGTTTAACAGCCTATTCTGTGTACTCTGTACAGTTGCAGAATAATAAGAAATACTGTTAAGTTTTCAAACTCAAATATTAAAGTCACATATTCCATTCAGTGTGTTTCAACGCCGTTTAACAGCCTATTCTGTGTACTCTGCAGAGTTGCAGAATTATAAGAAATACTGTTAAGTTTTCAAACTCAAATATTAAAGTCACATATTCCATTCAGTGTCTTTCACCGCCGTTTAACAGCCTATTCTGTGTACTCTGCAGAGTTGCAGAATTATAAGAAATACTGTTAAGTTTTCAAACTCAAATATTAAAGTCACATATTCCATTCAGTGTGTTTCAACGCCGTTTAACAGCCTATTCTGTGTACTCTGTACAGTTGCAGAATTATAAGAAATACTGTTAAGTTTTCAAACTCAAATATTAAAGTCACATATTCCATTCAGTGTGTTTCAACGCCGTTTAACAGCCTATTCTGTGTACTCTGCAGAGTTGCAGAATTATAAGAAATACTGTTAAGTTTTCAAACTCAAATATTAAAGTCACATATTCCATTCAGTGTCTTTCACCGCCGTTTAACAGCCTATTCTGTGTACTCTGCAGAGTTGCAGAATTATAAGAAATACTGTTAAGTTTTCAAACTCAAATATTAAAGTCACATATTCCATTCAGTGTCTTTCACCGCCGTTTAACAGCCTATTCTGTGTACTCTGTACAGTTGCAGAATTATAAGAAATACTGTTAAGTTTTCAAACTCAAATATTAAAGTCACATATTCCATTCAGTGTGTTTCAACGCCGTTTAACAGCCTATTCTGTGTACTCTGTACAGTTGCAGAATTATAAGAAATACTGTTAAGTTTTCAAACTCAAATATTAAAGTCACATATTCCATTCAGTGTCTTTCACCGCCGTTTAACAGCCTATTCTGTGTACTCTGCAGAGTTGCAGAATTATAAGAAATACTGTTAAGTTTTCAAACTCAAATATTAAAGTCACATATTCCATTCAGTGTCTTTCACCGCCGTTTAACAGCCTATTCTGTGTACTCTGCAGAGTTGCAGAATTATAAGAAATACTGTTAAGTTTTCAAACTCAAATATTAAAGTCACATATTCCATTCAGTGTCTTTCACTGCCGTTTAACAGCCTATTCTGTGTACTCTGTACAGTTGCAGAATTATAAGAAATACTGTTAAGTTTTCAAACTCAAATATTAAAGTCACATATTCCATTCAGTGTGTTTCAACGCCGTTTAACAGCCTATTCTGTGTACTCTGTACAGTTGCAGAATTATAAGAAATACTGTTAAGTTTTCAAACTCAAATATTAAAGTCACATATTCCATTCAGTGTCTTTCACCGCCGTTTAACAGCCTATTCTGTGTACTCTGCAGAGTTGCAGAATTATAAGAAATACTGTTAAGTTTTCAAACTCAAATATTAAAGTCACATATTCCATTCAGTGTCTTTCACCGCCGTTTAACAGCCTATTCTGTGTACTCTGCAGAGTTGCAGAATTATAAGAAATACTGTTAAGTTTTCAAACTCAAATATTAAAGTCACATATTCCATTCAGTGTCTTTCACCGCCGTTTAACAGCCTATTCTGTGTACTCTGCAGAGTTGCAGAATTATAAGAAATACTGTTAAGTTTTCAAACTCAAATATTAAAGTCACATATTCCATTCAGTGTGTTTCAACGCCGTTTAACAGCCTATTCTGTGTACTCTGTACAGTTGCAGAATAATAAGAAATACTGTTAAGTTTTCAAACTCAAATATTAAAGTCACATATTCCATTCAGTGTGTTTCACCGCCGTTTAGCAGCCTATTCTGTGTACTCTGCAGAGTTGCAGAATAGGAAGAAATACTGTTAAGTCTTCAAACTAAAATATCAAAGTCACATATTCCATTCAGTGTGTTTCACCGCAGTTTAGCAGCCTTTTCTGTGTACTCTGCAGAGTTGCAGAATAATAAGAAATACTGTTAAGTTTTCAAACTCAAATATTAAAGTCACATATTCTGTGTAAGATGAAGAAGGCGGGTAAAAAGGGACGGGGAAGTGGACGTGATCCTGAAAGTTCAGGGCGCGGGTCAGGACGCGGAGAAACTGTGCCTGGTGCCAGAGCACAAGAAAGAAAGACATCCACCATACCTAGCTTCATGTCTGATTTCACAGGGCGTCGCAGGACATCACTCTCGAGGTCCGACCAGTGCGAACAGGTGGTCGGTTGGATGACAGCTGATACTGCTTCCAGTCGGTTAAGCACCACCCTGTCTTCCACCAAGTCCACTCTCAGTAGCCAAGAGTCTGGTCAACATAATCCTCACTCTGATCATCCTTCCTCCCACCATACACGGTCTGGTCAAAGAAGTGATCCCACACTGGGATATAGTGATGAGCTCGTCTCATCACCAATCCTTCATTTGACCCTCTCTCCAAGCACGCTTGCAGAGGAACATGACATCTTGTGCCCTGATTCACAACCTCTAGAGGCTACCCAATCACAAGAAGATGACAGATGTGAACGGCATTTAAGGTCAAAGGAAGTAGTGGATGATGATGATGATGATGATGAGACACAGTTGCCATTAAATCAACCACTATTTCCGTCTCAAGACCTTGTTGAGGAGAATGTTATACAGTTGTCAATGACTGAGTATGTGGTGGGATCAAGACTTGAGGAGGATGATCAGAGTGAGGAAGTGGAGGAGGACTTGGTGGACGATGAGGTGACTGACCCCACCTGGGAAGGTGTAGAGCCGAGCGATGACAGCAGTCCTGAGGGTGAGCCATCTGCAGCACCGCAACAGGCTGGAAGAGGCAGTGGTGTGGCTACAGAAAGAAGGCGGACCGCACCAAACCGGCCCGCAAATGTTCCACGGAGCACCCCCTTGCGTAAATCTACCTTGCCAAAGGGTAGGTGTTCCGCGGTATGGCGTTTTTTTAAGGAAAGTGCGGACGACAAAAGAATTGTAGTTTGCAACCTGTGCCACACCAGAATGAGCCGAGGCATGAACACTAGAAACCTCACCACCACCAGCATGATCCGACACATGGCATCCAAGCACCGTAGTAAGTGGGAGGAACGCCTGGATCGCCCACCTGTGTCTGCAGGCCACACCACTGCCTCCTCTTCCCCTGTTTTCGGTGCCGGCCAATCGCCTGTCGAAGGCGCAGGCCCGCATACCTCCCGCCCTGCACCTGTACCATCTGAAGCACCATCAGCGACCACATCCACTTCCCTGTCCCAGCACAGCGTCCAAATGTCGTTACCCCAGGCATTTGAGCGCAAGAGAAAGTACCCAGCCACCCACCCACAGGCCATAGCACTAACCTCACACCTTTCAAAATTACTGGCCATCGAAATGCTGCCATTTAGGCTTGTGGACACTGAGTCCTTCCGCAGCCTGATGGCAGCAGCTGTCCCTCGGTACGCCGTCCCCAGCCGCCACTACTTTTCCCGGTGTGCCGTCCCCGCCTTACACCACCATGTGTCCCGTAACATCACCCGTGCCCTGACCAACGCAGTTACTGGGAAGGTCCACTTAACGACTGACACATGGACAAGTGCTTGTGGCCAGGGACGCTACATTTCCCTGACGGCACACTGGGTGAATGTCGTGGAGGCTGGGAGCGACTCGGACCCTGGGATGGCACGGGTGCTACCCACGCCGAGGATTGCGGGCCCTACCTCCATCAGGGTTTCCACCAGCACCTACGTTATTGGCTCCTCCTCCTCCGTTTCCACCTCCGAATTCTCTACACACACCGCCACTCCCCCATCAGCCAGTAGCTGGAAGCAGTGTAGCACTGCAGTGGGGAAGCGTCAACAGGCCGTGCTGAAGCTGATCTGCCTTGGGGACAAACAGCACACGGCCTCAGAGCTGTTGCAGGGGATTAGTCACCAGACCGAGCAGTGGCTCTCGCCACTCAACCTGCAAGCAGGCATGGTTGTGTGTGATAATGGGCGTAACTTGGTGGCGGCTTTGGAGCTCGGCAAGCTCACACACGTACCATGCCTAGCGCATGTATTTAATTTAGTGGTGCAGCGATTTCTAAAAACCTACCCCAATGTGCATGATCTCTTGACCAAGGTGCGCCGCGTGTGTGCACATTTCCGTAAGTCATCAACAGCTTCGGCCGGCCTGTTGAAGCTGCAGCAGCGCTTACAATTGCCAGCTCACCGGCTGCTGTGTGACGTGAGCACGCGCTGGAACTCCACCTTCCACATGTTGGCCCGGCTTTGTGAGCAGCAGAGGGCAGTAGTGGAGTACCAGCTGTTACACGGTCGTCGCCTCTCCGTTCAACTTCCTGTAATCAGAAGTGAGGAGTGGGAATGGATGTCAGACCTCTGCGAGGTTTTACGCAATTTTGAGGAATCGACTCAGATGGTGAGCGGCGATAACGCTATTATCAGTGTAACCAACCCACTTCTGTGTCTACTGAAACGCTCGCTGCTCACAATTAAAACCGACGCTTTGCATGTGGAAGAGGTGGAAATGGGGGAGGAAGAGCTTACACAAGGTGATAGCCAGAGCACCCTCACTTCGTCTTCTCAGCGACAATTGGAGGAGGCGGAGGAGGAGGAGGAGGAGGAGGAGGAAGACACGGTTGCCTCCGCTACAGAGGGTAGCCATGGAACTTTAGTTCCATCTCTTCAGCGTGGGTGGGCAGAAGAGGAGGAAGAGGATGAGGATATTGAGAGTCAGCCTCCTGGTGAGGACAGCGAAATCTTGACTGTTGGTACTCTGGCACACATGGCTGACTTTATGTTAGGCTGCCTTTCCCGTGACCCACGCGTTGTACGCATTTTAGACAACACGGATTACTGGGTGTTCACCCTTCTGGACCCCCGCTACAAAGAGAATTTCTCATCTCTCATTCCTCCGGTGGAGAGGACAAGCAAAATGGTGCAATACCAGAAGGTTCTTGTTGAAAAATTGCTCCAAAATTTTCCATCTGACAACGCTGGCGGCAGAGTACGTGCTACCTTGGCCAACCGAGAAGGGGAGAAAAGGGGAGCACACAGCAGTTCCGAGAAAGGCAGGGCAACACTCTCCAAGGCGTGGGACACCTTCATGACACCCCGGCAGCACCCTCACCCTGATGCGCAGCCTAGTGTCACAAGGAGGGAAAAGTTTTGGAAGATGGTGAAGGAGTACGTAGCAGACCGTGTCAGCGTCCTCAATGATCCCTCTGTGCCTTACAACTACTGGGTGTCCAAGCTGGACACGTGGTATGAACTGGCACTCTACGCCTTGGAGGTGCTGGCCTGCCCTGCCGCCAGCGTTCTGTCTGAGCGGGTATTTAGTGCTGCTGGTGGCATCATAACAGATAAGCGTATCCGCCTTTCCACCGACAATGCTGATAGGTTGACACTTATAAAAATGAACAAGGCCTGGATTTCCCCTGACTTCTCCACTCCACTGGAGGAAAGCCCCGGGGGAACATAAACTCACTTTATATATGTTATTTACAATGATGGGAATACTCTGTATTCCCATTCACCCCTTCCACCCAAAAAACGGGTATATGGTTGACTCTTAATCTTCTCATCCTCCTCCTCCTCTTCCATATGCCCTGGGATATAATTTTTATATAGGGCCAGCTCACCAGCGTGCCCTGGGATATAATTTTTATATAGGGCCAGCTCACCAGCGGGCCCTGTGATATAATTTTTATATAGGGCCAGCTCACCAGCGGGCCCTGTTTGCCAATTTTTATATAGGTCAGCTCACCAGCGGGCCTTCTCATGTAATGTTTTATTGGGTCAGCTCTCTAGCGGGCCCTCTCATATAATGTTTTATAGCGTCAGCTCACTAGCGGGCCTTCGCATATAATGTTTAGGATGGTCAGCTCTGCAGCAGACCCTCACCCATAATGTTTTAGATGGTCAGCTCAGCGCACGTTTCCATCTTAATCATGGCCTCAGTTCTGAAAATCAAGGAAATTTTTGGGAGAATTTGCCTCTGCGCACGTTTCCCTCTTAATCATGGCCTCAGTTCTGAAAATCAAGGAAATTTTTGGGATAATTTGCCTCTGCGCACGTTTCCCTCTTAATCATGGCCTCAGTTCTGAAAATCAAGGAAATTTTTGGGAGAATTTGCAGATGATATACAAGTAAATATACAGCAAATATTGTTTGGTAACAATTTTTCGCCTAAAGTCGTTTTTATTTTCCTTTTTGTGTGTTTTATGGTCAGTCTGTAAAAATGGCGTACTACGGGCGAAAGATCGTTCCCAGCAGCGATGTTGGAGTCCAAGGTGCATCCAGACATCCTCCCTATGCTGTCCCTGAACCATTTCTGTAGTGTTTCCATCTTTTTCTGCCCTTTTCCTATGGACCAGGCACCCTCCCCTCATCAGAGCAGGGGGTGCCTGGTGTAATGCTCGAGTCCTCCCATTGACTTCAATGGGGCTCGGGTGCTCGGCCGAGCACTCGAGCCTCAGGGGGTGCTCGGTCAGAGCACCCGAACATCCGAGCATTGGGGTGCTCGCTCATCACTACTGGACATTATGCAACTACACTGTGTTTTTTTACTGTACAGTACACAACACAACTGATGGAGCTGTATGATGCCTTGACTTTTTTTTTTAAGTTGTCCACCCTGTTGTCTTATCACAGTCTGTCCAAAAAAATGATAAATGAAAAACAAAATCAACAACGTCTTTCCCCAGACATCCCCACCCAGCACAGAGATAATAACAGCAAGATCAGCAAGCAAATAGGTCCCTAGCTGCCTGTGTCTTGCCTGTCAGTCACATGGAATATTGGAGTATTTGGGGGTCAACCTTCTTCCTCCCTTCTTATCAACTAGACTGCCCCAAGACTCCCCTAATACACAGAAGAAATGTCCTACCTAACTGACTCCCTAAACTAAGCTTCAATTCCCCTTTATTTGCCTATCTCCTCTAGCTAAAAAACATGATGCTCTCTCCTCTCTCAAACACAGAATGGCTGCTGTGAGAGCCTGACAGCCTTTTATATGGCTGTAGAAAACTTTTGTGTGGTGTAGAAATATTTTTCTTCCCATTGATTTCAAGGGGTGGAAATGGCGGAAAAAAGTGAAAAAATGGCACTTTTCGCAGGAAATTTTTGCCAAGTGGAAGGTGCCATTATTCACTGATTTCAGTTTGAGGTGAAAATTTTTGTCCATCCCTAGTATTGTGCCTAATATAGAAAGCAGTTAGTGCACATTTTCATGCATCTTGCTAACTCTGTTGTTACTTTAGGAGCATTTGATAACTGTGCTGGTAATTTAAAGGGATAGTAATACTTCATTTTAACTTTATTTTATTTTGTAGGCATTAAAAAAACATGAAGAACGATATAAGTCTTATCTCTCAAACCTTTATGGTTTAAGAGATATTCACAAGCAAAGTTTCCCCTCCTGCCCCTTTTACCTAGTGTAAGCCATCTCTTCTCAGATGTGGAATGCAGTCCATAGACCAGACAGATAACAGAAGGGGACAGTCTTCTTCCTATGAGAACAATGAAAGCCCTGCCCCCCTTGACAAGTTTTTCAAGTTTTTCCCTTATCTTAATTGAAGATTGTCCCTCTCTGCAATCTACCTGGGCACCTCCCTTCTGATCTGGCTGAACAGTGTTACATCAGTAAAAGGGGTGGGAGGGGGACATTTTGTCATTGAATTACTCCTGAACTACAACTCTGACAGAACTGAAATAACACTCTCCAAAGTCCAAATACTATGATTATTAATTAGAGCTGTTTTTATTATGAAACATTACTATCCCTTTAAGAGAATATACAAACTGCATTTAATTTAGGAGCATGTACAAACTGTGCCATTAACTTAGGAGCATGTTCTATCTATGCTGTTAATTTAGGAGCATATGGTAACTGTGCCATTAATTTAAGAGAATGTGCTAACTGTGCTTTTAATTTAGGAGTATGTTCTAACTTTGCCATTATTCTAGCAGCATGTGCAAACTGTGCCACTATTTTAAAAGCCTGTCCTAACTGTGCCTTTAATTCAGGAGCATGTGATAACTCTGCCATTAATTTAGGAGAATGTGCTAACTTTGCCATTGATTTAAGGGCATGTGTTAACTTTGCAATTAATTTAAGAGCATATGCTGTTTCGTTAATTTAGGATCAAGTACTAACTGTGCCATTAATTTAAGAGAATGTGCTAACTGTGCTTTTAATTTAGGAGTATGTTCTAACTTTGCCATTAATCTAGCAGCATGTGCAAACTGTGCCACTAATTTAAAAGCTTGTCCTAACTGTGCCTTTAATTAAGGAGCATGTGATAACTCTGCCATTAATTTAGGAGAATGTGCTAACTTTGCCATTGATTTAAGAGCATGTGTTAACTTTGCAATTAATTTAAGAGCATATGCTGTTTCGTTAATTTAGGATCATGTACTAACTATGCCATTAATTTAGAAGCATTTACTAACTATGCTGTTAATTTAGGAGCATATGCTATTCAGCATCAAAGTGTCAGAATGCTTCTTGCATCAAAACATGAGCAATCGCAAATAATACATACATTTATGGCTTTCAAAAATAGTTAATTCTCCATTATCTTGCATTCTGCCCATTGTTACTTACCTACATATCACCACTTCACTTACATTTTACAACCACAGTCAGTCAAGCACATATACAATCATCCCAGATTATGTGACTGTAGCCCATTAATACACCCGCACACATTGATTTGATTCATCAAACCGTCACTGCAACATGTTGACATATCCAATGTAGATTTTAAAATTTATTAGGGACCCTGTGACATTGATTACATTTGTCCCAGTCTCTAGGGAATGACATTTCCTTTCAGCATCAAAAGCTGCAATAACTGCAGCTCCTGGAAAAGGGTGGGGGTGACAAGCTCAGATTGACAAAAGACTCTGAAGTTGATCAACGTGTAAAATTCAGTCCCACTGAGTCGTATGTAACAGGCAGCAGTACATGACCATTGTCAGATTCATGTACTGAGAACTACAGTAATTCTGTATCATAGGGATCGGATCAAACAGCAATTCTTCAAGTACGCACTGATTTAAAGGGGAACTACTACCCCACAAAATCTTTATCTCAATGAGGTTTCCATCTGGTGACTAGCTGCTTAGTAGCGCTAGTCGCCAGAATTATTACCTGGTTTAAATGATTTATGACTTTTTCCGAGGCTGACAGGCCGGCTCCAAAAGGGATTGACAGCACAGGCGCACGGACATCACTATGGCAAGATGTCCGTGCTTCCTGCTACTGTCAGCCTCAGAAAAAGTCATAAATCATTTAAACCAGGTAATAATTCTGGCGACTAGCGCTACTAAGCAGCTAGTCGCCAGATGGAGACTTCATTGAGATAAAGATTTTGCTGGGTGTTAGTTCCCCTTTAAATTGAGTTTTTAACCACTTTGAGTGTGAGAGAGGTCTCCAATGAACTGAGAAGCAGTTGGTTTGCTCCAATCATTCCAAGTCTTATTAGCACTTCAGTCTCTGTGTGTCTTCCTGCTACTGGTCCTTAAAGGGTTAAAGAACTAGATAATCACTTAGAGGAGCAGTAAAGATTTAGTATATAAAATAGATATTGTGCTGTTTCCTTACTCACTAGGGTACATCTGAAAGATGATTAATTCAAATGATATTTCACCTCAAACTGTCACAACAAGATGAAGCTGTTCGCATGACATTGTGTAGATAAAACTAGCCAAAGGTTCAGCTCTCCCATAGAATGAAATAGAAATGACTGGGTGGACACCAGTGGGTGAGATGCACTAAGGTTTGATAAGGTGCCAGGACGATGATCTTGTGGCATATTTGCTTCGATTACATTTTGAAACACGTACTAAGATGTCTTCTCCATCATATCTCTGTGAATAAGTAACAAATTTGGCAATATTGCTGTGCTTTTGCCAGGTTTACAATTCTGCATATACAAAAATTCAAGAAATATATATACACACCAAATATATTTAAAATATATAAAAAAAAAAAAAAAAAAAAAAAAAATATATATATATATATATATATATATATATATATATATAAAACAACAGATTTGTCTTAAAAATCTCTTTTCCTCACAAGGACCTCAAAAAGAATATAAAAATATATAGTGAAGTACGTCTTTAATAAAATATCAAAAAAAATTGAGATTTGTATCTACTCACAAACAGCCATGCAAACCAAGATATTTAGTTTGCTATAAGCAGATTGTTCAACAGTGGTCAATTAATCCGGACGAATTTCTCCACCAAGTGTCATAGCCAATAGCGTTGGGCCTATTCCTGTAAATGGCCAATTGTCCACATGTAGCCTAGATGGATTTTTGGGCACCTTTTACATCATTAGACTGATCACTGAACTGTTGCTTGAATTATCCTGGGATTTATCATCCAATTTTAGACCTCTACTAGACCGATATGGTGAGAGTATACCACCAATATAAAAAATATAAATAATTATAATTATAATATATTATGAAAAGGCAATTATTACACACTTTCTGATGTGTTTCTTCCTAAGACTTAATCATAGAGACTAAGTCTTAGGGCGAAACGCGTCAGACATTGTGTAATAATTGCCTTTTCAGAGTGTATTATAATTATTATTTTTACATTGTATGTTACAATTCTTCATGTCTACTTTGACAATGTCTCATTTGCATTTTGAAATATAGCTTAAGGAGTCATTGTCATATTCCTGTGAGTGTGATTATGTGTTAATGTGGCACCTCACTCCATGTACTAAGATCTAATAGCTGCCTATTCTGTACAAGTTCACAGTTCCAACTTCACTGTCCTAAGGATGGCTAAATTGTGATCTCCATTAGTTTTCTATGGAGCCAATAGACAGTTTACTGTCTCTGCTAGAGAGCAGAGACAACAATTGCCCTCCCTTACCCCTTTGAATACCTGTGACATTGAAGTGGATATATCCTATATAATAATTTTCCTATATAATAATTTGCTAGGATGTTTGTCACGATGCAGTCATGCACAGTAGAAACTGCCAGCGTTCGGGCAGTCTCTATTGCACATGATTGCATTGCGTGAGTGAGGCGATGCAAGACTGTATCGCGTGGAGCAGTGAGGTAGTGGCCTCTTAACCCTTTGAGTGCCAGAGGGGTACACAACGCATTGGTACTCAGAAGGTTAACATTACCCGGACCTTGCCCGTGTACACGGGCTTTTACACTAATAGCCTTAATAATTCATTGATAAGATTTATAGTTCATTCAGAAAATGAGAGCACCAGCAAAGCCTCTGTTATATATAACAGCTTCTCTGCTCTATCTGCTGATCAGCTGATTCATGTAAACTCTCAAGGCACTCCATTTGTGTCTGAGCACATCCTCTCCAGTCCCACTTGCCCTCCCCAACACACTACCAGCATTACACCAACCCCATGTGTCTTTAAAGGGTTAAAAAGTGTTTCTCAGTCTTGGTTGCATAAGACACCCCGACACACACTTATGTTGGAATTTTCAGGGCACCACTAATATTTTATAGGTTATGTACAGACACTTAAAGGGATAGTAATGTTTCATAATAAAAGCAGCTCTAATTAATCATCATAGTATTTGGACCTTGGAGAGTGTTATTTCAATTCTGTCAGAGTTGTAGTTCAAGAGTAATTCAATGACAAAATATCTCCCTCCCACCCCTTTTACTGATGTAACACTGCTCAGCCAGATCAGAAGGGAGGTGCCTAGGTAGATTGCAGAGAGGGACATTCTTCAGTTAAGATAAGGGAAAAACCTGAAAAACTTGTCAAGGGGGGTAGGGCTTTCATTGTTCTCATAGGAAGAAGATTGTCCCCTGCTGTTATCTGTCTGGTCTAGCAACCAGATTCCACATCTGTGAAGAGATGGATTACACAAGGTAAAAGGGGCAGGAGGGGAAACTTTATCCTTCAATTACTCTTGAACCACAACTCTGACAGTATTGAAATAACACTATCTATGGCTCAAATACTATGAAGATTAATTGGAGCTGCTGTTTTTGTGAAAATTTACTATCCCTTTAAATATATTCATTTTAGACTTCATAATCAGAATGATAGAAAAGACAATACTGACTGTATTCAATATAGGAACCCTTTGAATGTGATGCTCAAAGACGAAGGTGAAATCATTCTACAGCAAACCATCTTAATTATAAGGAACACGTGGAGATTTTAACCTCTTGAATCCAGAAAGATCACCAATGCATTTCTTTTGGGAATTGGGGATTTTCCATTTGTCACAATTGGTTTTCTCTAGAATTTCTCTTAAAAAGATAGTATTGATTACTTTTAACAAATATTAATAGTGTAGATATTAAAAATATAAATACAATGACCTACCCCCCATCTCTCAAACATGTATAGTTTTAGAGATATAAGTTGCTAGTTCCCCCCTCCCACCCCTTTCAGAGACGTCTGAAATCTAGCTGACAGAAGGAGATCCTGGTCCCGGGACCGGCTGGCGGCTCTTCAACAGAGACAAGTAGCGTTATCTAGAAAGGAGTACTTCACTGGAATGGTCTACAAAGTGTGCTTGGGTTCAGCCGTTGCCTCTTGACCCTGTGTCTTGGTGGATTGGGGTAGCTGTGCTACTGCGAGTGTCTGAATGGGTTCTGAGCTTCCTGTGTTTTCTGCTCCCGTACGGTATCTCCTGGTATGCCCCCCCCCTTTTTTGTCATGAGTCTTTTCTGTTTTTGGCTGTATGCTCTGGGGGTGTGCAGTGGGTGGGGGGCGTGTGCATGGATATCGTGGTGTTAGTGCTTGGATAGGTGTCACTAGCTGTACCTATATCTGGCGGGGACTGTGTGGGCTACAATGTGTTTGGGGATAGAGGTTGGGTCAGGCCCTTCTGCTGTTCGTTCGGCAGGGTCTTGTGTTTGTTTGCCATGGAGTTTGGGGTGTTGTTGGTGGTGCTTGCAGTGGTGTGATGGGTTTTTACGGTGGGGGTCTGTGGACTTTCATGGGGTATATGTTGTGTGATCTTTGTATGCTGTTCGGGACCGGCGGCTGTTCGGTGTTTGGTGCATGTTTTGGTTGGTGGGTGGATGATTCTCTCTGATTGTTAGTGGTTTTCCTGCTGGTTCGGTTCTGTGGGATTGGTTAGGGGCGTTCCCTTTGGAGTGTATGCGTTGTGATTTCAGTGGTGTCTGTTTAAGGGGGTACAGACCATGGCATCTGGGGTGTGGGGGCCGACTGGTCACGGGGTTGCCAGTCGGACCTGGTAGCGGGGGGCCCAACTGTTCAAGGTATTGACAGTCGGGCCTTGTGGCGGATAGTCATTGCATGGTTTTCAGAGATTGATAAATGAGTAGGTAAGTTAAGGGATTTTATCCTTGGGAGGAAGCCCTTTGGAAGTTTTCCCCGGACTTAGGTCGCGGAAGGTGACGTTACCTATTGGATCTAAAGTGAATGGCCAATGGTGTAATTCATTGGAAATCAGCTGTAAGTGCTGAAAATAGGGGAATCTGCTGTAAGTGTTGAAAATGGTGGAATCAGCTGTAAGTTCTGACGAACATTGGGATCAGCTGTAGTGCTGAAAAATGTAGGAATTTTAGCATGAGCCTGTACAATTTGGCCATACTTGTTTTTAAGGGAAGTGGATTGGCAAGGACTGACAGTTAATGAAGGAGTATTGGTTATTGTTTAATTATTATTGTTGTGTTTGAGTAAGAACAATAATAATAATGTGAGGAAAATGTTAAATAAAGCTATGGTCTGTTATCCCCAAAATATATGTGTTTGTACTTATTTATGTCTCATACCCCGTGCCTATGACAAGTAGTATCCGGAATAAGTCCGGCGTTATTGATAAATCCAACTCATTCTGAGATGTCAGGCAGGCACCAGAGCAGACATCTTGCCAAATAAACATTTGCACTCCTGTGCTGTCTGTCCCAGTCTCCTCTAGGAGGCGTTGCATTGTAACTTAAGGTAGCAGGAAGGGACTGACAGCACAAGCGCGCACATGCCTCTACAGCAAGCTGCTTGCCTGACCGTCTTAGAAAGAGTTGGATTTATCAATAACGCTGGGCTTACTCCGGATAATACTAGCAGGGCTCAAAATTTCCACTCGTCACTAGCCAGTGGCGAGTAGAAATTCAGCCCTGGTGGGTATGCTATGGCTTTTAGTGGCGAGTAACTTTTCAGATCTGGCTAGTAGCAAAGGTCTTCAAATTTTAAGCCCTGATACTAGTATAGATATGCGTATCATTATGTGCATACTTATATGGGGGTAACTTTAATTTGAGTTATATTTCTGCTTTAAAGGGATAGTAATACTTTGTTTTATCTTTATTTTATTTTGTAGGCATTAAAAAACATGAAGAATGATGTAAGTCTTATCTCTCAAACCTTTATGGTTTGAGAGATATTTACAAGCAAAGTTTCCCCCTCCCACCCCTTTTACCTAATGTAAGCCATCTCTTCTCAGATATGGAATCTGGTTGTAAGAACAGACAGATAACAGAATGGGACAATCTTCTTCCTATGAGAACAATGAAAGCCCTGCCCCCTTGACAAGCTTTTCAGCTTTTTCCCTTATCTTAATTGAAGATTGTCCCTCTTTGCAGTCTACCTGGGCACCTCCCTTCTACTCTGGCTGTGCAGTGTTACATCAATAAAAGGGGCGGGAGGGGGATACTTTATCATCCAATTACTCTTGAACTATAACTCTGACAGTATTGAAATAACACTCTCCAAAGTCCAAATACTATGATGATTAATTAGAGCTGCTTTTATTATGAAATATTACTATCCCTTTAAAAAACATAAGATGTTCCTTTTTTTTACAGGATTACACTTTTTATTCAATGCCACTTGAGATTTAAAGAGATAGTAATGTTTCACATAAACAACAGCTCCAATTAATCTTCATAGTATTTGAGCCATAGAGAGTGTTATTTCAATACTGTCAGAGTTGTAGTTCAGGAGTAATTGAATGATAAAGTTTCCCCCTTCCTGCCCCTTTTATCTAGTGTAAGCTGCCTCCCCTCAGATGTGGAATCCTGTCCATAGACCAGACAGCTCACAACGAGGGATAATCTTCTTCCTATGAGAACAATGAAAGCCCTGTCCCCCTTGACAAGTTTTTCAGGTTTTTCCCTTATCTTAATTGAAGATTGTCCCTCTCTGCAATCTACCTGGGCACCTCCCTTCTGATCTGGCTGAACAGTGTGACATCAGTAAAAGGGACGGGAGGGGGATACTTTGTCATTGAATTACTCTTGAACTACAACTCTGACAGAATTGAAATAAAACTCTCCAAGGCCCAAATACTATGAAGATGAATTAGAGCTGCTTTTATTATGAAACATTACTATCCCTTTAAAAGCACCTTTAAAAACATGTTTTTTTCATGACCATTTCTCTTTAAGACAAATAAGGTATTGATAGATGCAGGAGAAAGGGGGAATTGAGACTGTAGTATTGCACAGGAAAGCAGCACAGAAAGAGGAAAAATATAAACACAGTGTAAATAATTAATGTTTCTGATTAATGTGGGCACTATAACAAGCTGCAGGGAGGTAAATCAGTAAAAGCAGAGAATGAATCGGAACAACTTCTAGCTGTTTAACACCAGATTTAAAGATAGTGCCACCATTTAGGATGTTTGCAGAAAAATTGCTTTATATTCTGTATTTGTTTCATATTGATATCAAGGATTTCTTTTTCAGACTGATGCTTGCATATTGTTGTTACAGCTGAATTAAAGGGATACTACCATCTAAAAAAAAACATTGGTGATTTTGAAAGCTCTTTCAAAATCATCTCTATGTTGTATTAGTAGGGTTGCCACCTTTTCATCAAAAAAATACAGGCCATGGCATTCCTTCCATAGACGTAACACTGGACAGAAGCCAATTTTTTACCGGCCTGCCGGTAAAATACCGGCTGGGTGGCAACCTTATGTATTAGTGATTCCTTGTTTACAAAATTAACTTTTGAATAATTTGTATTTATAGATTATGCTATATAAAATATTCAGCAGTGGCACTCCTTGTCTTAGCCCTATATTACCATCCTCCCCACTGACATTTACCCTTAAAAGGGATAGTAATGTTTCACAAAAACAGCAGCTCCAATTAATATTCATAGTATTTGAGTCATAGAGAGTGTTATATCAGTACTGTCAGAGTTGTGCTTCAATAGTAATTGAAGGATAAAGTTTCCCCCTCCTGCCCCTTTTACCTAGTGTAAGCCATCTCTTCTCAGATGTGAAATCTGGTCCATAGACCAGACAGATAACAGCAGAGGACAATCTTATTCCTATGAGAACAATGAAAGCCCTGCCCCCCTTGACAAGTTTTTCAGGTTTTTCCCTTATCTTAATTGAAGATTGTCCCTCTCTGTAATCTACCTGGGCACCTCCCTTCTGCTCTGGCTGAGCAGTGTTACATCAGTAAAAGGGGCGGGAGAGGGATACTTTGTCACTGAATTACTCTTGAACTACAACTCTGACAGAACTGAAATAACACTCTCCAAGGTCCAAATACTATGATGATTAATTAGAGCTGCTTTTAATATGAAACATTACTATCCCTTTAAGTCAATGAGTATCCAGGTTCAGTCCTTAAGAGCTAGCAGCAGCTCAGGATTTAAGGATTTCCCTGCAGGAACACAGGTGGATCAATCAAAATGAATGAGCTGCTGACTAAATCACTTATTCTTAATCAGGGAAATTCTTAAATCGTGGCCTGTTGGTGCCCATTAAGGACCGAACTTGGACACAATGGCTTTAAATGGGTAAAGTAGGGCTAAGACAGGAAATGTCTGGATGGCATGCCTTAACCCTTTGAGTGCCAGAGGCGTACGCAACACATCGCTCTGCAATGTTTTGCGTACCCCTCTGGCACTCAAAGGGTTAATTATTATCTTCAAAATAAATCTAAAACTGTTTTTCCCAAAGAAAAATAGCTAATATAACAAGCACATGATTTTGAAACCTGTTTCAAAATTGCCAAAGTTGTTTTTAAGTGATTGTATCCCTTTAAAGAGGAGCTGTACCCCTACACAAAAATGCATCTTAACCCTTTGCATGCCAGAGTGATGCCACAGCGCATTGGGTAGCTTTTGTGCTGAAAGTGTTCTTTTTTTATCATAAGGACTCATTTAGTTATGTATCCCTCAAACAGTAGTTATTTCTATTTAATTAACATTTTTGTTTTATTTACATTTGATCTCTGTATTAATCTACTGGAAGTCATTTCAACTGATAATCTGTTAAAGTCTAGTGTCCCTTACAAGCCATTTAGATCTCTTGGAGCTTATTTTTTATTGGGAGGAGATTGCTCTAGAGGCAGATGTCATCAGGTTTTACAATATACAGGAAACTGTATTATAGATGAATATAGATGATAGTTGTGTGAAGAACACCTGCTTTGGAAAGACAGTGGGTTAGAGTCACTAAGTGGTGATAAAGAGGTGATAAAGTGGAGATGACTTCTCCAGTAATATCACTTCTCCAGTTCCTATGTTATTCTATGAAGCCTGTTCACTAAGATCTCCAAAGATGAAGAAATCTATGTGCATTGGCTCCACAGAATAACATAGGAACTGGAATAGTGATATCACTGGAGAAGTCATCTCCACTTTATCACCACTTAGTGAATCTCCCCACAGGTGTTAAAGAACTGAAGAACCACTTATTCACCCCCCCCCCCCTTTAACCCTCTGTGTGTCAAGGGTTGTGCAAAGCAGAGCAATGTGTTGCACATTTCTCCGGCACTCAAAAGATTAGTGAGTCAACAGTTATCCTGAATAAGTTTCAGCTTAAACCCACCAGTACATAACCCTTTGCACGCCAGCCATTTGTGCAATACATTGCTCTCCACACCCCACTAGCACTCAAAGGGGTTAAGAGGCCAAAGACGCAATGCAGCACAATGCATTCTGACATCAAAAGTGTTAGGCAGACAATGCTGATTAGGTTACTTTTAAGCCATTGCTTATGCATTAACCCTTTGGTGCCGGAGGGGTATGCAGCGCATTGCAAATGCATTGCATACCCCTCTGGCACTCAAAGGGTTAATGCTAATGCACGAAGACGTACTGGACCAGTTCCGGGGAGAAGCAAGCTGCACCACATTGGTCAAATAAGAAGTCCCATTGATTTAAATGAGAATTTTAACCCCTTGAATGCTACAGAAGTCTCCGATGCATTGCGAGTCAATATAACTGGTACCTCTCCAGCATTCAGGGGGGAGTTAAAAGACCCATTTAAATGAGTGGCATTTGGGGAACATTTATCTGACCCCCCGTCCTCCAGTACACTTGGTTTTGCCCCTAATTAGTACAGATTAAGGATCTATTTAGATCAGCAACACGTGTGAGCAAAGTATAGACACTTAACTCTATGAGTGCCAAAGAGTGCATTGAAATGGGATGGATACGTCTCTGGCACTCAGATTAATCACATCCATGTGCAAATATGTAGCTTGGCTGTAATTAGTGATGCCATTAACAATTTCATGTGCACATGTCAAATAGTTACTATAAACATTAATACAGTTATTATAACAAAGTGGGTTTGTATGTTTACTCACCAGTTTATACTGTACGATTGGAAATAGAAAGTAGATACAGGTGATGTCCAATTGACTTCATTCGGCAAGTCTCTCTACACGCCTTAGGTCTCCACTTGTTCCTCTCGTGAACAAATTACCTCCTTCCCATTCTGTGTGAATATTCAAAAGAAGAGATCTTGCTAAATGCTAGGACTGTAGACTCCAGATAATGCTATCTTTTAAATCACTTTTTTTTTAAAAAAAAATTAATTCTTGAATTGCAACCACTTTAAGAAAAAAAAAAAACAGACCAACCTTTAGTCTGTGACTTAAGAGAATTACAACATGCTGCAGTCACTTCACTGAATGTCACGACTAGCCAGGGTGACAACTACATTGAAGTAAAATATTAACTGCTGCAATGTGAAAGAAAGAAAAATGGGGCTGTTGCCTTAATCTCACACTGTCTTCATTCTAAAATATTATTCCAGCCATCTCCAGGTAATTAGTTAACATGGGAAATCAATAGATGAAAGAAAATATTCCCTATAGCTTGCGCTGTGTCCAGCAATGCATGATTGTGGTTGATGCTCTGTTCATAATTCCATTGCTGTGTAGAAACTACAGCTGCTTCTTACGATCATAGCAACACAGACAGCAACCGCTTCCATAGCTAGCTATGGGACAAAAGCAAGATCATTTGAGAGCTACGAGTGTGATTATAGATAATAGCAGCAGAAGAAAGACAGGAAGATGTAGCACTGTTGGACTAGAGGGGTTAATGCAGCGATAGTTAACCTTTTAATCCTCCAGCTATTGCTCACTAAAATTCCCATCATACTCATCTGCCCAAAGGCCAACTGAGGATTATGGGAATTGTCTCCTGAAACAGCCAAAGTACTAATGGTTACACATCCTGGGCTAATGCATTTTTTTCTCATCTGACAGTACATGGAATTAAAGGGATAGTAATACTTCGTTTTAACTTTATTTTATTTTGTAGGCATTAAAAAAACATGAAGAACAATATAAGTCTTATCTCTCAATCCTTTATGGTTTATGAGATATTCACAAGCAAAGTTTCCCCTCCCCGCCCCTTTTTCCTAGTGTAAGCCATCTCTTCTCAGATGTGGATCAGGTTGTAAGACCAGACAGATAACAGAAGGGGACAATTTTCTTTGTATGAGAACAATGAAAGCCCTTCCCCCCTTGACAAGTTTTTCAGCTTTTTCCCTTATCTTAATTGAAGATTGTCCCTCTCTGCAGTCTACCTGGGCATCTCCCTTCTGATCTGGTTGAACAGGGGGGGATACTTTCTTTGTGAATATCTCTTAAACCATAAAGGTTTGAGAGATAAGACTTATATCATTCTTCATGTTTTTTTAATGCCTACAAAATAAAATAAAGTTAAAACGAAGTATTACTATCCCTTTAAGAAAGCTACATAGCTATAGGAATCCTGACTGTGAGATGAACAGCTACGACCCCAATAACCAACAACGTTATCCTTTGTGGGCAATTTACTGACGTCTCTGGCACTCAAAGGGTTCATTAGCATTGCAGAAAACACTTTTATGACGATAAAAAAAAGGCTGTGGCTGCTAGACAATCTGTTTGCCCCAGTCCCAGCTAAATCCAGAGAGGATGAATTAAATCAAATTATAACCACAATCATGAACCCTAACCCTCCACAGGGTTAGAAGACTCCCTGGGGTCATAAACCATGCCAGTCTCTGCATGCGGTGAGAGCGTTAATCATACACTTCACCCATTCCCCAAGGGACTCTACATTAAAGGGATAGTAATACTTAAAATGTAAAAAAAAACTATGTTGTAGGGGTTATCCCCCTGAGTAAAACAAGAGTACTCCCACTGCTGAAAGGTGTTTCGTTCAAAAGATATTCATTTTCAAAGTTGAATTTTTTAGGTGCAATATCACAGTGGCCTGAAATTGTACAGTGGCGCTGTTGCTTCACGATCCTATGGACAGCTCTGGTCCCGGGACCATAAATCTCCATAGGATGGTGTAGCAACAGCGCCACTGTACAATTTCAGGCCACTGTGATATTGCCCCTAAAAAATTCAACTTTGAAAATTAATAACTTTTGAACGAACCACCTTTCAGCAGTGGGAGTACTCTTGTTTTACTCAGGGGGATAAACCCTACAACATATTTTTTTTTACATTTTAAGTATTACTATCCCTTTAACCGCAGTCAAAGAGGGAAGGAGTGTAAAAGGGGTAATATCATATCCGCCAGTTATGACAATATTTATTATACAACAAAATGTAACAGCAATGCAATCATAAGAATCAACATAAGCTAACGAACAATAAGATCTAACTGAAGCATCCTACCTAGCAGTTGCTAATACAGAGTGAACAGCTAACTACTGAAACTAAACAGGACCCTCCACCCAGACCCCTTTAAACCCATTGTGTTCCAGAGCGCTTCAAAGTACATTGCATACCCCCCTTGACATTCAATGAGTTAAAATAACTGCTAAAAGAGAAATTAAATAAAGTACACCAAGACACACAGGAATAAGAAAATGGGCAGAAGGGAGGGATGTTGCTCAAGCTGCGCAGATCGTAATGAAGTGATCAGCTCTGACCATTTTCTTTTATAACAAACTAAGGGGGAGAGTTCTAAAAAGTCTTCTTGTTCGTTTTTGTCAACAGATCCTTAAAATGTTCTTATTTTTTATTATGCGTGTTTGTATTTATAACATACTAGTGTAAAAGCCCATGTACATGGGCCCAGCATTCTGTGGGTTCATGCAGTCTCTACTGCACATGACTGCATCAGCATTCTCTACTGAGAATGACTGCATCAGCAGTCTCTACTGCACATGACTGCAAAACCCCATTTACACGGTCCAGCATTCTGTGCTTTCAGGCAGACTCTACTGAGCATGACTGTATCGGACAAACATACATCTGGCCTTTTATATTATAGGATTCTAGTTACATTTATAAATGTGATGACAGTAAAGTATAAGAATAGGTCAGACGTGGCTCCCATGTACATGGGCCCAGCATTCTGTGGCTTCATGCGGTCTCTACTGCACATGACTACATCTGCAGTCTCTACTGCGCATTACTGTAAAACCCTGTTTACACGGGCCAGCATTCTGTGCTTTCGGGCAGACTCTACTGTGCATGACTGCATCGGACAAACATACATCTGGCCTTTTATATTATAGGATTCCAGTTACAGTTATAAATGTGATAACAGTAAAGTATAAGAATAGGTCAGACGTGGCTCCCATGTACATGGGCCCAGCATTCTGTGGGCTCATGCAGTCTCTACTGCACATGACTGCATTGGCAGTCTCTACTTCACATGACTGCAAAACCCCGTTTACACGGGCCAACATTCTGTGCTTTCAGGCAGTCTGTACTCTGCATGACTGCATCGGACAAACATACATCTGGCCTTTTATATTATAGGATTCTAGTTCCATTTATAAATGTGATGACAGTAAAGTATAAGAATAGGTCAGACGTGGTTCCCATGTACATGGGCCCAGCATTCTGTGGGTTCATGGGGTCTCTACTGCACATGACTGCATCAGCAGTCTCTACTGAGAATGACTACATCGGCAGTCTCTACTGCGCATGACTGCAAAACCCCGTTTACACGGGCCAGCATTCTGTGCTTTCGGGCAGTCTCTACTGCGCATGACTGCATCGGACAAACATACATCTGGCCTTTTATATTATAGGATTCTAGTTACATTTATAAATGTGATGGCAGTAAAGTATAAGAATAGGTCAGACGTGGCCTTAAAGCGGAACTTTCATCATATAAATATAGAGCCTTAAATCATAATTACATTAGCAAAATGCATAGACTTAGTTGTCTTTTCAATAATAATTGCTGCATTAAAGAAAAATAGAACCTTTTTGGCAGGCAGGCAGCGGTTAACAGCACAGACATCTTGCAGAGACCGCATCTCTGAGTCTGCGCTGTCCGTCCCCTTCAACTCCATGATTGGTTAGTTTGAATTCCTTTGTGCCTTAAGGCACCGGAAGGGACTGACAATGCAGGCACAGAGAGCTCCTACAGCAAGATCCCAGCAGTGCCTGCCTGACGAAAAGGTTCTATTTTTCTTTAATGCAGCAATTATTATTTAAAATACAACTATGTCTATGCATATTGCTAATGTAATTATGATTTAAGGCTCTATGTTCATCTAATGAAAGTTCCACTTTAAATATTTGGTGAAAATTCTGTTGCTAAATTGTCGGAAATAGTGACATTTCTTTATAAATTCTCTGAGCCACTTTCTACAAACTTCCTTACTCTATTTTTTATAAAATAAAACATACTACACAGTGTTTTGTCCTCCTAAACTGTCCTTAATACCTTTCTAACTATCAGAGACAATCTTACAGCCATTTTAAAGCTTCTTTTCCATTAACTCCACTTTTATAAATCTCCCCCTAAGGGCCTAATTCTGCAAAGTGAAGTGGAGCATTTCTAGGTAAAACCTTGTGTACCAAAGGAGACAAATGAAAATTTCCTTTGATATAAATGGTGCCTTTAAAGGGATAGTAATACTTCGTTTTAACTTTATTTTATTTTGTAGGCATTAAAAAAAACATGAAGAATGATATGTCTTATCTCTCAAACCTTTATGGTTTAAGAGATATTCACAAACAAAGTATCCCACCCCCGTTCAACCAGATTAGAAGGGAGGTGCCCAGGTAGACTGCAGAGAGGGACAATCTTCAATTAAGATAAGGGAAAAAGCTGAAAAACTTGTCAAGGGGGGCAGGGCTTTAATTGTTTTCATAGGAAGAAGATTGTCCCCTTCTGTTATCTGTCTGGTCTTACAACCAGATTCACATCTGAGAAGAGATGGCTTACACTAGGAAAAAGGGGTGGGAGGGGAAACTTTGCTTGTGAATATCTCATAAACCATAAAGGTTTGAGAGATAAGACTTATATCATTCTTCATGTTTCTTTAATGCCTACAAAATAAAATAAAGTTAAAACGAAGTATTACTATCCCTTTAACCATTTATACAGCAACTAGTGTAAAAGCAAGGTCCAGTCCTGCTCTGCGTACTGCTTCCAGCATTCTGTGCATTCGTGCAGTTTCTACTGCGTATGATTGCATCGGACAAACATTCTGGCCTTTTATATTATCCGATTATAATGGGAGTTTGGGAATTTTCCTTTCTTCCCTACTGTTCAGTTGGTTTGCTTCAGAAATGCATCACTTTTGCTTGCTGAATTAGGCCCTAAATCCTGCAAAAGGACTAGGGTATGAAGGAAATTAAACACTATTTGGGCAAGAACATGCCATATTTATTTATTACTTAAACATAATAACACATACCAATAAATACCAATTCCTACAAACAAAATAAGCATAAAACTTAACCACTTTTAAGCCAGTTTTCCACTTAATAAATATTTTCCCTTGCATGGCCAAAACCGAAAACGGGCTCTTGCATAAACCAAGTCATTATCCATCTTTTATAGTGTATTTTAACCAGTTGCCCTAAGTGCGGCAGACCCAGCCAGCTCAAATGGGTAATGTAACCACCTGCGGCATAAGTCCAGTGCCACCCTCCCTATGGTTACCTCACTAAGAAACCAACCTAAATTATTTTGTCACACTGAACATACCCCCATCCAAAGCAAAGCCACCCCCCACCCACATATCCCACACAAAAACTACAACAGGGGCGTGCGGGGCTTAATCCACCTATGCTGACACCTAACTGCATCAGCTTCTGCTCTGTACCCTAAATTAACCCTTTGAATACTCCACCCCCAACCCACCAACTTCCTAAGCCCTCCCATGTTTTCTCCGGTTCTCTTTTAAAAGGTCGCACACGAAAGAGTGTGCAATCTTGTAAATACTTCACCATGTCTCCATGACTAAAATGGCGACATGACAATCTCATACTGCATGAGAGCGCGAGATTGTCATGTCACCTATTTAATGATCGTATACATTTTAACCCGTTCATGGTCGCCTCCCTTAGTTTAAAACTCTTAATATATAAATGAATATATACTCAAGAAAAACCTCCCCCTTTATATCTTTTAAAGGGATAGTAATGTTTCATAATAACAGCAGCTCTAATTAATCATCATAGTATTTGGACATTGGAGAGTGTTATACCAATACTGTCAGAGTTGTAATTCAAGAGTAATTCAATGACAAAATATCCCTCTCCCGCCCCTTTTACTGATGTAACACTGCTCAGCCAGATCAGAAGGAAGGTGCCCCGGTAGATTGCAGAAAGGGACAATCTTCAATTAAGATAAGGGAAAAACCTGAAAGACTTGTCAAGGGGGGCAGGGCTTTCATTGTTCTCATAGGAAGAAGATTGTCCCCTTCTGTTATCTGTCTGGTCTATGGACTGCATTCCACATCTGAGAAGAGATGGCTTACACTAGGTAAAAGAGGCGGGAGGGGAAAACTTTGCTTGTGAATATCTCTCTAAAGGTTTGAGAGATAAGACTTATATCGTTCTTCATGATTTTTTAATGCCTACAAAATAAAATAAAGATAAAATGAAGCATTACTATCCCTTTAAGCACCTGAGTGCCAAGGGACTGAGCAAGGCATAGATGCGTAGCTCATCCCACTGGCACTTAATATTGCTCACTTTTTAATTATGTTCCCTCTCCCTTCCTTGTTCAATGTATTAGTTAACGTCCCATAAATCCCACCTGAGAACACCATGTGGTCAGTATGACTTCAGATAACAGGACAGGAGGGAGGAGTCCCTTGACATAAACACTCATATCCTTCTCTGCGTGCAGAATGACGGGGAGGAGTGGATAGACCGGAGCTAGGATATGAGTGCTTATGTCAAGGTACTGTCCACCTCCTGTCCTGTTATCTGAAGTCAGACTGACCACATGGTGTTCTCAGGTGGGATTTATGGGACGTTAACTAATATACTGCATGAGGAAGGGAGGAGGAACATAATTAAAAAGCCACACATTTAACTTTTTGCGAGCAATATTAAGTGCCAGTGGGATGAGCTATGCATCTATGCCTTGCTTAGTCCCATGGCACTCAGGGGGTTAAAAGAGATAGTGGAAGTATAATCATAAAGTGGGAGGTTTTTCTTGAGCATATATTCATTTATATATTAAGAGTTGCACACTAAGGGAGGCGGACGTGAACTGGTTAAAATATATGTGATCATTATGTAGGTGACAATCAATCTCACGCTGTCATGCAGTGCAAGATTATCATGTTGCCGTTTTGATCATGGAGACATGTTGAAGTAGTTACAAGGTCGCACGATCTTTCGCTTGCGACCTTTTAAAAGATACCATTTTCTCCAGGGGATTTCCAATCCACTACTCTATGCCTATACCAGAAACGCCTATGTAAAATACACAACCCCCACTACCCAGGGATATTGTGCTATACCAAATGTGTCACAGCACATGTATGCACCTAAATTATAAGAGAAGTTATACAAATTATATTGCCATTTCATTTTAAGTTAAAATAAATGTTTCTGCCCCCCCTCCCCCCAAAAGAATAAATTTTTCATCTTAACCCCTTAGGGACCCTTGACGTACCAGGACCGTCAAGGGTAAATTTGCTCGAAAGACCCTTGACGGTCCTGGTATGTCACGTACTTTTTACTTACAGCGCTCTACCGGGAGCGCTGTAAGTAAAAATAGGGCATGAAATAGACCGCTCCAAGATCAGAGCGATCTGTTTCAAGCCCCATAGTTACGCGCCGATACATGTGACAGGTCACGTGTACCGGCTCGTCAAAGTGCCCCTATGCGGACGTTATGGGACGGAAATGTCCCATAACGTCCAGTCCTTAGGGGTTAATCTATAATAGGGACTTGCAAGTTAATGGAGTTAGATGACTATTTTACAAAATGACAGACTTCCTGACCTTAAGTCATGCTCACCATGCAGAATAACCAATTTGTGCTAATGTTACAACCCGTGATAACTCAATGCACAAGAGCTTACTTGCACAGTAGATTTTTACTGCAGCAATTTGTCAGACGTTGCAGATATACAATAAAAAATGGCTACCTGCACTGTTAACGAATACAGCAGCACACGAGTCGTCATAGCAATTTAGATCTTTCCATGTTACTTGATTTGCTAGTCTGTGTTATTTAATGGTGTTACTTCCCATTTAAGGCATTGCAAAGCATTGTACAGGCCACTGGCCTTTAAAGGCTTAAAGACGTGTGTGTGTGTGTGTGTCTGTGTGTGTGAGGAACATGGGACAGGAAGGTTTCATTTTATAAATATGGGCCATTGAGCGTAAAGGGATAGTAACGCTTAACCCTTTGAGTGCCAGAGGGGTACAGAACGCATTGCTTTGCAATGCGTTCCGTACCTCTCTGTCACTCAAAGGGTTAATATGGAAAAAGTATGTAATGCAGGGTTTGAGACCTCTCTTACACATACCTCCCAAGTGTCCCTCTTTGAGACCCAAATCCTCTGTCCCTCTTTCCCACCCTGACGTCCCTCTGTTTAGGAGATCAGACTGTATGGTGTGTATGAGTGTATCACATTGCTCCACAGCAATAAAACTCATATTAACCCTTAAGTATCAGCGGTCCAGGGAAGTTACCTTCCATTAGGACCGCTTTGATCTTTGCCCCCGCCGGTACACGTGACCTGTTACGCGTACCGGCGCGCCGCTTGGAGGCCTAAGAGAGATCACTCCGGTCTTGGAGCGATCAATTTTAGGCCCCGTTTTTACTTACAGCGCTCCAGGTAGAGCGCTGTAAGTAAAAAGTACGTGACGTGCTATGACCATCACTGGTCCTTAAGGGTATAAAGACCGTGACGGTCATACCACGTCACGTAGTCCTTAAGGGGTTAATGTTTGTATAAACGTCACTATATGTGTTTATGTATTAGTCTGTGTAAATAAAATGCTTTTGGTCTTGTTCTAAATCATTTATTCAGTTACACTAAGAGGTGTCAATGGGGGGGGGGCAAAATATGAATCTCAGTCCAGACTCCAGCCCGTTCAGCCCCTATGTTTATCTGGAAGGTTCAAGCGTCAAGTGTGTGGCTGGGGGTTCAAGTGCCCCCTCTTGCCCCACCCCTCTCCAGATGCCCACATCTGCACTCGCAGTAGTTATGCCCTTGAGCATAAAAGAAAACAGGAGCACTTCTGGGGCAAACCAACTGCCCCTTGGGAGGGGATACAAATCCCCCCCAAAAAACCATGGACTTAAATGGGGCTTTTAATATTTTACTCTACAAGAGAGGCTTCCAAAGCATTGCTTTGCTGCCTTTCTAGCATTTATGGGCTTTGTAGCCCCATTTAAATCAATGGGACACTTCATTTCACCCCTATAGTGTAGCTGGCTTGCCCCAAACTGCTTCTCTCTCCAAATAATGAGATTTGGCTGCAGGTTCTCCCTTAACCCATTGGGTTCCAGAGGGGTGCCTAACATATTGTAAAGCAATGTGCTGGTTATCCCTCTGGAATTCAAAGGGTTAATGTGGGCCCAAGAAAATGTTATCAATTAACTTGGTAAGGGATAGTAATGTTTTATAATAAAAGCAGCTCTAATTAATTTTCATAGTATTTGGGCCATGGAGAGTATTATTTCAGTTCTGTCAGAGTTGTAGTTCAAGAGTAATTGAATGATAAAGTATCCCCTCCTGCCACTTTTACTGATCTAACACTGCTCAGCTTAGCATTGCAGAGAGGGACAATCTTCAATTAAGATAAGGGAAAAAGCTGAAAAAACTGTTAAGGGGTCAGGGTTTTCATTGTTCTCACAGTAGGAATAGTGACCCTTGATGTGAGCTGTCTGGTCTATGGACTGGATTCCACATCTGAGGAGTGGGGGCTTACACTAGGTAAAAGGGGCGAGAGGGGGAAACTTTATCATTCAATTACTCTTGAACTACAACACTCACAGTAATAAAATAACACTATCTATGGCTCAAATACTATGAAGATTAAATGGAGCTGCTGTTTTTGTGAAACATTACTATCACTTTAATGAATTTCCCCTTAATGTTTAATATCTTCCCTACCCTGACATCAGCCCCTTCTCCAAGTGAGGGGAAAATACTCACATCACAGAAAGGGTGCAAAACACAGAGACGGATGTCTTAGTGAGCAGTGTTAATGACTCCGGATCACTGACTGAAATTTAGTCCGTTGTTGGATGCATTAAAACTACTCACAAAGAGACAAATGACTGTGCCAGTGAGCACTAGGTCAGATTGCCATGACAACCTATTCACTGGAGAATGGGCTGATGTCAGGGAAATGGGGGATATTAAATGTTAAAAATATCTTTGAAATCATATCAGTCAAACCCATTAAATGAACACTAGCACAAAAAAAAAAAAAAATAAATGTCTGTTTATATCATTTCAAGTATCATGTACTTACATAGTTAACATACACATGAATTAATTATTTATATATTATATCCCTACAATATAATCCTAACCTTGCTTTTTAACTTGGTAAATTGTCTTGTTCAGAGACAGACAGAATTTATTTACTGTTGTTTATGCTGTTTCTACTGAGAGATAAGAGATGTCATTTAATTTTGATTAGTGCCCACTGCTTTTATATTCAGAAAGGCTGTTATCTCAGCCCATTTACACATAATCTTGGACAATTAATGGGAGCATTGGAAAAAGACATGAATGTCTGTCCTTTGAGTGCATATAAAAGACTAGATACATGTAAAATGTAAATGTAATTAAAACATTAGTATCTACTTGAAAATAAGTAATATTATAGGGTTGTCATTTAATGTATTTGTTATTATATGATTTGGTATATTAACCACCTTGGATGCTAGAGTATTGCCAATGCATTGTAGATGTCTCTAGCACAGGGGAAGGCAAATTGAGGCCATCTAGATGCTGTCAGACTAAAACTCCCATCATCCCCTGCCAGCCGGGATGATGGAAGTTGTAGTTTGGCAGCAGCTGTAGGGACCTCATGTTGCTTACCCCACTCGAGCATCAGAGGGAGATTAGAAAACCTGAATTAGCTATCTAGTAACAGTTTAAGGGATAGTAATACTTCATTTTATCTTTATATTATTTTGTAGGCATTAAAAAAACATGAAGAATGATATAAGTCTTATCTCTCTAACGTTTATGGTTTAAGAGATATTCACAAGCAAAGTTTCCCCTCCCGCCCCTTTTACCTAGTGTAAGCCATCTTTTCTCAGATGTGGAATCTGGTTGTAAGACTAGACAGATAACAGAAGGGGACAATCTTCTTCCTATGAGAACAATGAAGCCCCTGCCCCCCTTGACAAGGTTTTCAGTTTTTGTCCCTCTCTGCAGTCTACCTGGGCACCTCCCTTCTGCTTTGGCTGTGCAGTGTTACATCAGTAAAAGGGGAGGGAGGAGGACACTTTATCATTGAATTACTCTTGAACTACAACTCTGACAGAATTGAAATAACACTCTCCAAAGTCCAAATACTATGATGATTAATTAGAGCTGCTTTTATTATGAAACATTACTTTCCCTTTAAACATCAGATATTGTACTTTTACGTTTAGATAATTTCTGTTATGCTATCTGGAGAAACATTTTCTTTTTTTATGTATTACATTTATATTGAGCTTGAAGATCATGACTCTGTATGACCCATTAATGTTGCAACCAGCTCTACGGCCTGAGCGCCCAATGACAATTTTCAGAAACCTTAAAGGGATAGTAATGTTTCAAAATAAAAACCACTCCAAATAATCTTCATAGTATTTGGGCCATGGAGCGTATTATTTCAATTATGAGAGAGTTGTGTTTCAAGAGTAATTGAATGATAAAGTATCTCCCTCCCGCCCCTTTTACTGCTGTAACACTGCTCACCTCAGAACCGAAAGGTGGTGTCCAGATGGCTTGCAGAGAGGGACAATGTTCAGTTAAGGGAAAAACCTGATAAACCTGTCAATTCACAGTAAGAAGATTGTCCCTTGCTGTGAGCTGTCTGGTCTCAAGACCAGATTCCACATCTGAGGGGAGGTGGCTTACACTAGGTAAAAGGGATGGGAGGGGAAACTTTATCATTCAATTACTCTTCAACTACAATTCTGGCAGTATTGAAATAACACTCTCCATGGCCCAAATACTATGAAGATTAATGGGAGCTGCTTTTATTTTGAAACATTACTATCGCTTTAATAAGGTGGTTGTTGTGTTGCTAACATGGCCACCCTATGGTGCTCTTAGCCCTTCCTTGGTCCCACTACTAACCACACCCCCCTTTTGTGGCCAAACCCATTTTTAGATTTATTCTTCACAGTAATGTGAAATTTTCCAGAAAAATGCTTTATTTTTTGTTCCATTTTGGAGAAATATTAATACATTGGGTCCATAGAATAACACTGGACTTTTTTTTGCTTTATTTTCGATGCACAATTTTCTTGCACAAAAACCTCAGTCTTTACTCACACACCTCTAAAGCTGTAGGCATTGGCTCCATAGAATAACATAGGACTTGGAGCACCGCTTTTTTTTTTGGTACCATTTTCTTGCTCCATTTTTTGCACCTTTAGCTCTTTTACCTTGTTCCATATTGGAGAAGTCTTAATACATTGGTTCCAAAGAATAACATTGGACTTGGATATCTTTTATTTACTCTATGTACCCAAAGTCCTATGTTTCCCATTGATCCAATGTATTAAGATTTCTCCAAAATAGAGCAAGAAAATGGAGCAACAAAAGTGCAAAATCGAGCAAAAATCAAGCAAGAAATCAGTGCAAAAAATAGAGCAATACAATAGTCCAATAAAGTCTGTTTGCCTGGGGGACTGAACCTGGACATCTATGCTTTAGGGAGCCAATGCATTAAGACCTCTAATGTTGGAGAAATCTACATTGGTTCCATAGAATAACACACTTGAAGTCCGCTTTCTTGTACCACCTTCTTCTTGCTCCACTTTTTCCTCCATTTTCTTCTTGCTCTGCTTTCTTTTTTCTCTGTTTTTTGGTCCATTTTATTCTTGCTCCACTTTCTTCTTGCCCTGTTTTTTTGCTCCATTTTAATCTTGCTACCTTTTTGCTCTGCTTTCTTCCTGCTCCATTTTTTGCTCCATTTTCTTCTTGCTCCCTTTTTGCTCCATTTTTTAATTGCTCCATTTTCTTCTTGCTCCATTCTTTGCCCTTTTTTCTTCTTGCTCCATTTTCTGCTCCATTTTCTTCTTGCTCCCTTTTTTTTCTCCGTTTTCTTCTTGCTCCCTTTTATGCTCTGTTTTCTTTTTGCTCCATTTTCTTCTTGCTCCCTTTTTTGCCCCATTTTTTAATTGTTCCATTTTCTTCTTCTTCCATTTTTTGCTCCATTTTCTGCTCCATTTTCTTCTTGCTCCATTTTCTCCTTGTTCAATTTTTTGCTCCATTTTCTTCTTGCTGGGTGTGGCCAGCACAGCAGAGGCGCCCATCAAAATTTGAAGCTCTAGGCAGGTGCCTACTCTGCCTATTGGGAAATCCGGCCCTGGTTGCTAATGTGTTTTTCTAAGGGCATAACAGTCTATTGTCTTTAACTGAGCTGTTGAGGCTGATAAACTAGGAAGACCAAGAGGGAGATTCACTAAGAGGTGATAAAGAGGTGATAAAGAGGTGATAAAGTGGAGATGACTTCTCCAGTTCATCACTTCTCCAATTCCTATGTTATTCTATGGAACCTATTCAATAAGATTTCTTCAAGTTTGGACATCTTAGTGAATAGGCTCCATAAAATAACATAGGATTTGGAGAAGTGATATCACTGGAGAAGTCGGCTACACTTTATCACCTCTTTATCACCTCTTAGTGAATCTCATGAACTAAAGTGTAACAAAGTGGAGATAGCTCCTGCAGTGCGATAAACTCTCCATTCCCTATGTTATTCTGTGTCATTTATGTACTAAAGTATGATAAAGAGGAGATCCCCAATTCCTATGTTATACTATGTCCTAACTCAACCAAACTGAGATGACAATGTTGTGATCTTTTTATCGAGCTACAACAGACAGTTTGCTGTCTCTTCTGGAGAGCAGAGACAACAGCTGCTCTCCTTTAACCCTTTGAGTGGTAAGGGTTGCAGAGTGTAGTAGAGTCCTCTATTTACATGAATCATCTGATCAGAGGATAGTCCATTTTGAACTTGAAACAGCACATCAGCCAGTTCAGGGAAAGACAGAAATGGCGGAGCAGGCCTTACAGTTCTATTAGTATTTGAAGCGGGACAGGAGATTGTTCATGCTATAACCCTTTGAGTGCCCCAGCTGTGTGAAACACATTGCAGAGCAATGAGCTGCACATCCCTATAGCACTAAAAGGGTCAAGGAGGGGTTGAGAAGTTCTTGGTGCTAACTTGTTGTACAAGTTGTCTGTCTACATGAATCAGCTGATTGGTTGATAGTCCGCTGTGGACTTAAAACAGCTGATCAGCTGGTTACTGACAATTAAGTGGTTACATGTAATAGCTGCTTTGTTGGTTTTCAGTGCCCGTACATGATATGTGTAGCATGGCAGGGAATTCTTTATGTTTTAATCCTTTCAGCGACAGAGGCATGTGTAACTCATTGCAGAGCAATGAGTTGCAAATCCCTATGACACAAAAAAGATTCAGGGAGGCCAGCTGCTGTCTCTGCTCCACAGTAGACACAGCTTGTCCGTGACTCCATAGAAAGCTAAGGGAAGATCGGACCTTCACCATCTCAGTTTTTGCAAAGTGAGGATAGTCAACTCCGACAGCATAAACAAATCTTAGTACATGTGGTGAACAGCTACATTAATATATAAACACTCCTACAGGATTATGACAATGGATCAATAAGCTGAATCAATATGCAAATGAGTCATTGTTGAAGTAGATACTGCAAAAATCGTTACTCTGTCCAAGGCATGGTTTACTATGGAAAGGTTGTAATGGGAATCGCAAAAGGGTGACTTCAACAGCTGTCCTGGGATGTCTACAGTCTTTAACCATTTGAATGTCAGAGGTGTATCCAATGCATTGCAAAGCAATGCGTTAGATACCCCTCTGACACTCATAGGGTTAAGAAGTGAAGGAACCATCAGGAGAGTGTGTATACAGCAAGGGGCATTCCTCTAGTTTTCGAAAGAGTTGGGAAGGTTGGAGTTCACTGGGTTCACATTATACGTGAGCATCAGCTTGGACAAATCATAGGAGAGCGTTGGCTTGGAGGTTAAGGGGAAGGAAGCACTGTTGGTATCACTGTGCAAATTATGTTTGGGCATTTCCCATTAGAGCTCTGATGGTATCATTATGTAAATTGTCTGCCATCAGGAGAAGCTGAAACACCTAGGGGGAGATTCACTAAGTGGTGATAAAGAGGTGATATAAGTGGAGATGACTTCTCCAGTTTATCACTTCTCCAGTTTCTGTGTCATTCTATTGATCCTATGCGCTAAGATTTCTTCAACTTTGAGGATCTTAGTGAATAGGCTCCATAGAATAACATAGGAGAAGTGATAATCTGCAGAAGACATATCCACTTTATCACTTCTTTATCACTGCTTAGTGCAGTGGTTCTCAACTCCGGTCCTCGGGACCCACTAACAGGCCAGGACTTAGGGATTTCTCTGCTAGAGCACAAGTGAGTTAATCAAATAGACTGAGCCACTGATCAACACACTTGTGCTCTAGCAGAGAAAACCCTAAGTCCTGGCCTGTTATTGGGTCCCGAGGGTAGGAGTCGAGAAACACTGGCTTAGTGAATCCCCCTCTAGTCTACATTTTGACCTTTCCCAGGATGTCTGTGGTCTTGGGCAGTGGGTGACATTTTCATGTTGCCCTTTTCATATGGGCAACATTTTGATGTCACCCTTTTGATGTGGACATTTTGATGTTGCTCTTTTGATAATTGCCATTTAGGCAATTCCATTCCAACAGGATACCAAAGTTTATAATTTTTTGGAGACTTCTAGGTTTCCTATAAGTTAATGCGGGCTTATTCCGGGCTAAAGCCGAGAGATGCCATTTTATAGACACATACTGCAATATGATATTTTTTTACAAATCATCCATCAGGTAATACAAGACTATCTGTGTTTTCCCAAGACATGACATGCATGCAGCTTTGATGAGCAAACCGTTCTCTCTGTTCCATCATATTTCAAAAATACAAGACGTGTACACTGTTAAATGAAAACACCTGCATTATGTTGCAGATCCGAGACCTGCCAAGTGCAATGAACTATATTGCAAGACTCTGGAGTATCAAGAGCGAAGAGGTAATTCTCTTTGATTTTGCAGCAGTTCTGTCTCAATATTGCATCCTAAGCTCTCAGTTGAAAATCCTGTTCAGTTTATTGTCCCTAGTGAAAAATACTTGCATTCTAGATGAGGTGTTCAACACATTACCAAAGGTTTGCATTCAGTGAAAGCTGCTGTTTTCTAACTCTTTCTCACATGAAGATTCCTTTGGCCTATAACACATAAGAATGAAAAAGCTCAGGACAGCACTCTGCACCTAGTTTTACTTTAAAGGGCAACTATCACCCCTATACAAGTGTGACTAATAATTAAGTAAATATAGTGAATATCTTGAATAGTTGTTTAATTTTTTTTTTTTTTTTAATTGGTAGTATGGCTAAAATTAAAGGTTTAAAAGTGACCCTCGGCCTTACTTCCGGACAGACTGCAGGTACAGGTCTACACCGTAGTCTGTCAATCTTCCTCTTCTCCCCTTCCATGTAGAGTCTTGATCCAGCCTCCTTCAATGATGAAGGATTTTTCCTTATAAGCTGGAGCGTTCTCATTGGCCAGAGAGCACTTCAGCTTTCAAGCAAAAATACTCCGTCATGGGAGAATGCTGGATCGAGACACTATATGGGAGGGGAGCAGAGGAATATTGACAGACTGTGGTGCGGAGCTGTACCCAGAATTAAGGCTACAGATAATTTTTAAAACTTTAATTTTATCCATATCACCAATTTTGTAAAACTGTAAACAAATATTCAAGCTAGTCTCTATATTTACTGAAGGGGATAGTAATACTTTATTATTACTATCCCCCATATTCTAGATATTTGTAAAATAATTTAATACCACCAGGTTCATCTCTCAAATCTTTATGGTTTGAGAGATAACCGAACGCAAAGTTTACCCCTCCCTCCCCCTTCCCTGAAGTCAGAGTTGTACTGACTGCAGGGGAGGTCAGTCGTATGACAGGGTTGCGGCTCTGCAGCTGAGCCGAGATCCCGTTAGTGAAAAATAATTATTTCACTGAAACGGTCTTCTACATGTGCTTGGTTTGCAAGCACATGTAGAAGACCATTTCAGTGAAATATTTTTTTTTTCACTAACGCGATCGCGGCACTGCTGCAGATCCGCATGATGAAAGTCAGACCAGATATCCGTGCAGTCAGCACAACACTGACTTCAGGGAAGGGGGAGGGAGGGGGAACTTTGCTTCAGTTATCTCTCAAACTATAAAGGTTTGAGAGATGAACCTGGGGGCTGTTAAATTATTTTACAAATATCAACAATATGGGGGATAGTAACAATAAACTAATAATAAAGTATTACTATCCCTTTAATTATTAGCCAAACTTTTGTAGGGTTTAAATTAAACAAGGAGCAGAGAGAATGAGGTAACTTTTTGCTGCAAATGCAAAAGGAACTTGCTGGCATGAAAGTCTTGACGGAGGCGGAATGTGTATGATGACAAACACTAAAGTGCTTATGTGCTCAAGTACAAATCCCAAAGTGCAGCCTCTGGAGTTGGTCGTGAACATTAGTAGAACTGCATTGCCAGATTTGTACATCCCCCTCCGAGAAAATCTGCAATTCTAAGATGCATTGAAACAGTGCTGAAGGAAACCAACTACAATAAGGGGAATTTAATTACTATTGACCTAAATTCAGTTTTAACCTCTTGAATGCTAGAGGGGTCTCACGGATTTAAGATATCATTTAAATCAATGGGAATGTGTATTTGTTATCTATCTTGAGGTTGGTTTGCTCTTGAGCCTCCAGTACATCAGATTTTCAGGCAGTCTGCTGTATTTAAAGGGATAGTAACCCACCCAAAAAACTGTAAGCCAAATGATAGGAATAATAAAAACATACTTCACGTCCTCATTCCCATCTCTCAAACAGTTATGGTTTTAGAGATATAATAAAATAAAGACCTCCGCTCCCTCCTCTTTCTGCCTGACGACTTTAGGCGGCTCTTCAGGAGTGCTGACATCGGGATATCTAACTATAATTACTTCATCTGTATGGTCTATAATGTGTACCTGGCTTGAAAGCACACGTTGTAACATATTAACATAGTAATTTAGGTTGAAAAAAAGACTTGCGTCCATCTAGTTCAACCCTTTTCCTATTCCTGTTTACCATCGTTGATCCAAAAGAAGGCAAAAAAACCCCTCAGTACAGCAATTTCAAATTCTGCCTTGAATGGGGGGAAAAAAATTCTTCTTGATTCCAAATACCAATCAGATTTCTCCTTGGATCAACAATCACTAATTAAATATTAATCCCAATACTAACGTACATAGCCCTCTATGTTATGCTCTTTTAAATAAGTATCCAGGCCCTTTTTAAAGGCATCTAATGTATTCGATAGCACCACCACCTCAGGTAGTGAATTCCATACCTTTATTATCCTTACTGTAAAGAATCCCTTCCTCTGTTGTCTAAGCGGGTGGCCCCTTGTCCTGTGTACTGTTCTGTTAATGAACAGGTCTTTGGAGAGCCCTTTGTATGGGCCCTGAACATATTTATATAGTGTTATCATATCCCCTCTAAGATGCCGTTTCTCTAGAGTGTACAAGTTTAACTTTTCTAGCCTTTCTTCATAACTAAAACTTTCCATTCCCCTTACTAGTTTTGTAGCCTTCCTCTGTACTCTCTCTAGTTCCATAATATCCTTTTTCAGAAAGGGCGCCCAGAATTGAACAGCATATTCTAGGTGGGGTTGTAGACCATTTTGATAAAGTAATTATACTTAGATATCACTATGTCAATGCTCCTGAAGAGCCGCCATCTGGTCCCGGAAGCAGGATCTCATGACGTCCGCTATACAGCAAACGCATGAGAAGGGGGAGGGAGTGGAGGTCTTTATTTTCTTACATCTCTCAAACCATAATGGTTTGAGAGATGGGAATGAGGGTGTTAAGTATGTTTTTATTATTCCTATCATTTGGCTTACAGTTTTTCTTGGGGTTTACTATCCCTTTAACTGTGGGCACAGCGCCAGCCATTTTTGTTTTATTTGCTTCTAGCCTTAATAGCATGTTGTTCTCTGACTATGTACTAATGAGCTAATTGGCATTGTTTCATGTAAGCTATGAAAGCTGCACAACCTCTGTGTGGTTATCATATATTAGCTGCACTGCAAGTCTCAGCAGCCATTGTCTCTGTCCTTGGTGCTGAATTCTGCATATTTGGAAAAAAGAAAGATACTTTATTATTTTAGCTGACACTGGAGGGAAAAGTCTTATCACTTCCAGTGTCCTAAATACTCACCACTTACTTACTTACTAAATGACAGCAACACTAATACCTATTAAAAATGACCCCACCCCATCTTAATCTGGACAGAAAAAAATAAACTGAATTCTGTTTTGACTGATTCACCAAAATGTATCTTTATTTAGTAAGGAGTATTATGATAACAGAGTTGGATATGATTTTGTTGCTGTATTCCAGGATCCCAGACATATCCCTCTGACATATTCCTTGTTTCCTAAGAAGACATCATAAAAAAGAGTTTAGAATCTTAGGGCAAATGTTCAAAAAGTCGTCATAATGAAAAAAATTGATGGATTGTGAGTTGGAAAAAGGACAATATGTCACATCTGAAAATTTTGTAAAGAATGAAAAATGGTAATAGAAGTAGATCTTGATGAATCTTGCCCTTAAAAATTCTGATGTTAAAAATGCCTAATTTTGCCTTTGAAACTAAAATTTTCAAAGAACCAAAGACTTTTTTCTTTGAAATTACACAATTTCAAAGAGACTTTTTTTACCAGTTAATTCCTTATTACTGCTTTTCACACCTGCTAACAGTACTTTAATTTGTCTTCTCAAAAATTAGACCATTTTTATTTTGTTGCGAAAAAATACGCTAATCAGAGAAAATAAAGCGAAGGCAAAAAAAATATTTTTTTTTAAATACCCCACGATACGATGGCAGATTAAACTACGCCCACCTTTAAGACTGCTTTTTCCATTTGACGGAGATGGTAGAATTGGATGAAAAAATTATGTTAATATGTCTGAGAACTGACAGACCATGGCATAAGAACTTTTTCATTCTGATTACAGACAATTTCAGTTATCCTAACTTTTTAAACATTTTGTCCATCGTCAGTGGCATAAGAATAGGGGTCACATCTGCAACCAGGTCATTCACTCCAGGGGCCCTGTTGTCCCCTGCGACCCCACCCCCACCCGGTGCCCATAACATTCTGAGGTCTGTGACTTCTTCAGCACTGACCTCTAGCAGCTGAGGTCCCTCGTCAGCTCTTTAGTAATGCAGAACACTTTGCATTACTGAAGAGATGATGCATGGGAGCTCCAGCAGAATAGAGGTCTGTGCAGAAGGAGACACAGACCTCTGTTGCCATGCCACTGGACCACCAGGGAGGTAGGAAGAGGACATTTGGGGGGGGGGCAATGTGGATGGAATGTGGAGATTGTGGGCAATGTGGAGATTGGGAGCAATAAAATGGAGACTGGTGGCAATCTGGAGGCAATGTGGAGATGGGGGGCAATGTGAGGACAATGTGGATGGAATGTGGAGATTAGGAGCAATGTGAATGGAATGTGGAGATGGGGGGTAAAGTGGGGATTTGGGGTATTGTGGAGGTGTCCAGTGGAGATGGCCAGTGGGGGGGGGCAATGTGGTCGGGGGGCCCATGGCAACTTTTGCACCAAGGTCCGGTGGCTTCTAGTTATGCCTCTGTCCTTCGTGTCTAGTTACAAAGAATCATGTATATCTCCATGGACATGATCATGTCTGCTTGAAGAGTCTGGTTTTCAAATTTAAATACCAAGCCTCTGGGGACAGAGGCTAATTCTGCAGTTTGCAGAGTTCCCTGGTTATTCCACCAACCCACCCCTCTGCCCATTGAAACTCTGGTTTTCCATATCCCAATCCAACTACCTTGATTAAGACCTGCCCACATTCTGACATGAATGGAGCCACCCCTCATTGACACTCCAGGGAAACTTGAGTTTTAAGGTTCCCAGATATGGACATGATATCCAGTACCAATAAAGATTCATTTTGGGGAACCAATCTACACAATATTGATTTATTGTGATCATTAGGATTTTCTGCCTAGATTAAAGTGGAACTTTCATGCTAATAACATTTCCCCCAAATATATTACAACCCTAGAGATATGCAAAGTCATACTATCCTTAAGCTCAATAAGTCAGTGTTATTGCAGCAAAAACACATCTTCTGCAGGCATCGGGCTGCACAGAGCTTACAAGAGAAGCTCTGTGTGCCTGCACGGTCAGTCCCTTCAGGGTTTTAAGGCACCAAGGAACTCCACTCACCAATGCTGGCAGTGAATGGGACAGACAATGCAGACTCAGAGGTACCTTTCCTCTAAGATGTCTGCGCTGTCTGTTCTCTGGTTTCTGATGAAGTGTGTTATTTCTGCAATAAAACTGACTTTTTGAGCTTAAAGGGATAGTAATACTTCATTTTATATTTATTTTATTTTGTAGGCATTAAAAAAACATGAAGAATGATATAAGTCTTATCTCTCAAACCTTTATGGTTTAAATGATATTCACAAGCAAAGTTTCCCCTCCTGCCCCATTTACCTAGTGTAAGCCATCTCTTCTCAGATGTGGAATCCAGTCCATAGACCAGACAGATAACAGAAGGGGACAATCTTCTTCCTATGAAAACAATGAAAGCCCTGCCCCCCTTGACAAGTTTTTCAGGTTTTTCCCTTATCTTAATTGAAGATTGTTGCTCTCTGCAATCTACCTGGGAACCTCCCTTCTGCTCTGGCTGAGGAGTGTTACATCAGTAAAATGGGCAGGAGGAGTATACTTTGTCATTGAATTACTCTTGAACTATAACTCTGACAGAATTGAAATAACACTCTCCAAAGTCCAAATACTATGATGATTAATTAGAGATGGTTTTATTATGAAACATTACTATCCCTTTAAGGATAATATTACTTTGCATATCACTAGGTTAGTAATATAATTGGGGGAATTGTTATTAGCGTGAAAGTTTCACTTTAAGAAAAGTGTGGGTTTATTGTTAGGGTGGTGTCTGTGTTTTATTAACACCTTGGACAGATAGACATGTTTAACACATTATGAAGCACAAGGGTTGTTCTCCCACATGATTAATTATTAACATTATCCTAATAAATATCCCCTGAGAGTCTGTAAAATTTAAGGAAATCAGAACTAACACCTCCTAATAATAACCCCCCACTTACTTTATTATGACCAGTAAATCCTAATGACCCTTCTGAAATATGACCTTGTTCCTTGGTTCAAGAGATAACATCTTCAATTAGTCCGGGATATCGTATCCATGGAGATGGAAATGACTGTCGTTCTCACTTTTTCAAGCTGGAGCAAGGAGAGTGCACGAGCCAACCTAACCCTGTAAAGACCAGAGGGGTTTGATGCATAATGCATTTCCCAGATATGTTAATGTTCTTCCTATAAGATGTGCCTGATCAATGGTACATGCCCCTCAGTGTGTGTCTTTGAAGTGTAACACTTTGTCTTTGATCACTAAAAGTGAAATGTATATGCTGTTAAAGGGATAGTAATACTTAAAATGTAAAAAAAATATATGTTGTAGGGTTTATCCCCTGAGTAAAATAAGAGTACTCCCACTGCTGAAAGGTGTTTCATTCAAAAGTTAATTTTCAAAGTTGAATTTTTTAGGTGCAATATCACAGTGGCCTGAAATTGTACAGTGGCGCTGTTGCTACACGATCCTATGGAGATATATGGTCCCGGGACCAGAGCTGTCCATAGGATGGTGTACCAACAGCGCCACTGTACAATTTTGGGCCACTGTGATACTGCACCTAAAAAAATCAACTTTGAAAATTAACTTTTGAATGAAACACCTTTCAGCAGTGGGAGTACTCTTATTTTACTCAGGGGATAAACCCTACAACATATTTTTTTTACAGTTTAAGTATTACTATCCCTTTAATGCTTGATAAATGATTTAGAAAAAAGCAGTACCTATATAACGCACTTGGGTATACATGTACATGTCTAACACAGATAACAACAATGTATTCAGCAAATAATTAATAGTTCACAGTGTTTCCACTACATTCCCAGAATTCTATGCCTTTATGTTATCAATGTTAAAGGGTTAGTAATATTTTTAAACCAAAGTAGCTTCGATTGATCCTCCTATAAGGATCATGTAATGTTTTTTTTAATGTGCTCCGTGTTGTAGTTCAATAGAAATTCTCTAGTAAAGAATTCCCTTCCCTCCCCTTTCCCTTGCGTCACGCTTACTCTTTCAGCCGGGACGAATAATACGCACAGTGGGACAATCTTCACTAAGCATAAGGGAAATACTGCCCTCCTTCGTCAAGGGGCGCATGGTTTCACTTGTACTTAGTGAATGAAGATTGTCCTTCTGTGCGCGTTGTCCGGTCCCATCACCGGATTCCACATCTAAGGGGAGGTGGCTTGAAGGCTGTAAAAGGGATGAGAGAGGGATCCTTTACCAGTAAATTTCTACTGAACTAGAACACAGAGCATATTAAAATAGAGCTTTACATAATCCTTTTAATGGGAGGATCAAGCAGAGCTGCGTTGTTTTAAAGATATTACTATCCCTTTATGTCCACATAAATATGAATCCATTATCTTGTTTTCAAAGCTTATTTTGAAAAGCACACATTTTTCGAGTAGTTTATGTAATGTTATGAAATGTAATAAAGATCTTTGACACCCAATGAACAAAAATATAATAGAATGCATGCACAGAACCAGGACACATCCCAGGCAACACTGGGCAAGACATCATGATTAAGCGAGGTTTGTGCAAAAAGTGTTGATGCGCTTGGGAGCAAGTCCCTGTGTCTTTGAGTTTGTGAGTGATTTGAGAAGTCATTATAGTTTTAATACTATTTTAATAAATATCATGATTTTTACAGGATTGACATTACTTCATGGCGCAGCCTATTTGTCCATTTATGTCACGGTCCCAGCAAGGAATCACAGGACAAGTACTTAAAGGTAACACCAACTTTATTAAGGCAGCAGCAAATACAGAAATATCACAAAAACAGTATATAAATCTACTAGACTAAAGAGATGCGCACAACGGAGCAATTGACAACTACCAGGAATAGAAGACTGTTACTGTGTGATTCTCTTGATAAATATATCCCAGCAATGGGACTAGGAGAATCTGCAATACCACAGGTCCGCACCTGGGAGAAGCCAGACAGAGATGAGGGGAGATGGGAGAGCCGGCAACTGGAAAGGCACCGGGAGATAGTCTGCCCAGATTGGTTATCTAACTGAACGGAAGGTCTATCACGGTGCCCGTGATTTGCTGCAGTTACTTGTCTGTCACCAGTAGGGGGCTTCTATTGGCTGTCTGCAGATAGCCCGCCTCTTATTGACTATTTAAACCTGGATTGGGCACCCTTTGAGTGCCCTTTCGTGTTGTTTCTGACCTTCTTGCTATCACTATGCTAGTGATAGCTGGGCCTCTGTTCCAGTGTTCCTGAGTTCCTGATCTCATGTGTTCCTGAGTTCCTGATCTCTACTGTTCCAGTGTTTCCTGCATGCTGAAGTACTTCCAGTCCTGGTTCCGGCCTAGTCTCTGGTGTTGCAGTTCCTGCTGAACTTCTCTGCTGTTTTCTGACCTGACTGATCGTTGCTGGTTCCTGTCATCTCATCACCTGTCTTCAGTATCCTGGCGACCTTCTGCCTGGTCGCGTTGGTGACATTGCTACTATTCCGTGTTGGTCCCAGCGTGCGGACGCTGGTTTGCTCCCAAGCCTTGCGGCTATACTAACTCGCTTGTTACACCAGTGTGCGGTCACTGGTTTGCTCCAAAGCCTATCAGCTATACAAATCTGTGTTGGTCCCAGCGTGCGGACGCTGGTTTGCTCCTAAGCCTTGCGGCTATACAAACTCACTTGTTACACCAGTGTGCGGTCACTGGTTTGCTCCAAAGCCTTTCAGCTATACAAATCTGTGTTGGTCCCAGCGTGCGGACGCTGGTTTGCTCCTAAGCCTTGCGGCTATACAAACTCGCTTGTTACACCAGTGTGCGGTCACTGGTTTGCTCCTAAGCCTATCAGCTATACAATTCGGTGTTGGTCCCAGCGTGCGGACGCTGGTTTGCTCCTAAGCCTTGCGGCTATACAAACTCACTTGTTACACCAGTGTGCGGTCACTGGTTTGCTCCAAAGCCTTTCAGCTATACAAATCTGTGTTGGTCCCAGCGTGCGGACGCTGGTTTGCTCCTAAGCCTTGCGGCTATACAAACTCGCTTGTTACACCAGTGTGCGGTCACTGGTTTGCTCCAAAGCCTATCAGCTATACTAATCTGTGTTGGTCCCAGCGTGCGGACGCTGGTTTGCTCCTAAGCCTTGCGGCTATACTACTCGCTTGTTACTCCAGTGTGCGGTCACTGGTTTGCTCGCTAAGCCCTACGGCTATACTATTCAGTGTTGTTTCCAGCGTGCGGACGCTGGTTTGCTCCAAAGCCTTGCTGCTTAACGATTCTGCTAATTTGCCAGTTCCATCTGACTGCTGCTATTATCTCTGGGCTGCCCTGCCCGGTATTGGTAAGGCCGGTAGAACCTTTTTCCACATTCCATCTGAGGTTGCCTTACCCGGTATTGGCAGAGCCGGTAGAGCCTACATTGTGTATCTATTGAGGCTGCCTTGCCCGGTAATTTGGTAAGGCCGGTAAAACCGTTATGCTATTCCATCTGCAGGTTGCCTTACCCGGTATTGGCAAGGCCGGTAGAGCCTAAAGACTGTCCTGTCCGGTATGTTGACAGGACCGGTAGAGTCTGCCTTCTGTCTGTGCTATATTCTGTATATATATATATGTATGTTATTGCCATCCTAAGTTATCATTTATTATTTCAATAAAATTGATTTTTTTTACCTAAAACTTGTGTCTGAGAGTCATAATAAACCGTGACAGTACGAAAGGGCCATGACCTCAGACAGCAAGGGTCAAGGTAACGCACAGAATATCCATTGGAGGATGGATGTGCTCGAGCAACGTTTGGATCAGTTGGCAGTTGCAATTCAAACGATCCTTGAACGCACGGTACCTGCTGACCAATCTAGCTCTAGCCCGGTGGTCTCGCCAAGTCAGACACCGGAAAGTGATACCAGACCCCTAGGGGGTACTGTTAAAGGGTTAACGGCTTCTGCACCCTTGCCGCTAAGATATGATGGTGACCCTAGTCTCTGCAGAGGGTTCATCAATCAACTCGAAATCTTTATGGAATTGACGGCACACGCATTTCCCAATGATCGTAGTAAAGTGGGGTTCACGATATCACTGCTCACTGGCAGAGCATTGGCCTGGGCTAACCCCTTGTGGGAGAATGCTAAACCTTGTACTAAGAACTTTAGTGAATTTGTGTGTTCCTTTCGAAGAGTGTTTGAGCCTCCTGGTAGAACCACCTCTGCTGCCAAACGCCTTATGGAGATACAACAGGGCAGGCGTACAGTGGGCGACTATGCCATCGAATTCCGCACATTGGCAGCAGAGGTAGGTTGGAATAACGAGGCATTATTGGCAGCCTTCTCTCAAGGCCTGAATGACCACATTAAAGATGAAATCGCTGCTAAAGATCTACCTATTGATCTAGATGATTACATTGAGTATGTTATGATAATTGACTCCAGAATACGTGAGAGATCAATTGCCAGAGATCGTAAGTTACGGTCAAAAAATAATGAGCCTAGTAGCATGTTTTGCCCACCCATCCCTCCCTTGGCATTGAAGTCTAGTGAACCAGTACGGGAAACAAGTGAACCTATGGAAATAGGCTTCACTAGACTAACCAAGGCAGAGAGACTATATCGCAAAAAACAAGGGTTATGTTTATACTGCGGTAAAAAAGGGCACTTGCTAAATTCCTGTCCGGTACGTCCGGGAAACGCACACACCTAGGGTATCTTGGGGGACAGGCCCTAGGTGGTGTACAATCGTCCCCAGTGTCGGGCATAATGAAACCCACCATACAGGTGGTATTGTCTTGGGCACAACGCTCTGTGGAGGTTTTGGCCTTGGTTGACTCCGGTGCAGCAGGGTATTTTATGGATAATACCTTTGCTGAATTGCACGGAGTTCCACGCATTGAAAGAGAAAACCCCTTGACTATTGAAGCGATTGATGGTAGACCCTTAGAACCGCCTCAGGTTATATTTGAAACTATGCCATTGTCTATGACTATTGGGGCACTTCACAGAGAAGAGCAGCAGTTTCAACTGATTAATTCCCCGCACCATGCTGTGATATTGGGATTTCCGTGGTTACAGTTACATAACCCACAATTCGATTGGAAAAAGTGTGAAATTGCTGCTTGGTCCCAGTTTTGTATGGACAAGTGCGTCATCCAGCCTATTAAGGTCATGTGCACCTCCTCTGCTATGCCGGATGTGTACCAACAGTTTGGCGATGTTTTTAGCAAAGGAGAGGCTAGTATGCTACCCCAGCATAGACCTTATGATTGTTGCATTGAATTGCAGCCTGGTGCAGTACCTCCGAAAGGACGCACTTATCCATTATCTTGTGATGAACATAAGGCTATGGAGGATTACATTTCTGATGCCCTTGCTAGAGGGATCATACGTAAATCTACCTCTCCAGCTGGGGCTGGGTTCTTTTTTGTAAAAAAGAAAAATGGCGAATTAAGACCATGCATTGACTACCGGGGCTTGAATAAACTAATGGCAAAAAACGCATACCCAATACCACTCATCACCGAGCTTTTTGACAGGCTTAAGGGCGCTTCGATATTTACCAAGTTGGACCTACGGGCCGCTTACAATCTGGTTCGCATTCGAGCAGGTGATGAGTGGAAAACTGCCTTTAATACTCGAGCTGGGCACTACGAGTATCTAGTAATGCCTTTTGGGCTGTGTAATGCACCCGCAGTTTTCCAGGAACTGATAAATGATGTTCTGAGAGATATGTTACAGACATGTGTTGTGGTGTACCTCGACGATATACTGATTTACTCCCACAACATGGCACAGCACATCAAAGATGTATCCGCAGTATTGCTACGACTCCGTGAGAACAAATTATTTTGTAAAATGGAAAAATGTGAGTTTCATAGAACCAGTGTGCCATTCTTGGGGTTCATAATTGGCAATGATGGCATTGCCATGGACAAAGAAAAGTTGTCAGCTGTCCTACAATGGCCAAAACCCAAGGGTCTTAAAGCCATACAGCGTTTCCTGGGTTTCGCTAATTATTATAGGAGGTTTATTAAGAACTTTTCTTCCATTGTCAAACCTCTGTCCGATCTTACGCACAAGGGTGCTAATCCTTCTTGTTGGCCGGTATCTGCTGAGAAAGCCTTTGAGAATTTGAAGCTGGCATTTGCTGCGGCTCCTGTGTTATCCCACCCCAATCCTTTACTTCCATTTACGTTAGAGGTTGATGCCTCAGATATTGGGGTCGGGGCAGTACTTTCGCAGCGACACGAGAAAGGTGGAACTCTCAGACCTTGTGGGTTTTTCTCTAAAAAGTTGACTGTCACTCAAAGCCACTATGAGATAGGTGACAGAGAATTATTGGCCATTATCCTTGCTCTTAAGGAATGGCGTCATTTGCTTGAAGGTACTAAGAATCCTGTCTTAATCCTAACAGATCATAAGAATCTGACCTATCTCTCGGAGGCCAAGAGATTGTCCTCTCGTCAGGCCAGGTGGGCACTGTTCCTGTCTCGATTTAATTTCATTGTATCATATTTGCCAGGGTCAAAAAATATCAGGGCTGATGCACTGTCAAGACAATTTGAGGCCGACAGTGACAGAGTGGAAGCACCAGCTCCTATCATCCAACCTGATAGAATACTGGCTACTATACGCACGAGTATCACTTCTCCTCTAGGGGAGGAGATCCTGGCCTCTCAGGGGTCCGCTCCCCATGAAACCCCAGTGGGCAAATGTTTTGTCGCTGAATCATTTCGTACTAGGCTGCTCGAAACCTACCATTCCTCTAAGGCTGCGGGACATATTGGTAGAGACCAATTGTTATGGTCCCTTTCTCAGTTATTTTGGTGGCCTTCCATGAGAAACGATTGTGCCGAATTTACGAATGCCTGTGCCACCTGCGCCCGCGCTAAGACCCCGAGACATCTCCCTGTGGGCTTGCTTCAACCGGTGCCTAATGGCGGACGCCCCTGGTCTCATGTTTCCATTGATTTTATGGGAGAGTTGCCTATGTCGAAGGGGTACTCCTTTATATTCATGGTGGTGGACAGGTTTTCTAAAATGGCTCATTTCGTGCCCCTCCGTGGTCTTCCTTCAGCGAAGGAATTGGCAATGGTGTTCGCCAGAGAAGTATTCCGGTTGCATGGAGTGCCTAGGGTACTGGTGTCTGACAGGGGGAGCCAGTTTGTGTCTAGATTTTGGAGGGCATTTTGCCAACAGATGGGCATACAGCTGTCCTTCTCCTCTGCCTACCATCCCCAGACCAATGGAGCCGCTGAACGAGCCAATCAGGGCTTGGAACAATTTCTCCGTTGTTTCGTTACTGACCATCATGATAATTGGTCCGACTTGTTGCCTTGGGCAGAGTTCGCCAGGAACTGTGCGGTCAATTCTTCATCTGGGAGCTCTCCGTTTCTGATTAATTATGGGTTCCAGCCCTGTTTGCTTCCAGACTCATTTCAGACGCAACAGATTCCAGCTCTGGATGAGCATATCGAGCAACTCCGTTCCACATGGGCACAAGTTCAGAGGGCACTTGGTCAGTCATTTCAGCGTCATCAGCGCCATGCTAATCGCAGAAGGCTTCCAGCGGTTTCCTTTCAGGTTGGGGATAGAGTATGGCTTTCCTCCAGAAATCTCAAGCTGCAGGTTCCGTCTAATAAGTTGGCTCCTCGGTTTATTGGTCCATACAGAGTTATTCGCAAAATTAACCCTGTCTCCTATGCACTAGACCTACCTGCATCCATGCGTATCCATAATGTGTTCCATGTGTCCCTTCTTAAGCCTCTGGTTTGCAATCGCTATACTACCACACCTGTGGTGCCAGGACCTGTTGAGGTCGAGGGCCAGGAGGAGTACGAGGTTCAGAGCATTATTGATTCCCGTAGGCTTAGAGGAAGGGTACAGTACCTGGTACATTGGAAAGGGTATGGTCCTGAGGATCGGTCATGGGTGGATAGTACGGACCTTCATGCACCTAGGTTAACTAGGTCCTTTCATGCCAATTACCCGCAGAAACCTAAACCCTATTCTAGGAGAGGGGGTCTTTGAAAGGGGGGTACTATCACGGTGCCCGTGATTTGCTGCAGTTACTTGTCTGTCACCAGTAGGGGGCTTCTATTGGCTGTCTGCAGATAGCCCGCCTCTTATTGACTATTTAAACCTGGATTGGGCACCCTTTGAGTGCCCTTTCGTGTTGTTTCTGACCTTCTTGCTATCACTATGCTAGTGATAGCTGGGCCTCTGTTCCAGTGTTCCTGAGTTCCTGATCTCATGTGTTCCTGAGTTCCTGATCTCTACTGTTCCAGTGTTTCCTGCATGCTGAAGTACTTCCAGTCCTGGTTCCGGCCTAGTCTCTGGTGTTGCAGTTCCTGCTGAACTTCTCTGCTGTTTTCTGACCTGACTGATCGTTGCTGGTTCCTGTCATCTCATCACCTGTCTTCAGTATCCTGGCGACCTTCTGCCTGGTCGCGTTGGTGACATTGCTACTATTCCGTGTTGGTCCCAGCGTGCGGACGCTGGTTTGCTCCCAAGCCTTGCGGCTATACTAACTCGCTTGTTACACCAGTGTGCGGTCACTGGTTTGCTCCAAAGCCTATCAGCTATACAAATCTGTGTTGGTCCCAGCGTGCGGACGCTGGTTTGCTCCTAAGCCTTGCGGCTATACAAACTCACTTGTTACACCAGTGTGCGGTCACTGGTTTGCTCCAAAGCCTTTCAGCTATACAAATCTGTGTTGGTCCCAGCGTGCGGACGCTGGTTTGCTCCTAAGCCTTGCGGCTATACAAACTCGCTTGTTACACCAGTGTGCGGTCACTGGTTTGCTCCTAAGCCTATCAGCTATACAATTCGGTGTTGGTCCCAGCGTGCGGACGCTGGTTTGCTCCTAAGCCTTGCGGCTATACAAACTCACTTGTTACACCAGTGTGCGGTCACTGGTTTGCTCCAAAGCCTTTCAGCTATACAAATCTGTGTTGGTCCCAGCGTGCGGACGCTGGTTTGCTCCTAAGCCTTGCGGCTATACAAACTCGCTTGTTACACCAGTGTGCGGTCACTGGTTTGCTCCAAAGCCTATCAGCTATACTAATCTGTGTTGGTCCCAGCGTGCGGACGCTGGTTTGCTCCTAAGCCTTGCGGCTATACTACTCGCTTGTTACTCCAGTGTGCGGTCACTGGTTTGCTCGCTAAGCCCTACGGCTATACTATTCAGTGTTGTTTCCAGCGTGCGGACGCTGGTTTGCTCCAAAGCCTTGCTGCTTAACGATTCTGCTAATTTGCCAGTTCCATCTGACTGCTGCTATTATCTCTGGGCTGCCCTGCCCGGTATTGGTAAGGCCGGTAGAACCTTTTTCCACATTCCATCTGAGGTTGCCTTACCCGGTATTGGCAGGGCCGGTAGAGCCTACATTGTGTATCTATTGAGGCTGCCTTGCCCGGTAATTTGGTAAGGCCGGTAAAACCGTTATGCTATTCCATCTGCAGGTTGCCTTACCCGGTATTGGCAAGGCCGGTAGAGCCTAAAGACTGTCCTGTCCGGTATGTTGACAGGACCGGTAGAGTCTGCCTTCTGTCTGTGCTATATTCTGTATATATATATATGTATGTTATTGCCATCCTAAGTTATCATTTATTATTTCAATAAAATTGATTTTTTTTACCTAAAACTTGTGTCTGAGAGTCATAATAAACCGTGACAGTGTCACACTAAAGGTAGTTAGATAGAGCCACAGGTCAACGCCAGATTGGGTGGTCAGACAAGCCAGGGGTCATGCATGGAGCGGGTGTTCAGCTAGAGCCACAGGTTTGCACCAGATAGGATGTCCACTGAAGCATTGGTATGCTGGATACGCAGTGGACAGAGCCCCAGGTCAACACCAGATTAGGTAGTCAGACAAGCCAGAAGTCACACACTGAGCGGCTAGTCAGCCAGAGCCAGGAGTCACACACGGGATGGGTAGTCTGCCAGAGCCACAGGTCTGCACCAGAATGGATGTCCGACAAAGCCAAGGGTCATACACGGAGCGGATAATCAGACAGAGCCACAAGTCAGCACCAGGTCGGTTAGTCAGACAAGCCAGATCATACACAGAGCCCTAACTAAAGAACTGCACTGGACACCAATGAAAGGGTGACTGAGCCCTGTGTCCAGGCAGTTTAAGTAGTCAGAAAGAGAGGAAGAGGAGGAGCAGCCAACAGGTGGCTGTCTCTTTAAATGGAGTGCAAGTCCATGCCTTTGGATGTGCGCCCAACAATGATGTCACCTGCCGCCGGAGCGCCAGCAGCAAAGACAGCAGGAGCTGCAACAGAACACAGCCAGCGGCTGCGCTGCCTTAAAGGAAGGGTGTCCAGCCTCAATGGAGGCAAGCAATGTGGGGCGGACAATGTAGCTGGAGCTGCTGGAGGCAGATGGGGCCGGCTCGAGCAGCCACTACACGGGTACCCTGACAATTTAACAAGGCACTCAAGCACCCTTAGCTCTACATTTGGCCACAACACACTCCTCGTATGACCCTGACCACATTTCTCCCACCCACTGTTTCCTAGCACAGCAATTACCATTGGCCTATAACATAGAAGCACAAAAAGTGTTTAAGCCCTTTGTTGCTGCATTGCAAGCTCTCAAGCATCCAAATAAAAGCCAGTTAAAAGGTATATACATTGGTTCAGTGACAATGAGATTTCACTGGCCAAACCTACGATCCAGATTGTGGATGTGGCCACCACAGCTGAGGTTCCTCTCAAAATTTTGAGCTCTTGACAGTTGCAATTTTTATTGTTCTTATTCAAACACAACAATAATTAACCATTAAGCAATAAGCAGTCATTAACTGACAGTCCTTGCCAATCTGCTTTCCTTGAAACCAAGCATGGCCAAATTGTCTGGGCTCATGTTAAAATTCCCACATTTTAACTTACAGCTGACTCCACCATTCTTCAGCACTTACAGCTGACTACACCTTACAGCGACTCCACCATTTTCAGCATTTACAGCTGACTCCACCATTTTCAGCACTTACAGCTGATTCCCAATTAATTACCCCATTGTCCACCACTTTAGCTTCAATGGGTAACGTCATCTCCCGTGACCTAAATCCAGGGCAAACTCCCAAAGGGCTTCCTCCCAAGGAAAAAATCCCCTAACTTTACCACATCAGTTATCGATCTCTGAAAACCATGCAAGGGCTATCTGCCCAGCTAGACACACAACCACACTATAAACACACAACTTATACTAAGTTACATGTTTCTGTAATCATCAGTTCCTAATGGACTGGTGTATGTATTCCTTTACTAGCCAGGGTATTTAACCTGTTTATTCTTGTGAATTAATGTATTAGAGATCTCTTTAGTATCCAGTGGGGTTTTAGACCCTTTAAAAGAGAATTAGCACCTCCTAATAACAAGCTCCATGTGCCTTACTATCACAGCTTGGAGCTCTCTGGATTTTCCCCGGAGACTCCGGTTTTGACACTGCATTACCAGGTCTCCGGGTCATAGGCTGATTCTCCAGATTTGGAGAGTTTCTACTGAAACTCTGCCCACTTCTGCTCTTTCCCATCCTGTTCCTCCCACTCCCCACCTACTTGTCCTCCTTCCCCAGCCTATTCCTCCTACTTTTTCCTACATTAAGCTCCGTCCCCACTTGTGTTTAAGCCCCACACCCTTTTTGACGCTAATCAAGTTATTTATCTCCCCCCAGTGGCACCACAGGACTCCCCCTCCGGGGATTCCAGAAGAAAAAGTTCCCATGTATGCTTACTATGGCCAGAAAATACTAATAGCCCCCATGAGTTGTGGTCAAGAGATAACCTTGTCAATCTGTGCTGGATATAATGTCCATGGAGTAGGATATGACATTAACAGGGCCACAGGTCACAAACTCCATTCACTGTACAGGGTCATCTTAATCATTTAAGGAACAGATGGGTATGCAGCGTATTGCTTTGCAATGCATTGCACACCCCTCTTGTCCTTAAAGGATTAAGTAGGCTCATGACCTCTTCCTGCCTCTGTTTGAAAAACGTGCCAGCAACTGTCATGTCCGCCTCCATGTATATGAGATCCAGAACTGACTGAAGAGGTTATTGATTGATCAAAATCTCAAGGGCAAAATTCATAGGTGCCATTACAATATTCTGGCCACTGTAAGGAAAATGGTGGGTTATTATTAGCGGGTGTTCATTCTGCTCATTACAGTTACCTGAACACAGATTTTCAGCTGTCCATTTGTTGTTGGACTACAATTTTCATCATCCTCAGCTGTCCAATGGTTGGCCAAGGATAGTGAGAGTTGCAGCTCAACAACATATGATAGATAGCTTCAGGGTCATAACTAGTGATGAGCGAGCGTGCTCGGCCGATGCTCGGATCGGCTCGAGCATCGCTCTGCTCGGCACATGGCGGTACTCGTCGAGTACCGCCATGTGCTCTCCCGCCATGTTCGGGTGGCGGGGATCTGTGCCGGAAGAGGCACAGATCACAAGACGCTCCGCTGGACCACCAGGGACTTGAGGTACGGGGGCATTGCGGAGATGAAGGGGGCATTGCGGAGATGAAGGGGGACATTGTGGAAGAGGGGCATAGACTCTATGCCCCTCTTCCACAATGTCCCCCTTCATCTCCGCTATGCCCGTCTTCCACAATGTGCCCCTTCATCTCCGCTATGCCCCTCTTCCACAATGTGCCCCTTCATCTCCGCTATGCCCCTCTTCCACAATGTCCCCCTTCATCTCCTCTATGGCATAGAGGAGATGAAGGGGGACATTGTGGAAGAGGGGCATAGCGGAGATGAAGGGGCACATTGTGGAAGAGGGGCATAGCGGAGATGAAGGGGCACATTGTGGAAGACGGGCATAGCGGAGCTGAAGGGGGACATTGCGGAGCTGAAGGGGGCATTCGGAGATGAAGGGGGCATAGCGGAGATGAAGGGGGCATTGACCAGGCACCCTCCCCTCATCAGAGCAGGGGGTGCCTGGTGTCGCCCCATTCATTCCAATGGGGCTCGGGTGCTCGGCCGAGCACTCGAGCCTCAGGGGGTGCTCGGTCAGAGCACCCGAGCACCCGAGCATCCGGGTGCTCGCTCAACACTGGTCATAACTATAAGGGGGCAGAGGGCGGAACTGTGGTAGGACTGGGCATTCAAGAGGGCCCATCTGCCACATGGCACATTAGGTTCTGGTAATGTCCCTGGGAGAATATTTTTGTATTTGAGAACACAAAAAAAAAAGATTCCCCTAGGGCCCTCAATGACTAGTTAAGCCACTGTGCCATGAATTTAAACACAATATCATAAGGATCTAATAATTGGTGTGTTCTAAATCTTTGTCCCTTCCTGACCTGACGGGGCCACTAGAGTGCAAGGGGGGGTTTCTAGGCAACAGGAAATCCCCTCTCCTTTTGCCTATGCATTTGAGATGTCAAGCTGATACAGCTGAAAACAAGATTTCTTGGTCTAACACTGCTTTTTGTTCCTCTAAAATATACTATAAAATGTGATCATTTAATTGGGAGCTCTCCAATTAAGGCATTTCACCTTCTCTAGCTGGCCACAAAACCTTACTAAATGTTCTTCTCCTCTAATGATCTGGCATGAATAGGAAGTAATGTAATTAATGTAATTTCTTTTTCTAATGGGTTCTTTTGTAAAGGCATTGTAATGTACACTAACAAGCCACTTTGCTGGAATCATGGATTTCTTCTCTGGAACTGTCCCCAAGCGACACAGTTTAAGTTTTGTATCAGAGTGAACAAAAGGTTTCCTAAAGGTCCGAGAAGAGCTGATTCACAGGCAATTCTGTCTCACGTTGTTCGTAAAGAGTGTGCTATAGAACACAGTGGTAAAACTTCTCTTCAGGCAATGCAGCTTACGGATTCTCATAGAAAAACAGTAAAATGTACAATGGTGCAAAATGTACATCTTGTGTGGATAGACTGGAAAAGGGAATTGCAAGAGATTTTGCCTGACTTCAAACAGAAAAAACAGAGAGGGCGCCCAATGGTGTGATATAGTAACATTAAAAATAGAAATAAAGTGAAATATTGCACCCACATTTAGTGATGGTGTATCTCAGCATGCGGAGGATTCTTAACCCCTGTCTCCACTCAGGGTCTTTGTGCTCCGTCTTGGGCCTTATGAGACAACTCCCAGTCGGCTGCTTTGTCCAGTACCATGTTCCTAGAGGGATATCAACTCTAGTTTCACGGCCGCGAAATGCGTAGCTATTTTAAATTATGTTAGACACATGTGTCTTTTATATATAATAAATTTGATGCAACTTTGAGAATCACATCCTCGAGTATCATAGATATGTCCATGTATTGATTGTTAAGAAGAATAGAGAAGGTGATATCCCTCTAGGAACATGGTACTGGACAAAGCAGCCGACTGGGAGTTGTCTCATAAGGCCCAAAGTGGAGCACAAAGACCCGGAGCAGAGACAGGGGTTAAGAATCCTCCGCATGCTGAGATACACCATCACTAAATGTGAGTGCATACCATTGGGCGCCCTCTCTGTTTTTTCTGTTTTATATTCTGCCGTTTGGGGAAAGCGAGTTTTGGAGGAGGAGCAGCCCAAAGGATATCGTCTATATCATAAGCGTGTTGGCCAATTCTTGTATATGCAAGTTGTTGGCTTTTGTGTATGTGAGTATCCACCTGGAGGTGACACAATGATGGATACGTTGCCCTTGTTTGTATTGGCTTTTGTTTTGACAGCATTTTACCTGACTTGTACTAAGTCATGTACACTGAAAATTCTACAAAGCAGTTCTGACATATTCCACATTTTTCTTTTTTGACCCGGGGTGATTTTTGGAAAAAACAATGGACCAGTTTACCCAGTTTTATTATGGTGCATTGCTATGCTAATGGAATGTATTATGTAGTGATCTGGTGCAGGTGCCAGGAAACAGGTAATAGTCAAGGTTGCCGACCATCAGTAAGTAAAACATCTGCTATAATTGGAAGTGTCAGTAAAAACATATGAGATATCAGTAAACAGAAGTGGAACTAGTTGAACACAATGTTGTTTGAGTCCTTTTACAGATTTAATCACTTTGGGAATGGGTTTATCAGAGGAACCATTGATGAGATAATATAATGTATGGAAATGTGCTAGTGTGGATGTGTGTGGATGTGTGGGTTTGTGTATGTGTGTATGTAATATGCTTGGATGTGTTTATATGTGTAAATGTGGTGTGTGCAGTTGTGTGTGTGCTGGATGTATGTGTGTTTGTGTGTGATGTGGTAGATGTGTGTTTATGTGTGTGCGCGTATACCTAGGTGTGTGTGCATCTGCGCATAAATGTAGTTGTGGATGTGTGTATGTGTGTGTGTGTGTGTGTGGTGGATGTATGTGTGTGTATAAGTTTGTGTGAATGTGGTGTGTGTGCACATGCGTATATGTAGGTTTGTGTTTGTGCGTGTATATGTAGGTGTGTGCAAGCATGCATATGTAGGTGTGTGCGTGTGCACATATATGTAGGTGTGTATGTGTGTGGATATGTGTGTGTGTGTGGTGGATGTATATGTGTGTGAATGTGGTGTTTGTTTGTGTTTATGTGTGTGCGCATGCGTATCTGTAGGTGTGTGTGTGTATATATGTAGGAGTGTGTGTGAATGAGGTGTATGTGTGCATGTATGTGTGTGAATGTGGTGTGGGGGAGTATATATATGGGAGGAGTATATATAGGTGTGCGCGTGTGTGTGTATATATGTAGATGTGTGTGTGAGTGCGTATGTATATGTAAGTGTGTATGCGTGTGTGTGGTGGATGTATGTGTCCATGTGGTGGGTGTGTGTTTATGTGTGTGCACGCTCTCATATATGTAGGTGTGTGTGCATATATGGAGGTGTGTGTGTGTGTGTGTATATGAATGTGATGTGTGTGTGTATGTGCGTGTATGTGTGTGTTCGCATGTGTTTATGTATATGTATGTGTATCTGTGAGAGAGAGAGAAATGATATAATTGTGATGCAAAGCAAGTGCACCACTGGGAACAATTAAAGATTCTTATTGCTTATAATGGGGATATTATCCTCCTGAATGTTAGACAGGTCTCCAGTGAAATGCAAAGCATTGTGTTGTAAACAGATAAATTAGGGAATGTGTCTACAGTAAAAGAGTTTAACACCAATATATTATCACTTCTAACCTATCTACACTCATAAGTAATTTTGTCTGTAATAACTCTGAGGAATTTGCGCCTGTGGGGGATACTGTAACTTCCTCTACACAGATGGATAAAGCTGCTCCATTACTGTGGTCCAGCTACCACCTCAGAAGAATCAAACAAAGCGACTGGAAGAGCTCTTCAATTGTGAATTATATGAAGTGAATAAGTTACTATATTGGGAGCTATGAAGGGAACACTGTCAACCCTGGTTAAAGGGATAGTAATCTTTCACAAAAATGCAGCACCGATTAATCTTCATAGTACTTGGGCCATGGAGAGTGTTATTTCATTACTGTCAGAGTTGTAGTTCAAGAACAATTGAATGATAAAGTAACCCCCTCCTTCCCCGTTTACCTAGTGTAAGCCACCTCCCCTCAGATGTGGAATCTGGTCACTTGACTGGACAGATCGCAGCAAAGGACAATCTTTTTACTGTGAGAACAATGAAAACCCTGCCCCCCCGACAGGTCTTTCAGGTTTTTCCTTATGCTCACTGAAGATTGTCCCACTCTGCGATCCATCCGGACAGTATTGCTGCTCTGAGGTGAGCAGTGTTACATCAGTAAAAGGGGCGGAGGGGATACTTTATCATTAAATTACTCTTGAACTACACCTGACAGTACTGAAATAACGCTCTCCACAGCCCAGATACTATGAAGTTGCTGTTTTTGTGAAACATTCCCTTTAAGTGCTCTGAAGAAAAAAATGTAAAAAAACTATTGGCTCCCAAAATGTGTATATATATATATATATATATATATATATATATAATCTTTAGAGAACACTAACACCTTCAAATGAACTGGGGATTTATACGCTTAAAATGTGTATTTGCTATAAGAGGCCTAAAATCTAGTCTTACATTTGTGCTGAAGGAGCAGTCTTTCCTAACATTTCCCACTGACTGCACAGTGTTATCTTTCAGTGGGCTCAAACAAGATAACAGCCTTCCTAATACCAGAGAAGTGGGCACTGATCACAGTTAGTAATTTTAGCTCTTATTTGATAATACGATCAGCACAAATATGAAATAAATGCAGCCTTGAAATGCAAGTTAAAGATTATATTTCAGGCATGTAACATATGAATAATTATTTTTTATATATACTCTGTAAATACATGATATTCAAAGTTAACCCTTTGAGTGCAAGAGGGGAACACAATGTATTGCAAAGCAATGTGGGAACACAATGCACTGCAAAGCAATGCATTGTGTACCCTTATTTATTTGGGTGTTAGTGTTGTTTTAATACATTTCCATACATTTAAACCTTTGAATGCCAGAAGGGTACACAACACACAAGGCATTGCATATCAATGCCTCATGTACCCCTCTGGCACTCAAAGGATTAAAAACATATCTTTGTATATCCTAAAATACCAGAACAATTGAAAACGCATATATGAGTCTTTTCTGCAAGCAAAATTAATCAAATAGGCTTCAGCACCGCCATCCTCCCTCTTATATATCGCACCATCATCCATCTTCAAAATGTGCCCCCCCCATGGATGCATGTACAAAGAGCAAGAGATTAAAATGTTATCAAATGTACAAAAGTTATGAATCAAAGTAAAAATATAGTCTCTAATATAAAATGTCGCTTAAACTGTATAATAGCATCTTGTTTAAAAAAAATTGTCTATTGCTATGTTAGTAACCCTTTGAGTGCCAGAGGGTTACGCAACACATTGCTTTTGAAAGCGTTGTGCTCCCCTCTGGCACTCAAAGAGTTAACTCTTTGAGTGCTGGAGAAGTATCCAATGCATTGCAACAGAATACATTGGACAACTCTCAAAGGGTTGGCACTCAAAAGGATAATAATGGAGTTCAAAGCTTCCACATCGTGTTATCCATTAACCCCTTAAGGACTGGGTGTGCTCATGCACGACTGGCACTTGAAGACCACGTTTTTTTTTTTTGCTTCCAGTTCAGGACTTCTGGAGCGGCGTGCAGCCGCGCCGGGAGCCCTGAACTCCATGCCGTGCCAGGGCCGTCACTGGTCTTTAAGTGCCGGACCTCCTTGACGGTCCTGGCACGGCAATGGTCCGTAAGGTGTTAATAGATTCTATTGCAGGTGCTAATTTTATCTCTGATTTTATCGCCAGTTTTTCCCATAGACTTCAATAGGAAAATGTTTGTTAAAACGGGTGTTCACATTTAGCACCTGCAATAGAATCTAGGCCTTGATGTCTTCAGAGTCTGATAATAATTGTGTCATATGCGTAAAATAGGACCTCAATGACAAAATATATGTGTTGAATGGAATTCCCATAACTCCAAAATTGTTTGAGATACAGTAGATGCAGAGAGAGTATTTGAAGAAGATGCTTATTTGATTATATTTATCAAGTCATAGGTTTAGTAAACAAGGAACTAAGCAGTTGCACCATAAGTGATGGTGCAAACTTAAGTTTAGCAGTTCTGTAGCAAATTAACTGTACCAAAGGGGAAAATATGAATTTGCACAACTGCCACTGTTTGCTGCTAAATATAAACTACGGTACAAAAGACATTTTTATTTATAATCTCTATAATGTACTCCAGGGCTTAAAACTTTAACTCCTTTGCTACTAGCCAGACCTGAAAAGTTACTTGCCACTGCAAGCCATAGCATACCCACCAGAGCTGAATTTCTACTCTCCAGGGCTAAATTTTCACTCACCATTGGCTAGTGGCGAGTGGAAATTTTGAGCCCTTCTGCACTCTGTAGGAATGTATGAGTCTCTGATTACTGCTCCCCATAGTAAGTGACAAAAACAGTACCACCTGGTGAGCAGAATAAAACATTGCAGTTTATTAAAAAAAAATATTGGTTTGTAATAACCTTTAATTATATTAGTTCAAGTAACATAGTAAATTAGGTTGAATAAAGACACAAATCCATCCAGTCCAGCCATTGCCTCATAACCAAGAAAAAATGAGAATTATATAAACTTTCCTGCTGCCAAATAAGTTAGCCTTTATCAGAACTTGTGAGATATCTCAGTGGTAAATTCCCTGAGTGCGGAGCCTGCTCACACCATGAAGTTGCAGGTTCGGTTCCCGGCAGAGTCAGCTCAGCACTTCATCCTTCCGAGGCTGATAAATGAGTACCATTGAATGGGTAAGCCGATTTGGTTAATTCCAAGAGCGTGCCCTGAAAACGCTTTACTTTCTACTGGGAGAAAGGTGCTATATAAATACTAGTTGTTATTATTATACAACTTCCTGTTTTCTGCTAATACACAATATAACCCTGTATGTTCTCTCTTGAAAGAAATGTATTGAATCTTCTCTTAAATGTATCCATTGTATCTGCCATTGCCACATCATTGAGCATGAAATCCCACAGTTTAACAGACCTTACTATAAAAACCTTCCTCTGCCGAAGTTTAATCCTCCTTTCCTCTAATCTTAAGGGGTGTCCCCATGTCATTTGATTAGGCCTTGGAATTAAATGGATTAATTAATTAATTAATGTATTAAATTGAATATATATATATATATATATACACACACACACACACACACTTTTTCATTCATTTATGAACACCAACCTTTAGCAAACAAGGAAAACACACACTGTATATTATTCAGTTAGACTTTCTGTTCTAGCAAATACACTAGGGTCTTGTGTTATTTCAAACAGCTTACAATATATCCATCTCATTAAATGCATCAGATATTGCTGTTTTCTAGACCTGAATAGCCAAAATGAATATTAAGCTTAATGAAGTTGTCAGCAGCAACAATTTGCTTGTGAATTTATCCATCACGTTTTGATAATGCCATTCAGTGTATGTGGCAAGGGAGTTATAATGAATTTCATGCCTTTTCACAACATACATCAAAGAGCAAGTGATGAAATATAAACAGATTTGCAGGTGGACATTAATCCTTTAAGTACCAAGGGGATGCAACAAAACAATGAGTTGCATAGCCCTCTGGTCTCTTAAAATATAAGTACAATTTTATTATGAAAAAATCAAATATTGTAGGGATTTGTTTGTGAGTAAAACAAGAGTGCTCCAACAAAGGAATAGGTGGCACTCCGTAATAACAGCTTGAAACGACTAGCCTAATAAAAACAAACCTTTATTGCTGAATTTTAAAATTGTTTAGGACAACATGTTCCAACAGAGGTGGGAAAGGTGGGACATACACTGGGACAAGACCTCCAAAGAGGGTCTAATGCATTTTGTGCTTCACCAGCACTTATTCATCGACATAAAATACATTGTAACAACAACGATTATATGCATATTAAAATCAAAGGTGAATTGAAGAAAAGTGTTACAGTGTTACATCATACACACCAGCCTATCAGTTACCAGAAAGTCTACAGGTAGGGAGTTTAAAGGGATAGTAATGTTTCACAAAAACAGCAGCTCCAATTAATCTTCATCAATTCTCAAACACATTTCCGTCGTTTTTTGCATCCAATTCCGCCATCTTAAAAGTGGGCATGGTTTAATCTACCGTGGATTGCAAGGTATTTTCCGAAAAAAATATTTGTTTCAACGTCACTTTTTTGTCTAACGTCATTTTTTCCCGACAAAATAAAAATGGTCTAAACTTGGAGAAGGCAAATTAAAGTACTGTTAGAAGGAGTGAGAAGCAATGGATCTTAATGTGTTTTTTATTCACAGACTTGTCCAAGAGTATTCCCATTGCAGTTAATGAAAAGTATTCATACACCCATTATTGCTTGTATAAGACAGGAAAGCTCTCATCAGGTCACCTCTGATAACACCACCCTCAGCATCATCAGAAGAACATCCACCACATTAGTCCTCCTCTGGTGACTGTAAGTCTGACACAGGTGTAAGTGGTGCACCTGGGAGGAGATGCACTAAGGAGTGATAAATCGGAGATGAAGAAGAGATAACGTCTCCATTTATATCACTTCTCCAATTCCTATGTCATTTTATGGATCCAAAGCAGTAGGTTTTCTCACACCTGAAAAATCTTAGCTTATAAGCTCCATAATATAGGAACTGTAGAAAAGATATCACTGGGGAAATCATCACTTTATCACCTATTTCTCACACCTTAATGCATCTCCTTCTGGTGTCACACTCACAGACATACCAGCAGCAAACTCAGAGACAGGAAGTGATGGTGTATTATTCACCTTGGGGGATATGCACTAAGGCATGATAAAGAAGTGCTTACATAGAGATGTATTTTCCAGTGATATCACTTCTCCAGTTCTTATGTTACTCTATAGATTCTATCCACTAAAATCTCCAAAGTTGGTTCATCAGCTCCATAAAATAACATAGGACTTGGAGAAGTGATATCAATGGAGAAGTCATCTCCGCTTTATCATGACTTAGTGAATCTCCCCATCCCCTGTGTGCTGACATAATCTTCTTCCCTGTATCTCATGATAGAGCAGTGTTTCTCAACTCCTGTCCTCAGGACCCACTAACAGGCCAGGATCTGATGATTTCCTTGTTAGAGCACAGTTGAGTTAATCAATGTGAATGAGCCTCTGATCAGCACACATGTGCTCTAGCAGATAAATCCCTAAGTCCTAGCCTGTTAGTGGGTCCTGAGGACAGGATTTGAGAAACACTGCGATAGAGACTATTAGTATATCCAGTTGTTTAACCCCTTAAGGACCAGCCGCGCACGTACTTTGCGGTCCCTTAAGGACCACAGAGCATTTTTTTTTTTTTGCGGGATCCGATTCCAGAGTATCTGAACAGCGTGGCCCGTCATGGGTCCTTAAGGGGTTAAGGGACATGCAGCTACAGCAATTTACATTAGCATTAGCCGCTGCCCCCAGTGTCCACAGATGAAAGAAATTGCCCTAATGAGAACACAGTTACCGTACACCTGGCCTCCAGTCAGTATCCTCATGGTATATTTGTCCCTATATGTGAAGCAAAAATTGATCTGTATAATAACTTGGTGAAAATTTGAACATACAAAATGAATACTTCTCCCAATTCCCCTTTAAAGCAAGAAAGCGGAGTGAACATGAAATCAAAATAACATTTTCAGATTCCTGGAGGAACTGAGAAAACTTATTAAATTATCTAAAATCCAGTTGGCTTATTCTTTTCCATTAAAATTGATTACAATTTTGCTTTCATTTACATACGGAAACTTGTTCTACATTTCACATATTATACAAAGAAATCCAAAAGTAGCACTGCTTAATTCAGTCCTTTTAACCCTCTGAGTGCCGGAGGGGTAGGTAAGGCATTGTTCAGCAATGCCTTGTGCACCCCTCTGGCATGCCAAGTTAACCCTTTGAGTACCAGAGGGCTATGCAATGCACTGCTTTGCAATATGTTGCATATCCTTCTGGCACTCAAGTGTTAAGTTGTGTAAATAATTAAATAAACACACAAAATGTGTTTTAGTAGAAGTTTTTTTTAGCTGTTTCTACTATTATTTAGTATTAACCCTTTGAGAGTGTTGCCTACCCCTCTGGCACTCAAAGGGTTAAAATCAGGGCTGGATTTCTGCCTAAAGGAGAACAATTTGAAGGGAGGGGCTCAGCTGTGCTGGCCACACCTACATTCTGAGTTATGGGTGTGGCCTGTGTAATGCCAGTTTCCCTTCCGCAGACATCTGCTACTGGTAAATAAACAAAAGAAAAAAAGGGGCGCTCCTAGTGTAATATGTCCATAAAATAACACCTTCACCAATTCACCACTGTACTTACAAAAAATCAAGCCACTACAAGTGGCCAGCAGGACAGATGAGGGTCTCAGACTGCCCCCACTCAGTCAACCAACAATAGGAAGGGATTGCAGCTCACCAACACACCCAGGACTCCTCTACCGAAATCCTTAGGAAACAAGAAAAAAGCAACCAGAAGGGGCGCTATCCACAAATCATTCAGTGTTAATACACCTCAAAGTGAAAAATAATACTCACAAGATAAAAAACACCGGCTATTCCAACTGAGCCGGTGAAGAAGGCATGCAGGGTATAACTATCTGCCCTGCTCAGAGTTCCACCTCCCGCAAATAATGTTCACTTGTCCAATAAATGAATTATTTATTTACATTAAAATAATGAATAAAATCGAATGTCAAAAGCCAGAAACATTCAACGCATTTCAAAGCAACAGCCTCTTTTTCAAGAGCAGATCCGGCAATATATAAAATTGTATTTATATATTGCCGGATCTGCTCTTGAAATTCAATGTAAACGCAACTTTGTCCTGAGTTCCTGCACCTATACTGAGGGCAGGGATGATGGCTGGCCCACCTGAGCTCCAGCTGAAAATCATGGGTTTAGTGATGGGCAAAACCCCAAAAGTGAAAATTGCTAAAAAAAATAATAATAAATAATAAAAACCGCACTTCCCTCCAGCTGTGAGAATTCCTGTGAAAAGTGTTGTTTTCCTCTTTTTTTCTGTTTCTTTCACTGCATAGAGTGCAACAAAATGAATGTACACCCCCAATAGAGTTTATTTCATGTATTCCTGTCATACTAAACTATAAAAGCAGGCGTCCGTTTACTGCATGTTTTCAGTCTGTGCTTGAGAGACAAGTCGGGAAAAAAAGCAGCTACTGTTTTTTTACTAGGTGGTGTAGTGTAGGCAGACAGGCAAAGAGAGGGAGTTGGCTCTCATGGAAGGTCTGCATTGTGGCCACATACGCCACAATATAGGCTTTACGTTGAAGCAATTAAGATGCAGCACCTTGGACTTTGCTTTCAGGTGAAACAATAGTCTCCCATGTGAAAGGCACCATAGCACAACATAGAACATTTTACAATGAACACATTACCAATGCAGCATCATTCATGTGCAAAGGGTCTTATTCACATAAAATAGGAAATATAGTTTAGCAAAATTCTTGTGTTTCTATGGCCATGTAGAGTGTTTGCTCTCAATTTCGACTCCGCTGGAGATATCCTTTACATTTGTTTCTGTGGAGTTGGTATGTGAGTTCAAGGTGTAGAGGAAAAGGGGCAGAAGGAGGAAGGAATATAAAAATGTGGATAATCATATAACAATCAAAAACTACATTATAATCCTTTATTTATATAGCGCACACAGATTACGCAGCACTTTACACTCATATTGGTCCCTGTCCCCATTGGGGCTCACAATCTAAATTCACCTATCAGTATGTTTTTTTTTTTTTTGGAGTGTGGGAGGAAACCCACGCAAACACAGTGAGAACATACAAACTCATTGCAGATGTTGTCCTAGGTGGGATTTGAACCCAGGACCCCAGCCCTGCAAGCCATCGTGCTGCCCGTTTACATTTTTTATGGCTATGGGCCACTAAGGAATGGGGTACTTTTTATTAACTATATATTTTATACATATAATTATTTGAAAAAAATGTTCTGTCTACATAATTTAAGCAACTAGATAAAATACATTTGATCTCACAAAAATGTATTTAGTCACAATTAATTACAAAATTAATCTTTTTTGTCATAAATAGCTTGCTGCACAAGTGTTTTTAGCCACAATATATTTTTTTTACACAGAATTGATTGCTTCTGTTACAAAATAGACCTGTCACAAAAAATATTTGTTGTGACATAAATATTAACTTTATGCAACAAAATGTATTTCTTGTTAAAATAATCAAATGATTTGTGACAAAATCTAGTCTTGCTAACAATTATTTTTTTATAAATCCATAAATGGTTTACAAACAGCCCCATGAGGGATAAAATCCTTAATGCTGTATTTCTAATAATAATTTAAAAAAAAAAAAAAAAAAAAAAAAAAAATATATATATATATATATATATATATATATATATATATCCTATATTATAATTCGCTAGGATGTTTGTCAGAAGCAATCATGCTCAGTAGAGGCAGGTGCGTGTGCTGCAGTCATGCGCAGTAGAGACTGCCCGTGCTGCAGCTGATATGGAATGGCGCTCCAAATTCAGACCATGGCCCGCTCTGCGCACCTCCCTGGGTCCACCGGAGTCCTCAGACCACGGTCTGAATTCGGAGCACCCCGCTCCGTATCAGCCGCGGCTGTTTGGGCAGTCTGTACTGCACATGACTGCAGCGCCTCCAGTGTTGGCCCAAATTAGTATATATATATATATATATATATATATATATATATATATATATATATATATTTTAGTTTTCAAGTCATGTAGGGGTTATTTATCAACCAATATTAGTCTTTGAAGACTAGTACTTTTTTAAACAAATCTTGCCTCCTCTGACATCCTGGAGGCCTTTGCCCTTGCAGTTAACTTCAAAAGAGATACATCTGAATGTGCTAACTGCACCAGGCTTGATTCTGAATACACACAGAACTGGGACATTATATTCCAAAGAAAAGTGGGGTCATTCTGGCGAGTATGAACTTCATCATAGAGGAAATAAACATTTCATTGATTTAACCCAAGATCTGAAACCCTTGTATGCTAGAGAGGTCTCCAGTGGGAATTTGGAGAATTGTTAATTCTCCCGTATGTTGCAGTTGGTTTGTCTATTTTTCTTTTTAACATAAAGCCATAAATGTATAACCTGGCGCAGCAATAAGTATTCGCAGCTACCTCATTAGAGGTACAACTTTTCTACTCCCAGCAAAGTAGTGATAAAAATTATAAAGCACATTCTGAAGGAAATAAAGAGTGCCTTCTTAATAAGAGTGTATATTTTTTTCTTGAAGTGACATTTTTTTATGTCATATGATTCTGCTTTGCGTTGGTTTACCATACTTATTTCACTTGCCTTTCTCAATAATTGTCTCTTAGGTGTGATCTACAGCATTGCATTCATGTATATCAGTGGTTGGGAGGGCATCATTAATGAACCTCTAACTGCTTAGTATGCGGAATGTCCACGGTATTACTGAATGCCAGAATATGTGCACTTGCTCAAGAGATAACATCTTCATTCAGTATTGATGTTACATCCTTGGAGGCAGACATGACTGTTGCTGGCAGCTTTGTAAATGAAAGCAGGCAAAGTGCATGAGCTTATTTAATCTTTTAACCCCTTAAGGACCAGCGGTCTCAAGGTGTGTGGTCCTTTAAAGACCAGATAAAGAATTTTGACTTGCTTGCCCATGTGACTGATCATGTGTGCTGACATGCTGAACTGGGGACAGATAGAGATCACTCCGGTCTTGTAGCGATCAACTTCAGTCCCCGTTATTACTCACAGCGCTCCTGCAGGAGCGCTGTAAGTAAAAAGTATGTGACGTGCCAGGACCATCACTGGTCCTTAACGTCAAAATAGCAGTGACGGTTCTGGCACATCACTGCATGTTGAAGGGTTAAGGACCAAATGGGATTTCAATGCATTGTAAAAAGCGTTTACTGTGTGGGTGGAGTTTGTGTCCTGTGGTCTTGCTAGCAACTGTCATGTCCGCCATGACACCCAGAGCTGATTGACAATTTTATATCTTCAACAAAGGCAAAAGGCTAAATTCATAAGGGCTATTAGGATTTTCTGGCCCTAGTAATGTAAATGTGGGTCTATTATTAGGTGTTATTAGAAACAGGGCTCAGTTGAAATTAAATGACAGTTTCTAACACAACCACAGGACACAAACTTCACCCACTGCACATTTGATTCTTAACCTTTGCCCTCCCATTGGCCACCTCCACTGGCCATCTCCACATTGCCCCCCCATTGGCCACCTCCACATTGCCCACCCCATTGCCCCCAATCTCCACATTGCCCCCAATTTTCACATTGCCTCCACATTGCCCCCAATCTTCACATAGTCTCCACAATGCCCCCAATCTCCACATTGCTCCCAATCTCAACCGCCACTTTGCCCCCAGTGTCCATCTCCTACCTCCCTGGTGGTCCGGCAGCATGGCAGGAGAGGTCTGTGCCTCCTTCTGCACAGACCTCTATACAGCTGGAGCTCCCGTGCGGTCCTCTCTTCAGTAATGCAGAGCAATGAGAGATGATGTCATCTCCCAGCACTCACCATTACTAGAGTACCAAACAGGGAGCTCTGCTGCTAGAGGTCTGTGCTGAAGAAGGCACAGACCACAACTTGTAGCTTGTTGAGGGCACTGAGTGGGGGGTCACAGGGGGAGGTCAGGCCCCTGGTGCAACCCCTATTGTTACTCCACTGCTTTGAGTGTCAGAGAGGTATCCAACACTTTGCAAAGTCACTAGTTAAGCAGAATTATACACTCTGCCAAGTTCGCTTCTATGAATGTAACACCCAGGACTGATTGAAAATGTTATATCATGAACAAAGGCACATGGCCAAAATGATTAAGGGCCATTACGATTTTCTGATCCTAGTAAGATAAGTGGGAGGTTATTATTAGGAGGTGTTATTTACCCTTTAAGCCCTTAAGGACTAGCGGTCTTGGGAAGTTACCTTCCCTTTAGAACCGCTTTGATGTATGCCGACACGTGGCCTGTTACGTATACTGGCGTGCCGAGTCTTCAGACACCATTTGTACCTACAGTGATCCCTCAGGAGCACTGTAAGTAAAGAGTACGTGACGTACTAGAACAGTCACCGGTCTTTCATGAAAAAAACAGTGATGTCCTGGCATGTCACCAGTTCTTAAGGGGTTAAGACTGGAACTGGAACTATTGAATACATGACCATATAATTAGTTTCATGTTATATAAAAAGTAATTAACGACACATGCCCTTGACCATCAGTTAAATCTATAAACTGCAAGCTACCCATTCCTCATTTGTAACAGTCATTAAAAAAAACCCACAAAGAAACATATAATCATATGTACAAAGAGAAGCGTGGAGCGATTGGGTAGCAAACTGTAACAAATGAAAAATACCCACAATTCTAGTGACATAAACTGGATTTTTAATCCTTCAGTGCCAGAGGGGTACGCAACCCATTGCATAGCAATGCATTGCGTACCCCTCTGGCACTGAAACGGTCAACCCTATGGGATAGTTTCTGTGCCTCTGCATTTCTCTGCTTTTGTATTTTCTTGCATCTGGGCCCTGATATACATAAATGCATTTGTGCTGTGCTATCCTATGTAATAATTCACTAGGATGTTTGTCAGAAGCTGTTATGCACAGTAGAGACTGCCCAAGTTAGGGTAGTCTCTACTGCGCATGATTGCATCGTGTGAGTGAGGCGTCACAAGACATGATTGCATCACGTGGAGCAGTGAGATAGAGGCCGCTTAGCCCTTTGAGTGCCAGAGGGGTACGAAACGCGTTGCAAAGGAATGTGTTGCATTCCCCTCTGGCACTCAAAGGGTTAACATTACGCAGACCTTGGCCCATGTACACGGGCTTTTACACTAGTATTAAATGAAATACAAGTAACTGTGTTTTCGACGTGAGCCAGGGAAGCACTGGTTACAGCCTGATTACACATTCATATGGTTTAGGCCTGTATCAAGGAACATGGTTTAAACTGTCAGCCAAAGAAACTAGATGACACTACTGAATTAAACATGATGGGATACTATGGAGGATATCTATTATTTAAAGGTCTCCTATAGGAGAAGACTTAGTAAAACCCCTACAGGCAAACAAAAAAGAGAGAGAAACAGGAGGCGCTCCCCTGTGTTGAATCTTCAAATAATCACCGTTCACCAAAGCACCACAGTGAGTTATACTCACAAAAGGATATGCTGCATATACACTTATGTGCAAAAGCAGCTGGAATCGCAGTGGGGAAATTGATAGCTGCCCCAAACTTATACAATTTCTCCTTCTCTGTACACCAAAAACAGGCTGCTCCTCTAAAAACGCTCTCTCTTCATACAGACACTACTGCAGAAAACAAGGGGGCGCCCAATAGTGTAATATGTTCCAGATGTCAAAAGGAGATCAAAGATAACAAATGAATACTCACAAGTGTACTGGTCAGCTGATCGACTGCTGACTTTAACGCATACGGAGAGTTTTACCCCGTCTCCGTTCGGGTGTAGCTGAAGGAAATCCAACAAATGCCCAAACAGTGTTCAAAATGAATCGATGATAGGATAAAAAAACGGCTCCAAAATGAAAAAAATTATATATTTAATAATATAAAAGAAAATTATTGATAGTCAGCAATCGATCAGCTGACCAGTACACTTGTGAGTATTCATTTGTTATCTTTGATCTCCTTTTGACATCTGGAACATATTGCACTATTGGGTGCCCCCTTGTTTTCTGCAGTAGTAAAACCCCTGGAGCTGCACTGTGCAGCAACAGATTGGCTTCTATCGGCCTTTGAGGGGGTTAGAAAATGTTCTCCCCAGCTGGGGTTCTCCTAATAACGGTGGGCACAGAGGGGTGCAATTATACCAATTTCAGCATCTAAGGCGTGCCCCATCTGCCATACGGTCAAGTAGGTTATAAATGGATGAGGTCCATAGTGGCATATGTATAAAAGTAAACCATTTTCACCATGGGAGGATAAAAAAATCCTAAAATCCCCATTGATTTAAATGGGGCTTTTAACCCCTTGAATGCTGCTGAGGTCTCTAATGCATTGATTCCATTGTTCAAGAGGTAAATGCTCCATTTAAATTGATGGGATTTTTTTAAATTTTTCCCTGCAGTGCAGCTGGTTTGCCCCAGATTAGCTGCAGTTTGCTTTTATGGAAAAGGCTCTAAATGACCCTAAATGTCTCCAATTTGGAGGATCTTTGTGGATCCACAATAATGAAACCTGTTCAGCTGAGATATAAGTTATAAGCTGGTGGTCCAGCATTCAGGGCTGGATTTCCCATTAGGCAGAGTAGGCCTCATCTGTGCTGACCATACCTACATTCTGTGGGAGTGGCCAAAGTAATCTCAATGTCCGTGCACCAGGCCATTAATTAACCCCTTGAATGGTACATAGATTACAATGCATTGCTTTGCAATATGTTGGAGATCTCTGTAGCAACCAAGCTATTTCTTCCTTTACTTGTTATAGGCCAAGGAATTTCTGTGCCAGGAAACAGTATCTGGGGGAGTAGTCATGTGAAGAGTGGGGGTGTGGCCATGGGTGGAGCTACGGGCACCTAGAATGCCTTGTTTAGGGACATCTGGGACCAACTACACCACAGGGAAGAAATGAAAAGACCAAATTATTTAAATTAACATGTTAGAACCCTTAAATATTTGAGAATCTGGCATGCAAAGGGTAAAAAATCTAATTAATTCAATGCGTATTTCATTTGTCCCTGTCATGCAGCTTTTTTCCCCATAATTTTTCTTTTTGCATAAGGATAGTACAATGTACAATGTAACACTATCCCTGTAGCACTCAGTGCTTTGTATGCTGCAGTGTAGGCAGATGCTTCTGATGCAGGGATAATCTTATAATGTATCACTATCACTGCTTTTCCTGACAGAAAGCTGCTTGAAAACATAAATTCAGTGAGCTCTCTGTCAGGTACATAACAATATAAAAAATAGGTGAAGACTGAGACATTTTCTGTTGTGCTACAAAATGAAATCTCAGTAGCCTGGCTTTTCAGTTTGTACTTGATGAACAGTTTAACATTAGCTCCTAAGTGTGAATGAGGTGAGGCAAAATGGCTATTGACCTTAATTCACTGGCAGTTCATAACCAACAAGGCATCGAACTAGCCTCTTGATCTGCAGTGTTCTACAGTTGAATATATCAGTACTATAATTAGACGCTTTTTAATGTAGCCTACATAACTCGTCTCAGCTGGATAATAGCAGAACAGAGTAGGATAAATTCTCCTGTTAACATGATTAATCCTAATGATAATGCTATTACATCTGAGGTACTGGCAGATCCTTTTACTTTTAACTGTGCTGGTTCATATTTTCAATCTTTATTTTGAATGAGGCAAAAAAAAAATTAGAAATCCATTCAACCTTCAACTATTTGAGTGCAATAGGAGTGTCCAAAGCATTGCTTTTACTGTTGAGTAAACTACCACTGGGTTTGTTTTATATATACGGTGCCACCTGGTGTTCTGACAGTTCCCCTACAGTTCTCTTGGTGCTCAGACAGTGCTTCTCTGGTATTCTATTGGAGAGGCGAGCTGCTGGTTACAGTTCTCTATCTGGTGTTCACCAGTTTGTTTCCTGCTGTTCAGACAGTTCTCTATATAATGTTACCGTAATAGCTCAACTACTTCATGGCAGTTTGATCTGTAATAATGTTTGAATGAAGCTTCTCTCTGCAGTGGGTGTACATTTGTGCTAGCAATCACTACAGCATGCTAGGGGTTGAACTGCTTTCTGCTCCTGGGTACTTTATATGCTGCATTCCACAGAGGGATACCATGCCATTCTATCTTCTTGACTTCTATATACCTCTCCAATGTTCACAAATAATGTTGTTAAAGGGATAGTAATACTTAAAATGTAAAAAAAATATGTTGTTGGGTTTATCCCCCTGAGTAAAACAAGAGTACTCCCACTGCTGAAAGGTGTTTCATTCAAAAGTTATTAATTTTCAAAGTTGAATTTTTTAGGTGCAATATCACAGTGGCCTAAAATTGTACAGTGGCGCTGTTGCTACACCATCCTATGAAGATTTATGGTCCTGGGACCAGAGCTGTCCATAGGATCGTGTAGCAACAGCGCCACTGTACAATTTCAGGCCACTGTGATATTGCACCTAAAAAATTCAAATTTGAAAATGAATAACTTTTGAATGAAACACCTTTCAGCAGTGGGAGTACCCTTGTTTTACTCAGGGGGATAAACCCTACAACATATATTTTTTTACATTTTAAGTATTACTATTCCTTTAAAGGAGAAGATATGAAGATTACAATCAGTAATGTATTTTAGCCATTGCAGTCATGCAAATGTAAATACTTTGCATGATTGACTCCTATACCCCTTTCTTTAATGCATTACTTTGCAATGTGTTGAAGAGATTTTATCACTGGGATTAATAACCGATTATGAGAGCTGTAAATAAATCCCCTATTCCGTGCATACTATACAGCCTCACTATCTATTTGTATTGTTTTGTAGATGTATCCTATTGTAACTATAGTATTTATTATTCAGAAACTGAACAGTGCTGCAGAATTACAAGCAGCAGCAGGTGCAGAGAGACAAAAAGGTGTTTGATACATACTCATAAAGAAAAAAATAGTGAACAAAAGGCTTGTTCTATGGGACTAGAATTACCCACAGCTACTCAGTGCGCTATTATATGCCATTACAGAGGAAAAAATACCCATGTGCATTTTATTCTTATCCCACTCAGAGTAGGCTGACCAGACCTCACCTTTAACCGGGGACACGTATGGAAAATAAATACTGCAGGGCTTCTTTGATTTCAGTGCAGTCCTGAAATAAGCCTATTTCCTATGTGTCCCCGGTTAAAGGTGAGGTCTTTTCAGCCTAACTCAGAGGGACAGTTCAACCTCAAAATGGCAGGCAAGTATCCACTTGCTCCATAAATCCATCAAACCCACATGCAAACTTTTCCTGGCCAATGAGAAACAGCTGATCTGTGTAGGCAAAAGGGATCCACATTTACACTACCCTTTATTACTTTGCACATGCCCAGTGATAATTAAGGATTTGAGCAGGGAAGAAGTTTGTCCCTGCTAGGACACCATAGCTGGATGAGGAGAGAGGTTTCCCCTCACTGCAAGAATCAATGTGCGGTCAGTTGAGTGACAGGGTAAATTCTGATTTTGCCATACATTATTGCAAGTCTCAGAGTTCAGGTTGCAAGGCTATACATTCAGCAGACATGGGCAATCAAGACTGTTTCCTATTAGTACAGAAATGTAGAAATTTAAAGGGATAGTAGTACTTTGTTTTATCTTTATTTTATTTTGTAGGCATTAAAAAAAACATGAAGAACAATATAAGTCTTATCTCTCAAACCTTTATGGTTTGAGAAATAGTCACAAGTAAAGTTTCCCCTCCCACTCCTTTTACCTAGTGTACGCAATCTCTGTGGAATGCAGTCCATAGACCAGACAGATAACAGCAGGGGACAATCTTCTTCCTATGAGAACAATGAAAGCCCTGCCCCCCTTGACAAATATTTCAGGTTTTTCTCTTATCTTAATTGAAGATTGTCCCTCTCTGCAGTCTACCTGGGCACCTCCCTTCTGCTCTGGCTGAGCAGTGTTACATCAGTAAAAGGGGCGGGAGGAGGACATTTTGTCATTGAATTACTCTTGAACTACAACTCTGACAGAATTGAAATAACACTCTCCAAAGTCCAAATACTATGATGATTAATTAGAGCTGCTTTTATTATGAAATATTACTATCCCTTTACAGCTATGGCTTAAACATAGATTTGTGATGCTCAACGTCCTTGCCAGCTGCAGGGGTTAGTTTTCTGAGCCCCCAGATGACTTATAAAAGCTATATGGTTTACAAAATGCAGCCCCTACCTAGTTACTCAAATATCTAGAAAAAAAAGCAAAAAGAATACCATCTAAAAGTAAAGTATCCATTTTTATTGCAGCAACGCAATCATTTAAAAACACTTACAGGATCCCAAGTGGTAAATTCATGTATCTCCCTCCCGTTTATTTTTCCCAGTCTGCTCTGTTCTTAATCCAGCAGTATCCCAGCAGAGCTTCAAAACACTCTCTCTCACCGTGTGTGATGGGACATCCTATATAGTAATTCGCAAAATTGTTTGTCAGAAGCCATCATGCGCAGTAGAGATGGCTATGCACGCTGCAGTCATGCGCACTTCAGACTGCCTGCACCGTGGCTGATAATGGAGCAGGACTCTGAATTCAGACCTTTGTCCTCGACTACGGTCTGAACTCGGAGCGCCCTGTTCCATATCAGCCGTGGCGCAGGCAGTCTCTACTGTGCATGACTGCACCGCGGCCGTTGCTGGGTGGCACTGTGGCCTGTGTACACGGGCTCTTCATCTAGTAATTTCTTAATATGATACATGGAGATGATTGGTCTGGCAGGATATGAAAGAGGTGGGGGTGGTATATATTCTGACCGAACTTCCCTCCCTATAACCCCTGGGGAAGCGAACAGTAGATTCCTCGATACGCGTACGGTGTTTTATTGTGTTTCCCTAGTGGTGAGCTGACTCCCCTTAATAATAACATCTGTTCCCCAGGCTCCTGTGCGGTCTCTGTGAGTGGAGCCGCTACCTAAGTGCTATCGTTAAAGGTAGATAACAAGGAGGACGGTCGACTGCCTGAATGTCATTGTTTGCAGACGGATACTATACAGGCAACATCACATGCGGTGAGAGAGCGTGTTTTGGAGCTCTGCCAGATTAAGAATAGAGCAGACTGAGTGATACTGTATAATTGAGAGGGTGTTACATGCATTTACCATTCGGGATAATGTATGTGTTTTTAAATTATTGCGTGGCTGCAAAGAATTTTACTTTACTTTTAGATGGTGCTCTTTACGCTTTTTTCTAGATATTTTTGTGTTCATTTAATGCTAGTGTAAAAGCCCGTGTACATGGGCCAAGGTCTGGGTGATGTTAACCCTTTGAGCGCCAGAGGGGTATGCAACGCATTGCAAACAATGCGTTGTGTGCCCCTCTGGCACTCAAAGGGTTAAGAGGCCGGTCCTGCTCTGCGTCCTGCCACCGACGCAGTCATGCACTGTAGGGACTGCCCGAAAGCACAGAATGCTCCCAGCACAGAACTCCCAGCATTGTGTGCTCCCAACACAGAACTCCCAGCATTCTGTGCATTCGAGCAGTCTCTGCTGCGTATGACTGCTTCTGACAAACATCCTTAACAAATTATTATATAGGATATGGAGGAAAACCATATGTGAGGCTGCATGAGGACCAGCTGATTAAGTGAGAGACTGTGGACCTGCCCACTTCATCCCATTTCATCAGTCACATTCATCATTAACTATCTCCATTGTCTGTACTCCATCTAAAACGGTGTGTGGGCTGAGATATGTGGGTGGGTGATCTTCTGTATTTCTCTTCTGCTTTTTTTTTTTTGTTTTTTTTTGTATTCGATATTGTGAATATATTGGGAATGGTATTCTATACCTGCCTGACTGACCACCTGGGTACAGCTGTCAGCACGACTTGCAGTATAGTACCTACCTAGTTACTGTCTGCTCTCATAGGAGTAGGCTTTGGGTGAAATTCATCAAGTAGTGAATGGCTCAATGCATAAGGAAATTAGAAGATACATCTTGTGCTATTAATCCTCCATCAGTTCTACGATGGCTCGATCATGTTTGGCCCATGCTCAACAGATCCACCAGTTCAATCAATAAGACTAACACTAATCTATGAGGAGGACACATGCAGACAAATACATTGCATATGTATGTGTGTGTGTCACTGAAATGGCAGCATTTACCCAAGTTTTTATTGTATTTTCCTGCCTCACTTATATAAGGCAGAGATATGTGATTGACCAATGATGAGTATTTAAGAGTATCCGCCAATCAACACAGCAAATTGCAGTGTACTTGATAGACTGCTCTTATCACAGATGAATCCTGACATTAATATAATATATTTTCACTTTAAAGGCATAGTAATGCTTAAAATGTAAAAATAAATATGTTGTAATATTTATCCCCCTGAGTACTTCCACTGCTGAAAGGTGTTTTATTCAAAAGTTATTACAGCTCAAAATTGAATTTTTTAGGTGCAATATCACAGTGGCCTGAAATTGTACAGCAACGCTATTGCTACAGCATCCTATGGACAGCTCTGGTCCCGGGACCATAAATCTGAGAGTGACCCCGAGAGTGACGGGCCCTGTCGCAGGTGTGACCCCTGCGACCCCTATTGTTACGCCAGTGCAATGCATCATTGCGTTGCTGATGTGACCATTGTGATTGGGGCCTAACCAACAGTACCCAACAGCAAAATAGCCAAACATTGCCTACCACTTTCTACAAAATATATACAGTAAGCAATACATTTGAAACATATTCAATTACTGAGAAAAGTCTGAATTCCTATTACAGCATGTCATATATTTACTTGTTTGCACTAATTTCTAAGGCTTTAAGACCAATCTATTTACGTTTATACCACTCCAGAAAATCACTACTGAATTGCTACTGTACAAACATGGTTTGATAACCAAGTGGCTTAATTAGGAAAATCCAGCTTTTCACCCAGAGGAAATAATTTCCCCCAGAGTCAAAGATTGGTGGTCTCTTTCAGACATCACATAAGCCCTTGTACCATTTAGCATGATTAATGGTCTCTGCTAAGAGACTTATGAGGTGTTTTATGGGAGAAAATGAACCGAATTCACACAATGTTAATGAACTGATTAAATTCTGAATAGCTTCAAATTTTACACACACATAATGGGCCGGGTGATGCATTTAAAAAGTACATGTTAACCTGTTTGTTTGCGGCAGGGTCTGGGTATTGATTGGAAGTCTAGTGCAGTTTGCTTGCTTGTTAATTATTTCTACACATAAATGATTTGCCTTTTTATGCCCTGGGTTTTAAATGCACCTGTAATTTCACCCTCACAATCCAACTAGGATTTACAACCCTCTTTTCCCATAATACCTTCTTACTCAAAACACCTTCTGTACTGCATATGATGAGCAAACATTTGCAATTAATTTTGCAGATCGATTTGGATGACCCCCAGAAAATTTTGGATCACTGTGAAATGATTTGGAACAAATCAAATATGGATAGTAGGATGGGGACAAACAAAGGTAGCATGAGAAGTTAGTATCTAAAAAGGATGAGAACTGGGATGGTGGCGAGTGTTGGAATGGTGTGCTGTTGAAGCAGGAGAGAAAGGGGTGGGGTCACAGGAAAATGGTCGAGAGAAGAGGGGAGAGTTGAAGAGGGGTATGAAGAGGAGAGCTAGAATGAGAGAGAAAGTGGGAGGCTGGAGGGATTGATGCACAGGAATTGGATGATTCATGAAAATGAATTGAATAATGTTACCCTCACTCTCTCAATAATCTAGGGGAGTATAAGCAGGGAACACATCCATGTATGACACCTGCATGGTCAGATTAAGCAACTATTTAAAGCACCAAATTTTAAGGGTCTCCGAATTTTAAGGGTCACCTCTTGAGTTGCCATCCTTTTCTCTTGCAAAAACTAGAGGTGCAATGCTTTGTACTAAATAAGCTGTAAACTCCACATTTCTTGTGATTCATTTCCAACCTTCTTCTAAAAGGAAGATTAATTTATGTCCAGCAGGCCTTTTTTAACCCCTTAAGGACCGGCACACACACGCGCAGCCAGCCCTTGAGGACCACTGGGCTTTTTTTTCCTTTTACTTCCGGTTCAGGGCTTCCGGAGCGGCGTGCAGCCGCGCTGTGAGCCCTGAACTCCATGACGTCCAAGGACCGTCACTGGTCCTTAAGTGCTGGACCGCCATGATGGTCCTGGCACGTCAATGGTCCTTAATGGGTTAAGCAAGCAATGCATTTGTGACCTCTGTATCATGCAAGCAGTTAAAATCCCCATATAAATCAGGAAGCTGCATGACCAGCCAATTGCAATGAGTGCTCTGGTGATAGATGTGTGCTGTAATCAATAGGAGCACAAAAGCTTGAAAATAAATTTGTTTGCAGTTCAGAACCTCTGAAACATTAACAATGTTGTGAGAACTAGACAGGGAGACAAAAGTGGACTGCTCTGGTCAGCTGCGCTGGTTACACCCACATAGTGTGTTACGGGAGTAGACAGGGCAATTCAAATACCCCTAAATCAGATATAACCTACTGTTTTATTTACTAATTTGCCTATACTTTTCTGTATATTATTTAACCTCTTCTATGCTAAAGAGGTCACTGTGCATTGGAAAGCAGTGAGGTGGAGACTCGTCTATCAACCAAGGAGTTAAAAACGTTGCTGTACTTATCTTTCATAGGCAAAGCCAGACAAAAGAGAGTTTGGCTGGGGGGGGACATTTCATGTGAAGAATATGAATGTGGCCGTAGGAGGAACTAAGGGTGCATAGCATGGCTTGCTTTGGGGCGACTGAACTAAAAATCCAGTCCTGGACACCCAAGATAGTATATCAAAGATTATGTAGTATAGGTTGGCAGATATCATACCTCTCCTACAATTCAAATGGACAAAGAGAGACACATTTATTTTAGTTGGCGTTGCTGGGGGCGTCGCTGGTGGGTGGTACATTACTGAGAATTTTTAGGTTATTTTATGACCTATTGACACCACTTTGTGTAACTTCACTGGGCTCGTGAAGACTCGTTGGGTGTTTGTTGCACTCCACTGAGTCCCTCCCCACGCCCCCTGCAGGTTTCCTCGATCTTGGTCAGACAGAGAGGGTTCACCAGTTCACTGCCAGGACTGCATGTCTAGCCGGAACGCTGACACGTCCATATTGGTCCTGAGATCTGTAACATTCTACTGGCAGTTTAACATGGTTACTAGATTCACAACATCACCAGAAGAACCAGACAACATCTGGAACCAGCTCATCTACAGATATCCAGGATTTGAAAGGACACAGTTTTCTTGACTACTAGGGGGCTGGGATCCCGATACGCATTACCCCAAGATGGGGAACATGGGAGTGCATTACTGTATATGTTTTCATGTATTATGGTGTTCGATAAATACTACACTTAGATTTGTACCCCTTCTTGTCTGCCTTGTGCACTCTTTTTTTCTCTTTTTGCTAGTTTCCTTTGTTGGTGTTTGACAGAACCACTCTTGGAGTAGCAGCATGTAGTAACAATGTACTCAGGTCAGACTTATCCTATATAATAATTCGCTAGGATGTTTGTCAGAAGCCGTCATGCACAGTAGAGACTGCCCGAACTCACAGAATGCTTGGAGCACAGAATGCTGGGAGCACAGAATGCTGGGAGGTATAGGAATGCTGGAAGCACAGAATGCTGGGAGGTGAAGGAATGCTGGGAGCACAGAATGCTGGGAGGTGTAGGAATGCTGGGAGCACAGAATGCTAGGAGGTGTAGGAATGCTGGGAGCACAGAATGCTAGGAGGTTTAGGAATGCTGGAAGCACAGAATGCTGGTAGGTGAAGGAATGCTGGGAGCACAGAATGCTGGGAGGTGTAGGAATGCTGGGAGCACAGAATGAGTCTCTACAGCGCATGACTGCGTCGGCGGCAGGACGCAGAGCAGGACCGGACTCTTAACCCTTTGAGTGCCAGAGGGGTATGCAACGCATTGCAAAGCAATGCGTTGCGTACCCCTCTGAAACTCAAAGGGTTAACATCACCCAGACCTTGGCCCGTATACACGGGCTTTTACACTAATTATAATATATATATGTATTACTAGTGACTGTGCTGATTTTGTGGGTGACTTATAAGAATTAATTTGTATTGATTTTATTTTATTTTACTTTTTATACCCTATACTTTTAGATTGTCTGGTGTAGTGTTACGCTATTTCTGTATTTAAATTATTTTATTTACACATACTGGGGTGTGTAAGACCACAGAGGGATATGGGTTTCAAAGAGGGACTCTCCCGAATAAAGAGGGACACTTGGGAGATATGAGATATCTTTATATCTGCTTGTTACAATACCAAAAAGATATAGCAATGTAGATAAAAATGCATATCAAGGTAGACAGACAAGACCCTTTAAAAACATTGCAGCGCAATTCATTGCATACTTTTCCAGCAATCAAAGGATTAAATTTGAATTCAAATGACACAAGTAAATACAGCTATAGAACTTAAGAAGCACATGCTTATTAATGCAACAATAGTCTATCTGAACATTACATAACTATTGTTTTCTACCTTGTTATTCTTCCAATAAGCCCATCAGGTCTAACATGCTCTTTCATATTAATCAAGAAGAAGCAATAAAGCTGACAATAGACACAGATTCACTGATGGCAGAGCTGCAATTAGTTCTAATGTAGCAGACGGTTCACAGCGGGATCACAATACGCTGTTATCTATGCACCGTTATTAAGCATCTTTGATACCTATCAAGATAACACTCCCAATACTCATATTTACTGTATTCAGTGGCTGCTACTGAACTGTCACATTACTTCTTTTATCTATTTGCCATTTTTTCTTTAAGGAGTGTAATCATCATCATGGCCGACCAAGAACTGAAAGGAAAAACAATCTGAAAAATAAATGAACATGTAAGTGAAGTTTAACCCTTTGAGTTTCAGGGTGGGAGGTATCCAACTCATTCTGTTGCAGTGTGTTAGAGATCTCGCTGGTGTTCAAAGGATTAACCCTTTGAGTGCTAGAGGGGTACGCAATGCATTGCTTTGCAATGCGTTGCGTACCTTTCTGCCACTCAAAAGGTTAAAGGGATCCATCACCAAAAAACAACTTTGCTGATTTTGAGAGGTTTTAAAATCACCTGTGTTATCTTGGCCATATATATATATATATATATATATATATACAGGTCTTAACTCGCCGCTGCAAGACATAACATAACCACCAGGGCTGAATTTCTACTCGCCATGGCTGAATTTTCACTCACCATTGGCTAGTGAGGAGTGGAAATTTTGAGCCCTGTATATATATATATATATATTTTTTTTTTTTTTAAACTAGTTTTGAGTTGTATAGATGTATAGTTTATGCTAATTAACCCTTTAAGTGTCAGAAAGGAATCCATTGCATTGCAACACAATGCTTTGGATACCTCTCTGGCACTCAAAGTGTTAAGGCATGCCAAGCAGGCACTCCCTGTCTTAGACATACATTACCTCTCCTGCTCCCTGACATTTAACCCTTTTCTGTGCTGGGAAGAAACATGTCTTGCTAAGCAAGAAGTGCCTGCATGACATGCCTTCACTGGCACCATCTTTAACTGTAAATAACTCAAAAACTAGGTTTCTAAATTTAAAAAAATAGCTAATTTAACATAAAGGTGATTCTGAAAGCTCATTGAGAATCAGTAAAACATTTTTTGGTGATAGGGTTTCGTTAATTCTTCTCTTGAGCGGGGTTGACCAATCCTTGGCATTGTGTTCATTTTGGATTATGGATGATGGGATTTGTCATGCAACAGCTGCACAAAGCAGGTTGCCACGTCTTGCTTTGGATGGTAATTTCTATATTATCCAATACTTATGTGGTTTGCCACATATTTTATTATCATCTCTTCCTATATTCTTTACACATTATATTCTATATCAAGACTGTCCAAGTTCAGTCCTCAAGGGTCACCAACAGGCCAGGATGTAAGGATTTCCCTGATTAAGTACAGGTGAGTCAGTCATAATGAATGATCCACTGATTAACTCACCTGCGCTTAATTAGGGAAATCCTTACATCATGACCTGTTGGTGGCCCTTGAGGACTGAACTTGGACAACTCTGTTCTAGATCTGTTGAACTTGTCCTGACTATTGAATCATAAGGCTAATTGTTTTAGCTGCCTCTGTTCCAGAGTTAATGCCACTTGCCAAATTACCAGTTAAACCTTTGAGTGTGGCGTTGCGATATGGCAACAGAAGTAATCTCCACTTTATCACATCTTTATCATGCCTTAGTGCATCTCCTTCCTAGAGGCCTCAGTTTGCAAACCCCAGCATTCAATTCTGTCCTCAGGCCCATGCAGGAGTACAGGTTTTCAGGATCTCCTCATATGAACAAAGAAGACTCAATTAGTAGTTCAATCACTCTGAAGGATCTGCTTGTGTTAGCAACATTCACTTGTTTTTAATTGATGAGAACCTGAAAATACGAACTGTTGGGGGTAGGGTTGCCACCCTGCCGGTATTTTACCGCCAGGCCAGTAAAAAATTGGCTTCTGTCCAATGTTAAGTCTATTGAGGGAATGCCATGGCCGGTATTTTTTCAAGAAAAGGTGGCAACCCTAGTTGGGGGTTGAGATTCCTGTTCTAGTGGATAGAAGGGTGATATGACTGAAGGTTTGAAATATAATTAGATTTAAGAGGACATCATTATTCAGAAAGTGGAATATTAGAACAAGAGGCCTAACCATGGAGGTGAAAAACATGCTAAAATGAATTTACATTAAAACTATTTGATACATGGTATTGCCCCTCATAGAAAATCCTTGAGGCTAAAACTGTAAATTAATTTAAAGGGCAATTATCAAGTTTTACTAAGTGTGATTCAATGGGAACAGACTTAGGGTCGTATGTTCAAAAGAAAAGTGGGTGAATTCTGGGGAAAATAAAAAAATTGTAATTGATTTAAATGGAGCGATTAACATGTGGAATGCTAAAGAGGCTGGGCTTTGTGATGTTACATGGCATTATGATGTCATGGGGCAGGGTTTGGTGATGTCACACTTTTTTCCTGCTATGTACCTCTGCATATTTTGAGTGAGGTTTCCTAGATATTGCTTTTTCAAAGAACATTAGACCATTTTAACATTGAAGTGGTTATGAGTCCTGTTGCAATCAGTGGATATTTTGTGAATCTTATGTTTCTTATTGGGCAGTTGGCTTGTCCCACAATTCCTCTTGTTTTGTGTGTATGGCCCTTTGTCTTATGTCAATCTCCTAGTTTTGTTGTATATTATTATTTTTACCCTTGAGAAAGTATCTTAATGATACGAAACGCGTCGGGGTGTTAAATTTTAATTACATTATTATTAATTGGAATTTTATATTAATAAAACTTATTTTTAAACATCTTCAAACTGCTAAGAGTGCTAAATCCAACGAAGGAAATCTCGAGTATACGATCCCAGATATGCTGTTATCAATCAAGGTTCTGGTGAGCATATACATTTAAGGGGGTATAATTACCCTGATATATATACAGATTTGCTCTTAGAGGGTCTGCGCCCTTCTCTTTTTGTTTTGTTCCAATAAGAGGAGGCCTTGGATTTTGAGTGATAAGGAAAAGGTAATTAGACTTGGAAAATTAAGTCATTTGTCAGCTCTGTGATATCAGTTATTTACAGATCAGAACAGGGGTATTGCAGGTACTGGTTAAGGGTGCTTACCTCCCTGGCACTCAAAGGGTTAATCTCTGTGTCTCTTAGAGCCCCTGGTCTTGTTGCCATCCTAATGACACTAACCTGCTACTATTGGTGCAACTGAGCTGCACAGTGCATTAAAAATGCATTAGATGTACAGTTTAATAGGCTAAAGATTCTGGAATAAACCATAGCAGGCAAATAAAAATTGACATTGATTTAAAGGGGACCTTTGACCCCTTGAATGCTAGAGGCATTGGAGACCTCTGTAACATTCAAGTGGTTAAAACCACTGTTTAAATCAATGGCCATTTTTGAAACTGTATTTTTCCTCTTAAGTGCAGCTGGTTTGCTCAAGAATTACTCATCTTTAGCTTTCTGAATTGCATCTTAATATGGTCCAATCCTCAGTTCGTTTAGGAGCCTAGCAACGCCAATGAACCAGAATGCAAGGTGACTGCATAGAGAGAGCACCGAGGAGAATAGTGAGTGCATTAGCAGGCAGGTTTTGTATTGTGGCATTCTGAGGTTTTGCTTACAGTTTTAACCAATCAGAAAGCTGGAAATTATATCACTTAATGCCAACTAGAGAGAAATAACATTGGCTTTTATGCTGAGATTTCAGTCACAGCAAGTTCCTGTCTGGATCAAGGAGGAGAACTTTTTTGGGCAGCTGTACCAGATGTTTTCCCCCTCTTTCTGCCTCCTTCTTCCACCACTATCTCCCCATGCTTCTACCTCCCTCATTTTCTCTGCAGTGCTCTCCTAGTCAGATTCTCAGTGGCTTCCTCCTCTTTCCTGTGCCCCAGATCCTTTCATTCCTGGCATCATCTCACTCTACAGCATCCCCTCTCACTCTCTCACTCTTTGCTTCCCTACCTGGCCTACTCTCAGTCTCCCATTGGCCTATTTTTATTATTGGTTCCTAGCTTGCAGCTCCATCTCATTCCTGCCCCCTATCACTTTCTATTCCCCATTTCTTCCCTTCTGTATGACCCCTCACCTTACCCCCACCTTCCATCTGTCCCTCTGTCATAGGAGTAACTATAGGGGTCGCAGGGGTTGCAACCGCAACCGGGCCCGTCACTCCAGGGGCCCGGCTCCCCCCTGAGACCCCCTCCTCCTGGCGCCTCAAGCTCCCTCCCGCGCTCTAGTAATGCAGAGCGCTGGGAGATCTCCCAGCGCTTTGCATTACAGAAGAGGACAGCGCGGGAGCATGTCGCACCAGCTCGCCTCTCCTGCCACTCCACTGGACCACCAGGGATTGGGAGGTAGGAAATGGAGGCATTGTGGAGGGCCCGGGGGCCAATGTGTTCGGGGGTTGGGGGGGCCCATGGCACTTCTTGCACCAGAGCCCGGACTGTTCTAGTTACGCCTCTGCCCTCTGTAATTCATTGCAGATCAGTTTGGACAGATCCAGAATCTTTTCCAGGTTCTCTGAATTGATACTCAAAGAATGACCAACATCTCGCTCATCTCTACAGAAAATAATATCTTTATTAAAACACAAACTAGTCAGTCTGATATGACACACACACATCATTTTTTTCCCAGCAATCCAGACTAATTTCAGCCAAACCTTTCCACCCTTACTGAATAATAGTTGTGTCTAAATCAGAGCTTTTTGGCTTATCTTACATCTCCACTTAAAATACTTACTAAAGAAGTGGAAATCAAAACCAGTCTCCAACAAAGCATCTTTTTTGAAAGTTAGAAAATAATATTTATTTGTACTTGATAAAAAGAGCATTTTATATACTCATGCATTCAAGCATATTATAAACTCAAGGACTAAAGCACTGATGATATGAAATGTTTTATTCTAGTAAGTAGCTTTTAACCATTAAAGGATTCAGAATTGTAAGTCTAGTTACTGAGCTGTTGAGGTTCCACACAGCTAACTGACTAGGCATCTTCCAGATTTATCAATGAGTTTTACTGGGTGCATTTTCTGAGGCTAAGTGGTGGAAGTTGGATGACACTATCATGATCTAACTCTGAACAAAATGATAGGCAAATAACCATGCATATAAAACACACTGGGGGAGATGCTTTAAGGTGTGCTAAAGAGGTGATATAGTGGAGATGACTGCTGTAGTGATATCACTTCTCCAGTCCCTGTGTTATTCTGTGAAGCCAATGCACTAAGATTACTCCAACTTTGGAGATCTTAAAGGGATAGTAATACTTTGTTTTATCTTTATTTTATTTTGTAGGCATTATAAAAACACAAAGAATTATATAAGTTTTATCTCTCAAACCTTTATGGTTTGAGAGATATTCACAAGCAAAGTTTCCCCTCCTGCCCCTTTTACCTAGTGTAAGCAATCTCTTCTCAGATGTGGAATGCAGTCCATAGACCAGACAGATAACAGCAGGGGACAATCTTCTTCCTATGAGAACAATGAAAGCCCTGCCCCCCTTGACAAGTTTTTCAGGTTTTTCCCTTATCTTAATTAAAGATTCTCCCTCTCTGCAATCTACCTGGGCACCTCCCTTCTGCTCTGGCTGAGCAGTGTTACATCAGTAAAAGGGGCGGGAGGGGGATACTTTGTCATTGAATTACTCTTGAACTACAACTCTGACAGAATTGAAATAACACTCTCCAAAGTCTAAATACTATGATGATTAATTAGAGCTGCTTTTATTATAAAACATTACTATCCCTTTAAAGTAAAGGCTCTATAGAATAACAGGAACTGAAGAAGTGATATCACTAGAAAAGTTATCTCCACTTTATCACCTCTTTATCGCACCTTAGTGAATAACCCACCATTGAGTCTCATGTAATAAGTAAAACTGAACAATTCTGGCGCAAACCAACTGCATCTCATGAGACAAATAAAAAATCAAGGTGATTAAGAGACCCATTTAAATGATCATTTTAAGAGTGTTTACTTGTCCCCTATGTTGCAGATGATTTGCTCCAGTTTTCTTTTGAACATCAGGCACCTAGTTCAATTAAAAACAAAAATTATTTTCCAAATCACCATGCATAAATATTGAGGCTGGGGAACTAATAAGGAGCTCAACAGATCTAGGGAAAATCAGCTGCACCATATGTAGACCTCTCTGATAATAAAGGGAGTTAAAATACCCTGTTAAATCAAAAGGAATTTGGGGAATTGTTATTTTTCCCATATAGCAAGACATATACCGTAAAATCTCAGGTATAATACGCACCTTTGTATAATACGCAGGTGTATATTGTACCCAAGATTTTAGGGGAAAACAAGAGTGACTATGTATAATACGCACCCTTGTTTTCCCCCTTACTACAAAAAAATATTAAAGCTGCCAGCTACCCTCCTCCATCCCCCGGCGCAATCCAACATTAAAATAAGACTTACTTGGTGATATAGCTCAAGCCATTCCATTGCTACATGTGAAAAAGCTCCCTCTCATCTTCCTTGCGGGCGGCATTCTTGCATTTGCCGCCCGCTTCCTTCAATGGACTACCAAGACCTTCCTCCTGCGGTATTGTCCTGTGAGGACCTTGAGATCCTCACAGGGCATTACCATTGGCTGGAGGCGGAAGGTCCTGAAAACCCATTAAAGGAAGCGGGCGGCAAATGCAAGAATGCCGCCCGCAAGGAAGATGAGAGGGAGCTTTTTCACATGTAGCACTTGAATGGCTTGAGCTATATCACCAAGTAAGTCTTATTTTAATGTCGGATTGCGCAGGGGGACGGAGGAGGGTAGCTGGCAGCTCTAATATATATATATTTTTTTTATTCGGCAAAAATCTCTCGGGTATAATACGCACCCCCCCACTTCACATAAGGTGAAGAGGGGTAAAATTGTGCGTATTATACCCGAGATTTTACGGTATATATCAGGGCCTAAAATTTGAAGCCCTTTGCTACTAGCCAGACCTGAAAAGTTACTCGCCACTGCAAGCCATAAAACCACCAGGGCTGAATTTCTACTCACCAGGGCTAAATTTTCACTCGCCATTGGCTAGTGGTGAGTGGAAATTTTGAGCCCTGTATATATATATTTTTAGTTAAGTACCACCTCCTAATAACCCCCTGCTTATCTTACTATGACGAGAACGTCCTAATGGCTCCAGCTAACTTCTCCCATATTCCTTGCTTCAAGATCTTTAATCAGTCCTGGATGTCATATCAATGGAGAAAGACATGACAGTTGCTAGCAGTACCACAGGACACAGACTCCTACCACTGCACATGGAAATCTTAATTGTTTAAGGACCAGAGACATTTGTAACACATTGCTCCTCAATGTGTTGCACTACTCACCCCCCAATCTTTAAGATGCCATGTAGGCTCATACACTCTGCCTGCTTCAGTTTAAAAAAACTTCTAGCAACCAAAATGTCTGTCTCCATAGGAGATGCTGCTACAGATGCCTCTTGAGAGGACCACTATCCTTTGTCTTACAATGGCCTCAGGCCAGAAGACTTATAATAATAATAATAACTAGTATTTATATAGCATGTAACAAAAAGAAACAACTGAGGCACCCCAGTAGTGTAATTCATTCTACTTACTGCTGAAACAAATAAAAAGTAGCAAATCTACTCACAAACATAATATGTCAGCTAGATGTTATCATCTGAACCGACTAAACATGCATATGGAGATCATCAAACCTGTCTCCGTTCAGGTGCACAAGTCCTCTGTGTTATATCCAACAGATGGTCGTACGAATCCACAGGAACAGCGTATGGTGTAAAGTGACTTCCAAGGAGCATATTTTTTATTGAATGGCATTTATTAAAAGTAAAAACAATTTCACATTAGTGGACACAGTTTACAAAAAGGCCCTTACACGTTTTGCAGCACATACGCTTCTTTATGAAAGATAATCAGCCTAAAACAAACAGGCTGTTTTAGGCTGATTATCTTTGATAAAGCAGTGTATGTGCTGTGAAACGCATAAGGGCCTTTTGTAAACTGTGTGCACTAATGTGGAATTGTTTTTACAGGCTTGATGATCTCTGTATGCATGTTTAGTTGGTTCAGATGATAACATCTAGCTGACACATTATGATTGTGAGTAGATTTGCTACTTTTTATTTGTTTCAGCAGTAAGTAGATTTCTTTTTGTTACATGTTATATATCTACCGTTGAGGAGAGCGTGAAGAAAGGACGGCAGCCAAGACTTATCCAATATGCGATACTATACTGGTACTGGGTACAGTGATTCATCCCAGAATGTGAGAATAGCAGTTTCTGTGGTATATACCAAAATTCAGCAATTTCTTCTTGTGAGTAGGCACTTGTAGGGTGTCGGTGGAGGTTCAAAATATTATCCTGTTGATCTGCACAGGGGCGCTCCCTGGTCTTGTCTCCCCCCTTTTTTGCCTTCACAGTATTTATATAGCACCTTTCTCCCAGTGGGACTCAAACCGCTTTCAGCGCACGTTCTTGCACCCCAGTTCAGCTCAGATGGGACTGGAGCCTCCATATGAGAGCACATGCTTCTCCACTACACAAAGCTTCCTGTAAATCACTTAAAGGGATAGTAATGTTTCATAATAAAAACAGCTCTAATTAATCATCATTGTATTTGGGCCATGGAGAGTGTTATTTCAATTCTGTCAGCATTGTAGTTCAAGAGTAATTCAATGAGAAAGTATCCCCCTCCCGTCCCTTTTACTGATGCAGAAGGGAGGTGCCCAAGTAGACTGCAGAGAGGGACAATAGCATTGTACACAGAGTGTACTGTAACGCTACAGCACAGAAAGCCAGCTTCGAAGAGGAGCGTGAACGTGCTCCATGGGGCAGCTGGGAAGTCCAGCGGGACATTCAGTCTTGCTGAACGTGGAAGTGCCTGATTTTGATGGGCTAATATATGCACTTGTACGCAATTTTTTTTTTTTTTTTAAATACATCCAGCTCTAATCTAAGATTAACAATTAAAACCCACTAGAAAAATGTGAATGTAGGTGATAGTTCCTTTTTAAGATAAGGGAAAAAACTGAAAACTTGTCAAGGGGGGCAGGGTTTTAATTGTTCTCATAGGAAGAAGATTGTCCTCTTCTGTTATCTATCTGGTCTATGGACTGCATTCCACATCTGAGAAGAGATGGCTTACACTAGGTAAAAGGGGCAGGAGGGGAAACTTTGCTTGTGAATATCTCTCAAACCATATAGGTTTGAGAGATAAGACTTATATCATTCTTCATGTTTTTTTAATGCCTATAAAATAAAATAAAGATAAAACAAAGTATTACTGTCCGTTTGAATGCCTCCAGACTGGAACCCTCCTATCTAAGGGAAGTCCCAGGACCCATTAGCCAGGGGGAAGCTATGGAAGAGTCACTTATAACTACCTCAGTAGGGTACCCTGTTATAGTAGTCTCTATTTATAGTGAGAGTGAAGACCTTATACTAATGTTGAAGTTCTTGATAGGAGGGTTATGCACTAAGGTGTGATAAAGAGGAGGTAACCACCAGAAACATCACTTCTCTAATTCCTATGTTATTGTATGGAGCCTATGCACTAAGCTCTCTCCCATTTGAGGAATATTAGTACACAGGATCCATAAATTAAGATAGGAAATGGAGAACTGATCTCACTGGTGAAGGTATCTCCTGTTTATTACCCCTCAGCGCTTTTCTCCCTAATGTTTCTTTTCTCTTCAAATATGAAGAACAGGAATGGATTTCCCATTAGATAGTAGGAAACAGCCTAAAGCCTCTAGTTGTGAGAAGTGCCTTTATTGTGCTGGCCACACCCACATTCTGAGTTTTGGGTGTGGCCAGATCAATCCCATTATCCCAGTTTATGTTGGTCAATTCTTTTACCAGTTTACATACCTCTTTACTGGCTATTCTTAATCCCTTGAATGTTAGGAAGCTCTCCAAAGCCTTGATAAGCAATGCATTGTAGTCCTTTCCAGCAATCAAGGAGTTAAATGATTTTTTTGTGCACCTGTTTTATAGACATGGGGAAGTTTGCGCTATAGAAAAGTGGAGAGGTTCTGGGGCAAACCATTTGCACTATAGGGGAGTGCTAAAAATTCCCAACATTTTCATTGATGAAAATGGGGATTTAACCCCCTGAATGTTAGCCAGATCTTGAAAGCACTGCTTAGCAATGCTTTGAAGACCTCTCTGTCATTTAAGGGGTTAAATCTCCATTCAAATCAATGGGAATTTTTTGAACATATGGTCATAAGATTATTTTCTGTTCTAGGTAAAAGAGGGTGTGGCTAGTGGTGGTGTCATTTGAAGTATGAGGGTGTGGCCAGGTAGGGCTAAGGGAACCTTGTGTGCCTTTGCCTAATGCTGCCTGAGATGAAGACCAGCCCTGATGAGGAACATCAGTAAATGGAACATAATATACATAGCAAATGCTCTGTGGAGTCTGTGAACAATAGTGAACAGGATCCACATACCCAAGATAATGTTTCAGAATCCTTGTGAGCACATCTGCCTTCTTATTTATAATTCATTAAGGTGGAAGTAACACCTTATAGCAACTTAGGTTTATTTGAAAAGTTTCAAATGTTAGCCATTTTTTTTACATTTTAAATATAAGTTTATAAAATATTTAACTTGATTTATTTGTCAGTCATAGTAACAGAGTAAATTAGTTTGAAAAAAGACACAAATCCAACAAGTTTGACCTCTGCCTCATAATCCAGAAACATGAGGACTGTATAATCTTTCCTGATGACAAATAAGTTAGCCTTTATGCAAGCATCCTCTTTTACCTACTAATATGCAGTATAACCCCTGTGTGTTCCCTCTTGAAAGAAATGTATCTAATCTTCTCTTAAAGGGATAGTAATACTTCGTTTTAACTTTATTTTATTTTGTAGGCATTAAAAAAACATGAAGAATGATATAAGTCTTATCTCTCAAACCTTTATGGTTTAAGAGATATTCACAAGCAAAGTTTCCCCCTCCCGTCCCTTTTTCCTAGTGTAAGCCATCTCTTCTCAGATGTGAATCTGGTTGTAAGACTAGACAGATAACAGCAGGGGACAATCTTCTTTGTATGAAAAGAATGTAAGCCCTTCCCCCCTTGATAAGTTTTTCAGGTTTTTCCCTTATCTTAATTGAAGATTGTCCCTCTCTGCAGTCTACCTGGGCACCTCCCTTCTGATCTGGCTGAACAGGGGAGGGGATACTTTGCTTGTGAATATCTCTTAAACCATAAAGGTTTGAGAGATAAGACTTATATTGTTTTTCATGTTTTTAATGCCTACAAAATAAAATAAAGATAAAACGAAGTATTACTATCACTTTAAATATATCCATTGTATCTGCCATTACCACATCATTTGGCAAGGAATTCCACAATGTAACAGACCTTAAAATAAAAAAAAAACTTTCTCTGCTGAAGTTGAAACCTCCATTGCTCTAATCTCAAGATATTGCCCCTGGTTTATGAATATTAGATGGTAGATGTTGACGCAGCTTTGTTCCAGATACAAATATTCTACCCTGCTCTCTCTCTCTCCCAGCTGCCACTCCCTCTTGCCCCTCCTTTCACCCTCCCTCCCTCCTAATTACTGTAGTAACTGGAGAAGGAGGGGGTCATAAGGTGCCTCTCAACACTCAAAAAAATATGGTTAAGTTTAATTCTACCCCTCTTGGGGCCATATGTTCAAAGGGATAACGACAAAAAATTGTCATTTGAAAGACAAAAATAGGTAATTGTATGCATGAACGACATATTTTCTATATATAAGACAAAAAACTAGTAATGTCTGTTGTGTACGACACAACTCCAGAATGGACGGGCAAAGGGGCGGGGCAAGGACGTGGCTAAACTATTCTCCAGTGTCGTTTAGAGGAAAAGAAAATTTGTCGTAACTAACGACAAAAAAATGTCTTTCAAAAGACAAAATTTGTACGTTAAGAAACAAGTGGAGGGAATGTGTTCTGAATGTGAGAATTTTTGTCTTTAGTTAAGACATTTTTAAAGACATTTTTGTTGTTAAGACATTTTTTAAGACATTTTTGTCTTTAGTTAAGACATTTTTTTGTCGTTCCATACGACAATTTCAGTCAGGACAAACAACATATTTCCAGTCACAACCGACACTCTCTGAAAATATTAATGATCCCAACGACACTGTACTTTGAAAAGTCATCACAAATGACAAAAGCTATTTCGCTACCTCTTTGAACATATGGCCCTTAGTGATAGAGCATGAGGGAGTAGCAGTTGACCTGTGCCAGCCAGTAGTATCGAGTTTGTAAAAAAGGCCCTACCAGTGAGATAGCTCAGTGGTAAATTCTCTCACTACAGAGCCTGCTTAAACCGCAAGGTTGCAGGTTCAATTCCTGGCAGCCCTTCATTCTTCTGTGGATGATAAATGACTGCCATTGATTGGGTAATAATAACTTCTGTTATTCAGCAGCCGGTTTGTTTATTTCCAAGAGCGTGTGCTGAAAGACGATATATAAATACTAGTTATTATTATTAAAATCCTCTCATAAATAAAGGTAAATATCTCTTAACATTTTCTTTTTCAAATACAAACGGACTAATATGACATACAGGTGACAATGAAAGCCTTTTTAAATTATACTAAACGGTGATATGGTGTTACTTCCACTTTAACATTTCAAACACCCTAATAGAGGATGGATACACTACTGCCAGAAAAATATCACATCTCAGGTTACACAGATAGTTTTCATTTTCTTCTTGTATGAATGTCCACAAAAATGGAGCTATATATCTATTTAAAGTGCATATTTTCACTTGGACGATATGCAGGAGACACTTACTTCCTCAAAGCAAATCCCACTGCAAAACCTTATGGCAAACAATTTCTGCACCAATTTCTGCCCTTGCTGTGCTGCATTTCCTACATTCTATCGATTACTTCACATTGCATGCTCATGTTTACATGCAGGCACGTGCACATACTGACACCTTTACTCCCTGTCTCTGCAAAGGTCGGAGGGGGCCTTTGTGTGTGAGGTCCAATGCCCTGGTTCTTGACCAAACACTTCCCATGGCAGAAAGTTACACACACCCCTAGTCACAGCACTCATTTCTGGGAAAGTAATCCTGCTGTATTCCATACTTATATAATGGTCCCAAATACATTTACTTATGTTGAAGCCAGGGCTTATAATTTTAAGTCCTTTGCTACTAGCCAGACCTGAAAAGTTACTCGCCACTGTAAGCCAAAACATACCCACCAGGGCTGAATTTCTACTCTCCATGGCTAAATTTTCACTCACCATTGGCTAGTGGCGAGTGGAAATTTTGAGCCCTGTTGAAGCAATTCAGATACAGATGGAAGCAAGTATACAGTGTTTTTTTCCAGATAGGGAACTATTTCCCGATAAACACAGTTGTTTTAGAGCAGCTTTGTCTGTTTGACTTTTTAAAGGGATGTTTCTTTAAAAAAAGCAGCTCCAATTAATCTTCATAGTATTTGGGCCATGGAGAGTGTTATTTCAATACTGTCAAAGCTGTAGTTCAAGTGTAATTAAATGATAAAGTATCCCCCTCCTGCCCCTTTTACCTAGCATAAGCCGCCTCCCCTCAGATGCAGAATCTGGTTGCTTGACCGCACAGGTAGCAGCAAGGGACAATCTTTTCACTGTGAGCATAAGGAAAACCCTGCCCCTCTTGATAGGTTTTTCCTTATGCTAACTGATGATTGTCCCTCTCTGCGATCCATCTGGACAGCTTTGCTGCTCTTAGGTGAGTAGTGTTACATCAGTAAAAGGGGCAGGAGGGGGATACTTTATCATTCAATTACTCTTGAACTACAGCTCTGACAGCATTGAAATAACTCTCCATGGCCCAAATACAATGAAGCTTAATTGGAGCTGCTTTTATTGTGAAACATTACTATCCCTTTAAGAGAAAAGAGGTGTTGAAAGTGTTGTTCAAATCATGTTGGCTACCTCTCTGATACTCAAATGATTAACTGTGCTACTCTCTACAATTTTAACCTTCATTTGCAAGCATTGTGTTTTCTTAATTAAAAATTACTTTATACCTAGTAAAATTGCTGAAAAACTACAACAGAATTAATGGGTTTAGCAAATTATGAGCTGAAAAAAATTACCGGGACTATTAAGAAGATCATGTCAAATTAATACTTTATTGCATCCTATTTCTCATTGAAAACTTGCAGCAGAAGTATTTTATATAAATTTTAATTAAACAATCATTTATTAAAATGCTACTTATCAGCAAAATCTTCAGTTGATATGATTATGCAGAAAATAAAATTAAAATGAATTAATAAAAGAGTGAAGGGGTGTACAGATTAACCAGTGCCACTGTACTGGCATTGCCCTCAAGTCTGGCAGCTGCCCTTGAAATATGTTATAGAGTGAAAGATCCCATGGGTGACTGCGGGGGGAGGGGGGCGCAAGAGGGTGGCGCTTGAGTTACAATAACTTTTTATATAAAAATCTTCCAGCAGTAAGAGTACCCTTTTTTTACTTAGCAGGAAAAGAATGCCTATATATATATATATATATATATATATATATATATATATATATATTTATATCTATCTATCTATATATATATATATATATATATATATATATATATATATATATATATATATACACCAGGTGTTGGCTGAAAGCACTCATTCTTATAAGTCACATAAGATGATATAGAGAATGAAAGAGGGCAGCACCTGTGGGGCTAATGAAATAGCCTTATTCACTCAAACTAGGGTTGCCACCTTTTCTTCAAAAAAATACCGACCATGGCATTCCCTCCATGGACTTAACATTGGACAGAAGCCAATTTTTTACCGGCTTGCAGTTAAAATACCGGCTGGGTGGCAACCCTAACTCAAACTGGCAAAAATATAGGGTCAACATTTCGGGCCCTCTCAGGGACCCTTCTCAAGACAAAGCAAGTGAATAATTGCGTGTGTTAAATACCTTGTATGCCCTCAGCATTGCTCGTGTCACCTATGACATCATCATCCACCTAACTTTTGATAGTAAATTGGTGGATGGTCGTCCCTCATTGGTCACACTTACTGGTGGCAAGCTACAAAGTGTATTTGAAATGAAAAGGGTGTAATGTGAAAATAAACATCAAAAAGGTTGGCAACTAATGTTATATACATAATAAACATAATATACATGATGAAAGCCAGTGAACAGACCATGCTCAACTGTGTTGAGTGCAACCGCCGTACTGCTCCTTAATCACATGAACATAAGAAGTACTAAGTGCATGTCTCCTCATGGAGTGAACAGACAGTCAAATTCAGCTTGTAGATCGCGGAAAGGAGTATGCCATATGAGGCATGCTGTGCAATGTAACGGAGACATGGCCACAGTCCAGACATGCAGCACTCTCACATAGAAGTCCGTCCCCTTAGTGCGATATATAGCAGGGAAATGATTCCTAAATAAGAGTCACTTCAGATGTAATGATTTAATAGTATTCCATATAAAAGTATTGTGGAGCGGTTCAAGTCTCAGAAGGGTAGCAAAAATGATATAATAAGTGAAATTCTAACTGGGACCCATACAGGCACCTATAGGTGTACCACAATGAAAGATATGAGAATAATCAATGTGAGTTCTAAGAAAGACATGTATCCGTAATGTCAATGACCATTGCAGAATGGAGGGGATGTGTAGGAAGCTTCATATACTTCAGGCAACAAACCAGGATGATAAATACTCAGGAGGTTCATTAATACCTAACCAAGAGGTTGAGTCAAGTCCAAAATTGGTATGTTGTTGATAGCAATGCCCCGCTAGTAGGAGTTCTATGCCCATTGCTACCTGGAGAGACTCATGCCTCCAGAGTATGACAAAATATTCTACACCTCTTCACTGTAGAGGGTATACTACCATACTCATTAAGTGACCAAAATATGATGACAAGACGTCCATCAAAAGCTCACTGGGAAGCGGTCACGGTTTGTTAAGACAAACCAAAGGGTGCCCAGGCTCAGTCTAAATAGGAAAGAAAGGGAGGGGGTGGACAGCGCAAAAATACCCTCTAAGTGTAGTATATTGAGGTTAGAATGTGGTTAGTAGTATCATAAATATTGTTTATTACAAGAAATAATGAAGACAAAGTCATAAAATGGGTAAAAATATAAATAAAAAATCCAAAATGGATCTACATGTATATATAAATTGAAAATTAAAAAGAGACCCTTAATAAAACGGGTACTGTACAAGTCAGTCCAAATATCAAAAAGAGACAAACAAACTTATAAATATAAACTCCTCGCCTCTATATATATATATATATATGGATATACAGTGTATGACACTGGATAACAGGGACAGTATCCGTGATATGTATGGACCGTAGAATACTAGATGACCAGAATAATATACGTGAACAGCTGGTAAAGGAGACGAATGTGGAGTGTAGATATAAATATAATGGGGAGTATATATAGAAGAAGTGGCTGCTTACAGAGGGGGAGTGAATAACAAGGCACTGATGGGAAACAGTAAGCAATATAGAGATGATAAATAATGAATATAGATGTCCGCTTACTAGAAGTGCTCTCAATGTCAGCACATGTAGATGGATCTCCGGACTAATCTCAAAGTCCTCCGGTCCTTCTATCCTCCCCCGGCAGCTTGCTATACTTCTTCCCCGCTCTGTGATGATCCGCTCTCCCCGAACAGTCTCAAGTTGCAACCAGCAGTCGGCGTTTCTTGCTGGACACGTGAAGTCAATCTATGTATCAAGTCCGTTCAAAGCCTTGGATTACCGCCAACAGACGGCGTCTTCTGCATACGTGAAGTTGCTCGATATGTGGAGTCTGCTCAACGCGTTTCTGCGCACCAATGCGCCTTCATCTGGAGCAAATAGGAGAATACGCCCGCTATTCTGACCCTATTTAAATCCTAAATGACCAATCATAAAACAGAGAAGAGCGTGCTGCCTAAACTAATCAAATTCCATATAGCCATTGGATACTTCCAATAAAACAAACAAAAATACATAATTACAAATAAAATAAAATAATCCACATTATATATAAAATAGGAAATGTGTTTGACATAAGTAATAATCAAAAACTTACAAGTAAGGAAATAAGAATAAAACAACTAAAGTACAGGTGAACCGTATATGCAAAAAACAGATATTGGAAGTCCTGACTAAAGATGTGGATAAATAAAGACCACTCATCCCAAATAAAAAGAAAAGAAAATATATATATATATGTATATGATATATGATAAAGATTGGCCATTAGGAAATAGAGGGAATAAGCTAAGGCTTAGAGATGGAAATTGAAAATAGAAAACAGAGGAAAAAAAAAAAATTCCTATATATGTAAGCACTATAAACCGAATGGAAGGTAGATGTGGATAAGTGGTTTTCAATACCATACAGTACTCCTCAGATTCAAATGAACCAGAGGTCAAGTTCTTCATTTAGACCATTGGGTACTAGGGTATGCATTTTGTATATCCAATAAGTTTCCTGTCTGGCTAATCTAGAGAATCTATCGCCCCCCCTGATTTGTACAGGTATATGGTCAATGACTAGAAGGCGTAAACCTTCTGGATTCTGTTGATGGAAATTCTTAAAATGTCTGGCCACACTGTTTTTGATGTTTCCCTTGATAATGTGATTACGGTGTTCTAGGAATCGTTCCTTGACTGATCGAATCGTCCTGCCAACATATTGTTTTTGGCAGGGACATTCAAGGAGATAAATTACATAATCCGAACAACAGTTATAGAGATTGGATATCTGAAAAGTCTCCCCTGTGGTATATGAACAGAAATTTTGTTTTTTGTGTTGGATATATCCACATGTGATGCATTGATTATGGCCACACTTGTAATTGCCCTTAATAATGGTACCATCTGTGATACTCCTAAAGGACACCTTCTTTGTGGTTCTTCTTTCGATATCACTTGGTGCCAATTTCTTCTTTAAATCCTTAGATTTCCTATATATAATCTCTGGTTTTACCGGAAGAATGGATCTCAAATGTTTATCTCCACGAAGGATATTCCAGTGTTTCCTGATGATATCTTCAATATTCCTTCTGGCACTATTATATCTGGTTACAAATGGCACCGATGGGTTCCTCTTCTTCTTTTTAGATGATCTTTGTATTGAGCCATGCAACAAATCCTCACGATTACTGCTCTTCACTTTTGTGAGGGCTGCATCTATATTTTCTTTCTTGTATCCCTTCTCTAGAAACTTGTTCGATAATTCGTGGGCTTGTTCCATGAATTGTACATCATCAGTGCAGTTTCTTCTAAGGCGATAGAACTGTCCTAAGGGGACACTGCTTAGCCAATTTGGGTGATGGGCACTTTTAGCTTGAATGTAACTGTTGACGTCCACCTTTTTATGATGTGTTTTGGTCATGATGCAGTCATTTTCTCCAATACTGATATCCAGATCCAAGAACACTATTCCCACATGATTGTGTTCTGCAGTGAATTGGATTCCCATGTTGTTCTTATTGATGTCATCCTTGAATGCTAACAGTTGTTCTTCTCCTCCATCCCAGATAATGAGTAGGTCGTCGATATACCTGGCATACAGGACAAGGTTTGCTTCATAGCGGGTGTACAGGTGGGTCTCCTCCCAGTATCCCATAAATAAATTTGCGTAACTAGGGGCAAATCTTGTACCCATCGCTGTCCCGCAGATCTGTAAGTAATGTGTATCTTGGAAAATAAAATTATTGTGTGTAAGGATAAATTGTATGGCATCCAGGATGAAGGTTTTTTGTATAAAGGGCATATGCATATCTTTGTCCAAATAGTATTTGACTGCTTTTAATCCAAGATTATGTTGAATACTGGTATATAAAGCACTGACGTCACAGGTAAGCCAAATGTAGTCTTTTTGCCACTTAATCTGTTGGAGTTTCTGTAAAACATGCGTAGAATCCCTTGTATATGATCGCAATGATTGTACATGGTGTTGGAGAAAGAAATCAATGAATTGTGACAAATTACTGGTTAAGGATTGAACCCCAGAAATGATGGGCCGTCCTGGGGGATTATTTAAATCCTTATGAATTTTCGGTAAATGATAGTAAATGGCAGTCCTAGGATGTTCTATGTTAAGAAAGCGATATTCATGTTGATTCAATATAGAATTGTCCTTTGCCCATTTAATCAATTCTTTATATTGGTAATGGAATGTCACAGTTGGATTGTAAGATAATCTCTGATAGAAGATTGGGTCCTCCAGCAGACGATTTGCTTCTTTTACATAGTCTTCTTTGTTTTGTAGGACAATACCACCACCCTTGTCTGCTTCCCGAATAATCAAATTGGAATTGTCCATAAGATGTTGTAGTGCCTCTCTTTCTCTTTTGTCAAGGTTAGACTTATATTTCCAAGGGATTTGGAAAAATAATTCCAAATCTTTGGAGACCATTTCGGAGAAGGCCTCGATAAAGGGACCTTTGGAATGCCGTGGGAAAAATTTAGATATTGGTTTGAAGGTGGTATGTTGCATTAGTGGTTCCATTGTAACAGTATGTTCTGTTTCCCCCATAAGTTCTTCCAGAATTTTTAATGTTTCTGGATCCTGTTTAGATGGATCAATTTCTTCTTCAACCTCAGAGACTTCCTGATTAGCAAAATGACGTTTTAGAGTAAGTTTCCTGATGAAGTGTTGGAGGTCAATAAATAATTCAAATTGATTAGGGCCACTTGTTGGTGCAAACTTAAGTCCCTTATTGAGAAGACTAACCTCAAATTGATTTAATTGATAGTTGGAGAGGTTGAAGATGCCCCTTGTCTGTTGTTCATTAGTTCCATTTGATACTTTCTTTTTGGTAATCTTTCTCCCCGCTCTTCTTCCTCTCCAGATCCTCCTTCCTTTTCTTCCCTTTTTCTTCTGTGTGAGGGTTTTGTTAGTGGATCCTGGTAGTCCTTCCACGCCTGTCTCACCCAATTTTGAATTGGTCTTCTTGGGCCCTCGGCTAAAAAATGCTTTTGGTGGTGAGTTTTGGGTCTTGCACCCAAATTGTTTCTGGAATTATGTATTTCTTTTTTATGATTAGTGTTCTTATTTGTATTCTTGCTGTGTTTATTCTTATTGATTAGAGAGTCCCCTCTTATGTCTTCCTCTGAAGGCTTATATGAGTCCACCTTTGGTTGTAATGTTGAGGAGACTATATTCTTTTGATTATTTCCGGGTGTATGCGATGATGCAAGAATTTGACCTGGTTCAATATTTGTTAAAATAGCCTCAGATTGAGAACAAGTATTGATTTGATGTAGTACAACTTCATCTTGTTTAGAAGGGCATGCTGTATTCACTATCGAAGGTAAAGTGCCCACTGGATGTCCTTCCTGATTAGAATCCATTGAACCAGGATTTGTCAGTGACTGGGTGACTTCAACCGTGTTATTACTTTCCGTGTTTTCCAATTGTCTAGTATTGGATTCACAAGCTTGGAGATTAGTATTCTCCATGGATTGGTGTATGGTTTTTCTCCTTTGATCTTTTAGTATATTGGATACTCCTTGACGTTCTCTTTTTTTGTGCCAGTATCTAACTCTATCTTCCTTATAGTCTTCCTCATCTCTTTTCAATTTTCTCTGTTTTCTTGTAACTACCTCCTTTTCGAACTTCTCCACATTGTTATTGATGTTCCTATCAAGAGTTTGGAATTCATTCGTAGTTTTGTATGGCTCAAGTATTGATCTTATTCCTTCAATTTCTTTATCAATATTAATCAAATGTTTTCTTCTGTATTGAATAATATGTTGCATTAACTTGAAGGAACATTGATCTAAAATATTGAGCCATTGCCCATAAAATTCCCCATCCTCCAAGCCATATGCAGGTTCTTTGGTAAGTCTAAGGCCCCTTGGTATTTGTTCAAGCTGTATATATTTGTCTAAAGTGACACACTCCCACCAATAATTCATTTCTTTCTTAAGTAATTTTTCTAGTGTAGAAAAGTTTTTAACCATATCTATTGGTGGTGTTTCATTAGTTGATAAATTTGGTGTTAAATTCACAAGATACTCATTCATAAGCATTTGTCTTCTAACATTTCTATCAAGACATACAAAACCAACATTACCAGAATTTGAGTCTAAAGTGTGCTCCATTGCCCTAGGCTGCTAGTGTTAAATAAATTCGGTAAATGCCCCAGTAGTTACCAAAAGTATATAAGAGAGAAAAAAAAAGAGAAAAACACAGCGCTCATAGGCAGGTGCACACCATATGAATCAAAGAGAGTGATCAAAAAATTGAGCAATCAGGGATATATATGATAGACATAAAAGTTCCCTAGGCCAGTAGAATAAAGGTCAGAGGGATAATCTTTCCCTATATCTAATGTCAATAATGGGCGATAAGACCACTCTCCTTTGCTGCTAGTCCATATCATTCCATGTAGAACAGGAGCACTTGCAAGGTCCACCGTTAAACATGTAACATAAAATTGAAAAGAAAGGGAGGGGGTGGACAGCGCAAAAATACCCTCTAAGTGTAGTATATTGAGGTTAGAATGTGGTTAGTAGTATCATAAATATTGTTTATTACAAGAAATAATGAAGACAAAGTCATAAAATGGGTAAAAATATAAATAAAAAATCCAAAATGGATCTACATGTATATATAAATTGAAAATCCTTAACCAGTAATTTGTCACAATTCATTGATTTCTTTCTCCAACACCATGTACAATCATTGCGATCATATACAAGGGATTCTACGCATGTTTTACAGAAACTCCAACAGATTAAGTGGCAAAAAGACTACATTTGGCTTACCTGTGACGTCAGTGCTTTATATACCAGTATTCAACATAATCTTGGATTAAAAGCAGTCAAATACTATTTGGACAAAGATATGCATATGCCCTTTATACAAAAAACCTTCATCCTGGATGCCATACAATTTATCCTTACACACAATAATTTTATTTTCCAAGATACACATTACTTACAGATCTGCGGGACAGCGATGGGTACAAGATTTGCCCCTAGTTACGCAAATTTATTTATGGGATACTGGGAGGAGACCCACCTGTATACCCGCTATGAAGCAAACCTTGTCCTGTATGCCAGGTATATCGACGACCTACTCATTATCTGGGATGGAGGAGAAGAACAACTGTTAGCATTCAAGGATGACATCAATAAGAACAACATGGGAATCCAATTCACTGCAGAACACAATCATGTGGGAATAGTGTTCTTGGATCTGGATATCAGTATTGGAGAAAATGACTGCATCATGACCAAAACACATCATAAAAAGGTGGACGTCAACAGTTACATTCAAGCTAAAAGTGCCCATCACCCAAATTGGCTAAGCAGTGTCCCCTTAGGACAGTTCTATCGCCTTAGAAGAAACTGCACTGATGATGTACAATTCATGGAACAAGCCCACGAATTATCGAACAAGTTTCTAGAGAAGGGATACAAGAAAGAAAATATAGATGCAGCCCTCACAAAAGTGAAGAGCAGTAATCGTGAGGATTTGTTGCATGGCTCAATACAAAGATCATCTAAAAAGAAGAAGAGGAACCCATCGGTGCCATTTGTAACCAGATATAATAGTGCCAGAAGGAATATTGAAGATATCATCAGGAAACACTGGAATATCCTTCGTGGAGATAAACATTTGAGATCCATTCTTCCGGTAAAACCAGAGATTATATATAGGAAATCTAAGGATTTAAAGAAGAAATTGGCACCAAGTGATATCGAAAGAAGAACCACAAAGAAGGTGTCCTTTAGGAGTATCACAGATGGTACCATTATTAAGGGCAATTACAAGTGTGGCCATAATCAATGCATCACATGTGGATATATCCAACACAAAAAACAAAATTTCTGTTCATATACCACAGGGGAGACTTTTCAGATATCCAATCTCTATAACTGTTGTTCGGATTATGTAATTTATCTCCTTGAATGTCCCTGCCAAAAACAATATGTTGGCAGGACGATTCGATCAGTCAAGGAACGATTCCTAGAACACCGTAATCACATTATCAAGGGAAACATCAAAAACAGTGTGGCCAGACATTTTAAGAATTTCCATCAACAGAATCCAGAAGGTTTACGCCTTCTAGTCATTGACCATATACCTGTACAAATCAGGGGGGGCGATAGATTCTCTAGATTAGCCAGACAGGAAACTTATTGGATATACAAAATGCATACCCTAGTACCCAATGGTCTAAATGAAGAACTTGACCTCTGGTTCATTTGAATCTGAGGAGTACTGTATGGTATTGAAAACCACTTATCCACATCTACCTTCCATTCGGTTTATAGTGCTTACATATATAGGAATTTTTTTTCCTCTGTTTTCTATTTTCAATTTCCATCTCTAAGCCTTAGCTTATTCCCTCTATTTCCTAATGGCCAATCTTTATCATATATCATATACATATATATATATATTTTCTTTTCTTTTTATTTGGGATGAGTGGTCTTTATTTATCCACATCTTTAGTCAGGACTTCCAATATCTGTTTTTTGCATATACGGTTCACCTGTACTTTAGTTGTTTTATTCTTATTTCCTTACTTGTAAGTTTTTGATTATTACTTATGTCAAACACATTTCCTATTTTATATATAATGTGGATTATTTTATTTTATTTGTAATTATGTATTTTTGTTTGTTTTATTGGAAGTATCCAATGGCTATATGGAATTTGATTAGTTTAGGCAGCACGCTCTTCTCTGTTTTATGATTGGTCATTTAGGATTTAAATAGGGTCAGAATAGCGGGCGTATTCTCCTATTTGCTCCAGATGAAGGCGCATTGGTGCGCAGAAACGCGTTGAGCAGACTCCACATATCGAGCAACTTCACGTATGCAGAAGACGCCGTCTGTTGGCGGTAATCCAAGGCTTTGAACGGACTTGATACATAGATTGACTTCACGTGTCCAGCAAGAAACGCCGACTGCTGGTTGCAACTTGAGACTGTTCGGGGAGAGCGGATCATCACAGAGCGGGGAAGAAGTATAGCAAGCTGCCGGGGGAGGATAGAAGGACCGGAGGACTTTGAGATTAGTCCGGAGATCCATCTACATGTGCTGACATTGAGAGCACTTCTAGTAAGCGGACATCTATATTCATTATTTATCATCTCTATATTGCTTACTGTTTCCCATCAGTGCCTTGTTATTCACTCCCCCTCTGTAAGCAGCCACTTCTTCTATATATACTCCCCATTATATTTATATCTACACTCCACATTCGTCTCCTTTACCAGCTGTTCACGTATATTATTCTGGTCATCTAGTATTCTACGGTCCATACATATCACGGATACTGTCCCTGTTATCCAGTGTCATACACTGTATATCCATATATATATATATATATAGAGGCGAGGAGTTTATATTTATAAGTTTGTTTGTCTCTTTTTGATATTTGGACTGACTTGTACAGTACCCGTTTTATTAAGGGTCTCTTTTTAATTTTCAATTTATATATACATGTAGATCCATTTTGGATTTTTTATTTATATTTTTACCCATTTTATGACTTTGTCTTCATTATTTCTTGTAATAAACAATATTTATGATACTACTAACCACATTCTAACCTCAATATACTACACTTAGAGGGTATTTTTGCGCTGTCCACCCCCTCCCTTTCTTTTCAATTTTATGTTACATGTTTAACGGTGGACCTTGCAAGTGCTCCTGTTCTACATGGAATGATATGGACTAGCAGCAAAGGAGAGTGGTCTTATCGCCCATTATTGACATTAGATATAGGGAAAGATTATCCCTCTGACCTTTATTCTACTGGCCTAGGGAACTTTTATGTCTATCATATATATCCCTGATTGCTCAATTTTTTGATCACTCTCTTTGATTCATATGGTGTGCACCTGCCTATGAGCGCTGTGTTTTTCTCTTTTTTTTTCAGTCTAAATAGGCAATGAAGGGCGGGCTGAAGGCAGACAGCCAATGGAGAGCCCCCTACAGGTAACTGACACAAAAAGGAAGCAATCACGGGCACCGTGATAGAAGCCCAAAGTGTCATAGAAAACAAGCCCAATGGACTCTATCATTCAACCCCTTGGGGTCTAGAGTGTCTAGGAAGTAAATCTCTTGATTTTGTAGGAGTTGTCTCCCCTATCTCCGCCCCTGGGTAGTTCAGGTTGGAAGTCAATTATCATATAGCTTAAGTCTGCCATGCTGTGATTAGCTTCCACAAATTGTCTCGCCATTGGTTTGTTGCTTTTGCATACCAGAAGAGCTTCCCTAATACTGGAGAGATGATTTGCCATTCGCTCACGGAAGCTAGTGACCGTCTTCCCTACATATACCAAGCTGCAAGGACATTTAATAAAATATATGACAAAGTTATTGGTACATGTGAGTCTATGCCTGATGTGAATGGGTTTACCAGTATGTGGATGAGAGAAACTTGAACCTCTAAGAAGGTATTTGCAAGTCATACACCCAGTACATTTATAGCAGCCCTTTTTGGCTGAGGGGAGTCACGTGGAATATTGTCCCGTATAACAATGACCCTATATTTTTGTCAATTTGAGTAAATAAATCTATTTCATAAGTCCCATGGGTGCTGCCCTCTTTTATGCTCTTTCTCTCTCTCTCTCTCTCTCTCTCTCTATATATATATATATATATATATATATATATATATATATATATATTTATATGTATATATATGACATAAAGGTAGGCAGGCAATGTAACAAAGCGGTGGGGAATGCAAGCAGGGTGCTGGGTTGTATAGCTGGGGCATTAGTAGCAGAAAAAGGGAATTGTTCATGCCACTCTACAGATCTCTAGCTAGACCTCACTTAGAGTATCGTGTACAGTATTGGAGACACCATCTCCAGAAGGATATAGATACTCGAGAAAATTCAGGAAAGGGCTATTAAAATGGTGACTGGTCTACAGGAAAAGAAATATCAGGATAGACTAAATGATCTGAACATGTATAGCTTGGAGGAGAGAAGAAAGAGAGGGGGGATATGATATAAACATCCAAATACATAAAGGGATTCAACAAAATGCGGGAGTGAAGTACATTTCAAAGGAGTAAAAATGTTAGGGCAAGAGGCCATAGTCTAAAACTAGAGGGACACAGGTTTAGACATAACGTAAGAAAGTTTTACTTCACTGTGAGGGTAGTAGATAAGTGGACTAGCCTACCAGCAGAAGTGGTAGAAGTTAATACAGTGACAGAATTTAAGCATGCATGGGACAGGCATAAGGCTGTCCTTAACATAAGAAAAGACCAAGGACCAAATAAGGTTTGAGGTTCTTACAGTAGGAAAATGGGCAGACTAGATGGGCCGAATGGTTCTTATCTGCCGTCAGATTCTATGTATATATATATATATATATATATATATATATATATATATATATATATATATACAATCAGCCTGGGCTTACCAAGAGGAGACAGCACACAGTTCATACGATGTACAGAAATTTATTTCATAACATGCTTCACAAAGCCAAACGTTTTCTGTCCCTCAATGGACCTTCATCAGGGCAAACAGTATATGCGAAGAAACATGAGAATAAATACCTGATAAATGAAAGCAAAACCACCCCCAGCGTCCTAAGAGCCCGCCAAACGCTGGAATGCAAAAGGCACCAACCGGTTGTTTGATTTGAACTGGGATGTGCTCCGTGATGTGGGATTTCCCCGCACTGCGTGATGCTTTCTAGGAGTACCATTGTAACATTTTTTTATAAATACAAGGTTTCACAATGCGGGATTCTCCCCGCGCTGCGTGGTGGCCGCGGTGCCACTCACAAGTGGTGCCTTGGTAACTTTGCAGTGGGGGGTTCCTCATTTCACTCTTTATCATTTATTCAATTGTGTTGATTTTTATTAATGGTTATGTCTTACTACATCTAGGAGTGATGTTCCCTTTTTGGATGCTCTGCCGTGTGGGATATTCCCTACACTGCACGGCATCCTTGCATCATTCTTTTCTTTCTTTTGGTTGTGTCTGCGGTGTGGGGTCTTCCCCGCATCGCGACACATTTCTTTATATTTGGTGGTGTGGGGTTTCCCCGTTTTTTGGGTTAGTCCCGTTGTTCATTTATGAATAGGGAGTCCTCTTGTCCGGTTTTTGTGAATGCGGGTCTCCTTAGCATCGCAAAATTTCTCTGCATGGTTAGTAATAATAGTTTCTTTTCACTATGTCTTTATTCTTTGTTATTTTGTTGCTATTATGTGTTACATGTAGCTGAGGGATGATGCTTTTATGTGTCTTTATTCACAATGTATCTTTTGTTTTTCACTTTTATCTGTTTTATTTACATTTTGAGATCCGGCCCCCTGAGATGCCCTACCATTTGTTCATCGGGCGTGACGTCATCCGCCGGTTGTCCGGTTGGTGCCGTTTGCGTTCCAGATGTGTTTGGCGGGCTCTTAGGACGCTGGGGGTGGTTTTGCTTTAATTTATCAGGTATTTATTCTCATGTTTCTTCACACATACTGTTGCCCTGATGAAGGTCCATTGAGGGACCGAAAACATTTGGCCTTGTGAAGCATGTTATGAAATAAATTTCTGTACATCGTATGAACTGTGTGCTGTCTCCTCTTGGTAAGCCCAGGCTGATTGGATTTGTGAATTTATATGGGACGTGCACCAGATTTTTGCTTATATACTCAATTTGAGTGCCACTGTCAATTTCTTGTCTTTGTATATATATATATATATATATAGATATTAGGGATGAGCGAGCACCCCGATGCTCGGGTGCTCGGGTGCTCTGACCGAGCACCCCCTGATGCTCGAGTGCTCGGCCGAGCACCCGAGCCCCATTCAAATGAATGGGAGCACTCGAGCATTAAACCAGGCACCCCCTGCTCTGATGAGCGGAGGGTGCCTGGTCAATGTCCCCCTTCATCTCCGCTATGCCCCTCTTCCACAATGTCCCCCTTCATCTCCTATGCCATAGCGGAGATGAAGGGGGACATTGTGGAAGAGGGGCATAGCGGAGATGAAGGGGGACATTGTGGAAGAGGGGCATAGACTCTATGCCCCTCTTCCACAATGTCCCCCTTCATCTCCGCTATGCCCCTCTTCCACAATGTCCCCCTTCATCTCCGCTATGGCATAGGAGATGAAGGGGGACATTGTGGAAGAGGGGCATAGCGGAGATGAAGGGGGACATTGTGGAAGAGGGGCATAGCGGAGATGAAGGGGGACATTGTGGAAGAGGGGCATAGAGTCTATGCCCCTCTTCCACAATGTCCCCCTTCATCTCCGCAATGCCCCCTTCATCTCCGCAATGCCCCCGTACCTCCATTCCCTGGTGGTCCAGCGGAGCGTCTTCGGATCTGTGCCTCTTCCGGCACAGATCCTCTTCACCCGAACATGTCGGGCGAGCACATGGCGGTACTCGTACGAGTACCGCCATGTGCCGAGCAGAGCGATGCTCGAGCCGATCCGAGCATCGGCCGAGCACGCTCGCTCAACACTAATAGATATATATATATATATATAAAGGTTTACCAGTACTTTAAAATTACTTTTGTGTGAAAGAAGTGTAGGGGCACATATGGCAATTACTAATCATCAGACATTGAAATCAAGGGTGAGAAAGCAATTTTTTCTATGACCACACACACACACACTCAGATGACATGCTCACAGCATGATCCAGCACTAATTTCTTTTTAAGTGGTAGTAGACATTTAGAGCAACATTATACAACAAAAAGAACATGTTCGACTGCACTCAAGTGAAAAATCACGTGTAATTCCCTGCAGAGAGGCACTGTCACTAATCCTAACAATTTGTGTTTTTTTCTTTTTCATTGGGACTAAAAAGTATGTCTACATCACGTAGAATAAACAGGCTACTTGAAAGCAGCAATCTGGCTCTAATCACCATTAAGATAGATGCCTCTTGTCCTTCAACTTTTACAAAGCCCACTTTGCTGCTTTTAAGGAACTTTCGCTCTTTATTCAGAATCCCTAGCTGCAGTGAAAATCTTGTTTATCATCTGATATTGTAGCAATGCAGAATATTAAGAATTTTTTTTTTTTGTCTGCGCATAAAAGGATAACTGTGTAACAACTGATTTAAAGGGATAGTAATGGCTCTTTAAAGCGGAACTTTCAGTACATACTTATTCACCACGCATTCATTAAACGTATGGCGACTAGCTTTGAAATAGATGTTTTACCTTGAAAAAATAGCCCAGTGTAAAGGAATCCTTCCCATTTGGGGACTGATGGGCAGGTTAATGCGGTCCTCGTGCCTGTGCTGTCGGTCCCTTCCGGTGACCATATGATGCACTGCAGTGCTACTCAATGGAGACCAGGACTGACAGTGCAGGTGTGCGGACAAGATGTCTACGCTGTAGCCTGGGTTACAGTCGCCAAACGGGAAGGATTCCTTTACACTGGGCTATTTTTTTAACAGGTAAGACTTCTATCCCAAATCTAGTCACTATGTGTTTATTGAACGCATGGCGACGAAGTATGAACTTAAAGTTCCCCTTTAAAATACTGTAGCCAAGCCTTCAGTATAATAATAGTAACACAACGGCCTAGATGCACTAAAGGTCGAAGAGGGCTATGAATGTCGATGTACTGTCGGATCAGGGTCGTAGGCACATCCGCGGTATTCACCAAAGTCTCTATGACATCACATCGACATGATTCCGACAAAAAATACCAGCATCGACATCAATCTGACATTCCTTCGACTGGTTTATGAATTTTTACTCTCCGCATCGACATTTGCTCATTTCCATATGGAAATGAAGCATAATGAGACACATTCGTATGCAAGGGGGTGTGTTGACATGTTAATGTGACACTTCGACTCATTCAGTAAACCCCAATAGCAGCCTCTGCTGTTGGAGTTCACAGTCTCCACTTCACCTAACTCAGGCTGTCATAGTTGGGGTCTCCCCTGTACTTTTTATGGAGCAACAGCAGGGAGAGCTACGACAATTCTGAACAGCATTCTCCGACATGCATTCTCCGACATACACTGCATTTGCTACCTCTCTGGTACTCAAAGGGTTAAGTGTTGAATAAAAGACTCTGTTAGAGTACCAGTGCGACGGCTGCCCGAGCCAACTGCTCCAGCCGCAGTATTACCCTGTGGCTTCAGCTGCACTGATGTCTGGCAGCTCCAGCCGCATGGGATTGGCGTTTCGGTCGCTTCCTAGGTGCCAGATCTGTGACAGCTAATGGGGGCATGGACGTGCGCTCCATTTAAAGGGGCAGTGGCACATTTGCTGACTCCTCCTTTTCCTGGTTCTTAAGCTCAAATACTGCCTGGACACTATGCTCATTCTCCCTTTTGTGGTGTCCAGTGCAGTTGGTTGAGTTTGGTGCATTACCTGGTTTGTCTGACTACCCGTTCTGATGCCGACCTCTGGTTTGTCTGACTACACGCTTTGTCTATGACCCCGGCTTAGTCTGACATCCCTCCTGGTGTGGACCTGCGGCTCTGGTAGACTACTTCCTCTGGCCTGGCTGACTATCCATTCTGGTGCTGACCTGTGGCTCTGTCTGACTACCCACTTTGTGTATGACCCTGGCTAGTCCGATAACCAATCTGGTGCACACCTGCGGCTCTAGTTGACTATTTGCTCCATGTATGTTCTGGCTTGTCTGTCTACCCACTTTGGTGTTACCTGGGCTCTGTCCACTGCGCACCCAGCATACCAACCCTTCAGGTTTTACTGTTCAGTACTACCAGTGGCTCTGGCAGACTTCTCCTTGCTTCCGTCCATTTACTGGTGCATTCAGGTGCGAACTTGTAGCACAGTTAGTCTTACTCAGGAAAGTGGTTTGTACAGGTGCGGACCTGTTGTAGACTGCTCAGGTGCAGACCGGAGGCGGCTTATCTTCTACTTACCTCTGGGATTCAGTTCGGTACCACTACAGCAGCACTATCCTCCCTGACATTGTCTATATTGTTTTGCTTACTTACTGTTGCCGAATCATTCTGTACATTGTGTATCTTAATAAAGATTGTGTTACCTACAGTACTGGTCCAGTTCTCGTTCTTAAGATCTGTGACAGACTCGAGTAAAAGTGTAGTTGACTAAAAATGGAGTAGAATAAAAATGGAGTCGACAAACAATAGAGTCGACAAAAAATGGAGTAGACAAAAATGGAGTTGAATAAACAAGGAGTCAAATAAACGTGTAGTCGACTAAATGGCAGTCCCTCAGGTGAAAGTCTGATGGAGTTAGTTTGTCGAATATATGTAATATTTCTCGACATACTAAGGGGGGGCACATTGTGTAATCCTTGGTGTACTAGTTCTGCTTATTGTAACCCTTTGAATGCCACAGGGGTGAGCAATGCACATCCCTATGGCATTCAATGCTGTCCATGGTGCTGAAAGCCTTCTCTGTATTCCTCTACTGGCTAGGTAGTGAAGCACAGAGAATGCTGTTCAGAATTGTCGTAGTGTTGGTGACGTGTGAGGGGCGGAGATCCCTTCCACACCAAGAGCACTTCGAAAATCCTGTATGTTCCCCTTCCATCCGACAATTTTTGTGAATATGTCGATATGTGTGCAGATCAAATTGTCAGAGTGATTCGAACACAACAACAATATCATACCGACACAACATCGACATTTAGTGCATCTAGGCCAATGTGTTATGTCAAACATCTTACTTCTTTGTAGTTATTCAGCTCTAAAGATCCCCTGCCTAGTGCCTACCCCTTTCTGTCCACCTCCCATTGATTCTCAGATCGGGTCATGCGAGGGACAAACTTCAGTAAGTAAGTATAAGAGAAATCCTGCCCCCTTGACATAGGAGGGGAGGATTTCCCTTTGCTTTTTGCAGTTTGTCCCTCACTGCAGCTGTCCTGACCAGACTGCACCTTCTTCGTGACATCGAAAGAAGGGAGTGGGCGGGGGATCTTTAGAGCTGGATAACTTTTGAACTACAAAGAAGATCTTTGAAATACACATTGTGTTGCTATTATCATACAGAAGACTTGGCTAAAATATTTTAAAGAGGCATTAATAACACAATAACAACATGATTACTACTAGTGGAGCTGAAGTTGGGAAGTGTGGCATTTTTAGAAACTCTATGACTGTTATCACCTCCAACTAAAGTCTTCCTCCTCAGTGCTTTGCATTTGCACAATAGCAATAGTAGGTAGTAGGAGACATAACTGTCCCACACCATGCGATATCTACAACATTACTATTATGTGTCTGTGGCCACATGCACTTTTAGGAGTGCTCCTACTGTTGCTAGTCATCACACCCTTGATTTGCTGGTGGAGTATCTCCCAGTCAGACCAGTCGTTGTGCTTCAGGTGGGAGCCTGAGAGGCCACGGTTACAAGTGATGGATCACAGACAGAGGCCCTGCTGTTGCTGCCACTAGCATCTTGCATGAGATGCCCTTAAGGTATTAGACCACAATGCCAGTACCTGCTTTCAGCACTTTGTGTCAGAGACACTGGATCAAATTATTAACTTGCCTAGGGCCCTGTGGAGCTTTAATTCTTCTCTGGGTGTTCATGAGGGACTACTACTACTTCAATAGGTGATAGATTATGCAATAATACTAGCAGTAGGTGTCAGTGGTGTGACACCTCAAACAACAGAAAACATACTCCTGTCTATCCCTGTCAATTATCAGTCAAAAAGGTTTTATTTAGTTTTATACTGACTGTCCCTGTCACTGTCAATGTGTAAAAATCCCGTCCCAGCAACCACAAGCAACTTTAACATCCCTTTTTTGCCTGTCTGCCTATCGACTAGTAGCTAATGTCAACATTTCTGCAGCTTTTTCTTTCACACCCAAGCATTGCAGTGTTAATTTTGCAGCACAGTACAGGATAGGTGAAGCATTGGCATCTTAATATTCTGTTCTACAAGAATATTAAAATGTTCTGAAAATGACCTTTATTTTAACTCTTTCTCTATTACATACTCTGCAGTGAGTGCAGGAAACTTCCTAACACTTATCACAAGTAGCAATTATGTTTCTACTGCTACATGAACATGTTATTTCTGTAACTGTGTGAGGGTGACTGTTCAGACACACCCTCACAGAGAAAGTACTTGATCAGAGATCTTCCTTTCTGGCATTAGTTTTCGTGCTTCTCCCAGCACTGCTGTGCCCAGTGTGATAATAATGCACGGTCCCAATAATTGCTGCTGGTCCCAAATCCATGCTAAACGATCTGTAAGATCTATATAGGAATAAACATGCAGCTTATTTATAGACAATTGAGTTACAATACTTGCTAATTCCTCCAGCATCCAAAGGTTAAAATTCAGCTGATAGAATGAAGCGTAGGCTGATTGGGCGTCATCTATAAACAGAGGAATAAATGAAAAATGCATACTGCAGGACGGCTATGATTCCAATGCAGCCCAGAAATTTGCATATTTTCTTTGTGACCCAGTTAAAGATGAGGTCTTATCAGCTTACTGACGTGCCCACTAGTTTGAAAATTAAAATATAGTCACCCCATTAAAATCCTTTCTGCATCTCTCAGTGAGAAGGATAAAAGGAAATGATTGTGCAAATGAAGAGTGCAGGGGCATGTCCTTAAAACCTTTCTATGAATAATTTCCAGGCCCTGGTAATGGAGATCAAACACACAGACAATTCTCATTGACAATGCAGTCAAGTCAGCCACTCCCAAATGCCATCAGCAATACATCAAAACGTCTGTTTCAAATGGTACATTTGTGTTATGTAATATTCCAATGGCCAACAAAAGAATCTACTTTGGGCCATCAAAGCACTGGACCAAACTTTCAGATTAGTTCATATTTTCCAAGATTTTGGCTTAAAATTATTTTTGTCTCTAATTAAAAACAGCTCCATCCTTGATAGTAGAATCAACATCATTGTTTATAATTTTTTCTTCCACTGAAAGTTGAAAAGTCTACAGCAGTGATGCTTAATGTTATTCAATGGGACACACCAACAGGCCACATTTTAATACAGTCTTGCTTGTTCAATCAGTGGCTCTAAAATTTTGATTGCTCTACCTTTGCTTAATTATAGATATCCTTAAAACCTGACCTGTTGGTGTGTTCCGAGGACTGGTCTGGAGGAATTGTTAAGTTGTGACAAAGTTGATTTGAAATGCCTCTATGATATTATCATAATTGTATCAAATGTATAAAGCCGTTCTGATTTATGTAGATATGTAATTTTATTAATAACACATGTTTATCTAGGCCTTCCGGTGACATGTCAGAACCATCAGAGGTGTCCTTGACTAGAAGACCTATGACATGTATTTTGTGTTCACAGTTCTCCTGCAGGAGTGCATTGAGGTCTGAAATTGACCGCTCCAAGACTGTAGTGGTCACTAATATCAGACCCCGTTCAGGGCACTGGCACAGTTGATCACTCAAGTGTGTCGGCATGCCAACCAACTTCAAAGCGGTCCTTATGGAGGGAAGATATTGCCTTTTGAACAAAGGTATTCAAGCAAAATCGGTAAAGGTCTGTTAAGATTTTCTGGCCATAGTAAAGTAAGTTTGTGCGTGTGTGCATGAGGGGCAAGGGCTTATTAGGACCTCTTACTTCTCCTTTAACTCATTCACTCTGCCTTCTTGAAACTGAAAAAAACGCCAGCAACTGTCATGCTTTTAATATTGTCAGGATCTTTTTTGTCTTATAACAATTTTTATTTTAGTTAATGTTATGAAAGGAGAATTTACAAAAATGATCTTAAAAGAGGGCATTGTCAAAATGATCAAAATAAATCAATCAACATTTAATAACTCCAGTTTTGTATCCAAAATTTACTGTAAACATTTCTGACTGCAGATCTAGATCAGTTTCCAAATTAGCATTTTAGAATGTCATAGGGACTAACTTGTACTGTGAGAGCAGGTTGTCAGCAGAACAATAATGTTAACAACAGTGCAGTCCAATTTCAAGTCCTCAAGGATCACCAACAGGCCAGGATTTAACCCCTTACTGACCAGCGGACACGGGGTGTGTGGTCCTTTAAGGACCAGATAGGAAAGTTTGACGTGCTGTCCCAGGTGACTGATCATGTGTGGCGGCACGTCAAATGGGGGATTTAAAGAGATCACTCCATTCTTGGAGTGATCAATTTCAGTCCCTGTCACTACTTACAGTGCTCCTGCAGGAGCGCTGAGAGTAAAAAGTATGTGACGTGCCAGCACTGTCACTGGTCCTTAAGTGCCGGACAGCCGTGACGGTCCTGGCACGTCACTGGGCGTAAAGGAGTTAAAGGGGATCTATCACCCCTAAATATGTTGGTCCAAATAGTTATTTTATGTAGTGACTAGATGTTATAACGTTTTAATTTCTTAATAAAATTGTTAGTTTACCAAATACAAACAAGTAAAGATTGCCCTGTGCCCTACTTCTGAACAGACTGTGGTTACCAGCTTTGTACCGCAGTCTGTCACTCTTCCTCTGCTCCCCTCCCTCAATTCAGCCTCCTCCAATGACCAATGAGAGCACTCAAGTTTACATGCAGAAAGCCTCTGTCATTGGAGGAGGCTGAATCGAGGGAGGGGAGCAGAGGAAGAGTGACAGACTGCGGTACAGAGCTGGTAACCACAGTCTGTTCAGAAGTAGGGCACAGGGCAATCTTTACTCGTTTATTTTCAGCGAACTAATGATTTTATTAAAAAACTAGTTTTTAAAGCCCGTGTACACAGGCCAACACTGGCAGCGCTGCAGTCATGCGCAGTACTGACTGCCCGTATGCGTCATGGCTGATACAGAGTGGGGTGCTCCAAATTCAGACCGTAGTCCTCTCAGGCCAAGAGGTCCCAGGAAAGTGCACAGAGAGGACTCCTGTCTGAATTCGGAGCCCCCCACTCCGTATCAGCCGTGGCACGGGAAGTCTGTATTGTGCATGACTGCAGCGTGTGCAGCCATCTCTACTGCACATGACGGCTTCTGACAAACATCCTTAGCGAATTATAATATAGGATGAAAACGTTATAACATCTAGTCGCTACATAAACTACTTAGACCAAAATGTATAGGGGTGATAGAGCCCCTTTAAGGATTTCCCTAATTAAGCAGAGGTGAGTTAATCAGTGGATCGTTCATTGTGACTGACTCACCTGTGCTTAATCAGTGAAATCCTTACATCCTGGACTGTTGGTGGCCCTTGAGGTCTGAACTTGGACAGCCCTTATTTACAACATCCCCTACCCTATAGAATACACGAAGCAATGAGCCTGACTTTTTAAAAGCAATTTTTGGGCAACCAATCTAAAGACTAAGGAATAAAAAGTTCTCATTTGTTTAACCGTTTGAGTGCCAGAGGGGGGTCCAACTCAAACCCATTGACTTTCAAAGTGCTAAGCTGGACTTTTAACTCCTTGAATGCTGGAAAGGTCTCCTGCGCATTGCTTCACAAATAAAATGTCCTATTTATTTAAATAGATACTCCAGCCCCTTGAATGCTAGAAATGTCTCCAACTCATTTTTTTCACAATGCCTTGAAGACATCTGTGGCATTCAAGTGGTTAAATGCCCCATTTAGATCAATGGGAATTTGGGGAAATTTTTTATATTTCCACTTATTCTGCCCCATAATCTCTCTTAGAGGAGATACACTAAATGTGTTAAATCCATGATAAAGGGGATATGTCTTCTCCAGTGATAGCACGTCTCCAATTCCTATGTTATTCTAAGGAGCCTGTGCAGTAAGCAGTAGTAGCAGTAGAGGTTGCAGGGGTCTCCACTGCGGCCGGCCTGTCACTCATGGGGCCCGGGTGCCTGCAACAAGCTTCTAAGGTCTGTGCCTTCTTTGGCACAGACCTCTATTACAACTCTCTCTCTGTCCCAACACTCTAGTAATGTAGAGAGCTGGGAGATGACATAATCTCCTAGGTCTCTGCATTACTGGTGAGTGGACCGCACGAGAGCTGCTAATAAAGGTCTGTGCAGAAGGCAACACAGACCTCTCCTGCCACGCTACATGCTGCTGGACCACCAGGGATGAGCATCCTCCTGAACCAGCTAAAGTAGGAGGTTGAATGGGGGCCAATGTGGAGGTGGTCACTGGGGGCATTGTGGAAGTGGACAATGGAGGTACTGTGGAGATGGACAATGAGGGCATTGTGGACAATGGGGGCAATGTGAAGGTGGACATTGGGTGCATTGTGGAGGTGGACAGTGTGGAGGTGGACTGTGGGGTCAATGTGGTTGGGGGCCCCATAGCAATTTTTGCAGCAGGGCCTGGTGGTTTCTAGTTACACCTCTGGCAGTAAGTTCTTACACACTTGAGAACTCTTAGTGCATAAACATCATAGAATAGCACAGGAACTGGAGAAGTGATATCACTGGAGAAATCATCTCCTCTTTATCACACTTTAGTGATCTGCCCAATCATGGGAGGTTATGAACTAAGCAGTGATAAAGAGGTGATAAAGTGGAGGAGACTTCCCCGGTGATATCACTTCTCCAAATACTATGTTATTCTATAGAGCATATGCACTAAGATATCCAATGCTGGAGAAATCTTAGTGTATAGGCTCCATAAAATAACACAGGAACTGGATAAGTGATATCACTGGAGAAGTTATCTCCACTTGATATCCTCTTTATCACACCTTAGAGTATAACCCACAGTTTTTTCTTAGTAAATCAGCGATAATGTATGACCTCAACTGTGCATCCCCTTCTGGTGTTAGCCTCTAATGCCAGTGGCTGCATTTCAGAGTATGCACTACAGTGTATGAGCACTGTACTTAACCCTCAGAGTGCCAGAGAGGTATCCAACACATTGCAATGCAATGCATTAGATTCCTCTTGGGCACTCAAAGGGTTAAGGTAACCATATATCACCTTTAAATCTGGTTCACATAAAAAAACACAGTACATGGCTACGCTGATTCCTGTACAGTCCTGCTGAATGACTGTACTGCATACAGCAAACAATCTCCATAGTGTTTGGGCCATGGAGAGTGTTATTTCAATACTATCAGAGTTGTAGTACAAGAGTAATTGAATGATAAAGTATCCCCCTCCCGCCCCTTTTACTGATGAAGCACTGCTCACCTCAGAACAGCAAGACTGTCCGGATGGATTGCAGAGAGGGACAATCTTCAGTGAGCATAAGGAAAAACCTGAAAAACCTGTCAAGGGGGGCAGGGTTTTCCTTATGCTCACAGTAAGAAGATTGTCCCCTGCTGTGATCTGTCTGGTCAAGAGACCAGATTCCACATCTGAGGGGAGGTGGCTTACAAAGTAAAAGGGGCGGGAGGGGGGATACTTTATCATTCAATCACTCTTGAACTACAAATATGACAGTATTGAAATTCAAATTCTCCATGGTGCAAATACTATGAATATTAATTGGAGCTTCTTTTTCGTGATGTATTACTATCACTTTAATGCCAGCCAGCCCTGTACACCAGCACCATAGCATAAGCAGGGAAAGGACATTCACTCAAGCAATTTTCTATAATCCTTGTTTAGTGCATAGCTGTAAATAAAATGTAGAGAAACATGAACCCTCTAAATGACCACAGACTGGCCTATTGTCATGCCCTTGGTGCAAGCAGTGTTAAATAGTGGAATTATGGAGTATGCCGCTTAGTAAATTTATGTTAAGCATGTGTAAGGGTAAAAAATATCGATTACAGCTCCTCAAGGCTGGATTTCCAATTAGGCAGATGAGGCAAATGCCTAAAGCTCCAAATTTTGTCTGAACTGTGCTAGCCACACCCACATTGTGAATTGTGGGTATGGGCAGAGCAATCTTAATGTTACTGCATCAGTTTATATCCCCCTTTGTAGGAAATTATTTTACCCTTTGGATGTTATAGAGATTTCCAGCATGTAATGCTTATTTTGTCCTTACATGTTAGAGTCCAAGGGTATTTTCTGTGTTAAGAAGCAGTGGAAGGGACTGGGGGTGGGGCCATGTGATGACTGGGGGTGTGGCCATGGGTGGAGCTAAGGGCACTTAGAGAGGAAAACTGGAAGAGAGCACTCACAAAGCCACCACGGCAAAATGTAAGCACTTCAGATATTTTAGTAAAAAATCCATGGTTTATTCAAGATCTGCCTATGATTAAGTGAATCTTATACTCATGAAATGCCTTGGTCAGACGTGTTATGTGTGTGTACTACTCCCCATGTGGGTTAATTTTCATGTCTGATGCTTTTAAATGCATAAATAAACCTTGAATTTTTTAAAAAAATATCTGAACTGGTTACACTTTGCCGTGGTGGCTCAGTGAGAGCTCCCCTCCAATTGTCCTCTCATTTGTGGAAATCACATATTACCATACCTGGGAACTTCCAATCGAGGTCTGCCCAGAGGGGAGTCCTCTGGTGCAGCAGGGGGTGACAATAATGACGCGATTCGCGTCAAAAAGGGGCGGGCATGACGCGAGTTGGGGGGGCAGGGCTTAAAGATGACACACAGAAGCCTGGGGAAGGAGGAACACCAGGAGAAACAGCAGATATGGGCAGAGTTTCAATAGAAACTCCCCACATCCGGAGGAATCTGCCTCTGCCCTGGAGAACCGGTAAAGCTCTGTCAAAACCGGAGTCTCCCAGGTATGCATATTACGATTGATAGGAGCTGCACCGGGCCCACCGAGTCCTGAAGTCAAGGGTAGAGTGCATCCTGGTTTACACATACTTTGTTTACAACATGTGCAGTAGCGATTGTACTTCCTTGTGATGTTTCCAAGGGCATTTAGACTGCTTTACCTAGAAGTGCCTGAGATGTAATCCAGTCCTGCAACTTCTGATTTATCACCATTGTCTCTGGCAGTGTAGAAAATTGATGTGCTTTATATTAGTTTGTTAAGGATTACACAAGCTGATTTTTTTTTTTTATAAGTTTTGTTTTTTTTATTTTTAATATTCACTTCTACTGTACTTGATTGACGCCATTGCCTCTGGATATAACATTACACGTACCTACTGAGCAGGTACAAAGCAGAGATGTTTTGACTGCACAGCTATATTTTGCAATCCATTTAAATCCACACCACATTTTTGGCTGCGAATCAAAAACCCAGCACGTCGTTTGAAAGTAATGCCAACAAATGCTCCCTAGTTATAATCACAGTTTCATTCTAAGTAATTGGAATTTTTCTTTAATTAGCTGGGGGAAAATCTGATCTGCTTCTGTGGTGTTAAAAATAATAACAATAAAAAATAAATAGAAATTAATCATATACTACAAGTAATTTAACAAACACTATTTAACTGGGAATTTGGTTTAAGGGTTCATAGGGAGATGTTAACCCCTTAACGACTAAGGACGTACATGTACGTCAGGGGGTGAATGTCCCTAAAAGACTCATGATGTACATGTATATCATGTATTTCCAGGCTCCCCGTGAGGCTGCACGATGTTTGGGGAGCGGTGAACCTAGATCACAAAAAACAAAAAACAAAAAAAAAAAAAAAAAAGGTCTGGGGTCCTTAAAGGGATAGTAATATTTAATAATTACTAATCCCTATATTAAAGTCATATTAAAAATAAATGTATTGCCCCCAGTGTCATCTCTCAAACCTTTATGGTTCGAAAGATGATCGCTCCTAAAGTTCACCTTCCCTCCCCCTTCCCCAAAGTCAGGGTTGTAGCTGAATGAAGGGAAATCCGGTCTTACGATCATCAGACGGCTCTGCAGCAGAGCCAAGATCGTGTTAATAAAAAAAATATATATATATTTCACTAAAACGGTCTTCTATATGTGCTTGCAAACCAAGCACGCGTAGAATACCATTTCAGTGAAAGTTTTCTTTTTTATTAACGCGATTTTGGCTGTGCTGCAGAGCCGCTTGATGATCATACAACAGGCTTCCCTGCAGTCAGCTAGAACGCTGACTTCGGGGGAGGGGAACTTTAGGAGCGATGATCTCTCAAACCATAAAGGTTTGAGAGATGACACTGGGGGCAATACATTTCTTTTTTTTTTTTTTTAAAGCTTTATTAAGATATTCAAAAGCATTACAAAGTTACAAGAACTTCAGAATGGTTACATACATTTCTTTTTAATATGACTTCAATACAGGGGTTACTAATTATTAAGTATTACTATCCCTTTAAGGGGTTAAACTTTGTATTCAATTGCTGAAGCTAAAACACAAAGGACTTTATGTATAAAACCAAAGTGGAGCTGATACGGGTCAAAACAACTGCATACCTACCAACATTTCACATAGACAAAGAGGGACACATGTTTTAGGAGTTTGGGGCGTCGCTGGTGGGGCATTACTGAGAAATTTTAGGTTATTTCATGACCTATTGGCACCTCTTTGTGTAACTAGATAAATTATTTGAAGCAAGACCAGAGTATACACTTATATACACACCACACAGTCTGATCTCCTAAACACAGGGACACCATTGCAGGAAAGAGGGACAGTGGGATTTGGGCCTCAAAGAGGGACTGTCCATCCTAAAGAGGGACACTTGGGAGGTATGCAACTACATCCTGGGGGTGAAATACGTTTTTAAACCCTTAAATGCTAGAGGGGTCTAGGAGCTTATGTGTAAAGATAAAGTGAAACAACTTTAGAGAAAACTGCATCATAGGAGGCATTCAAAAGTTCCCACTTATTTAAATTGGGTTTTTTTAACCCCCAAATGTCAAAGACCCATACTCGGAAACTTTCAAGATCTGCCCTAGAGACTCCATTTTTTATAATCATACCTGGGAACATTTTGTTGTGGACTCTCTGGGGAGGGGAGTCCTGTGGTGCCGCTGGGGAGAAAAATGATGCAATTTATGTCAAAAAAGGGGTGTGGCTTAATCATGAGTGGGGTGGAGCTTATAAAAAGGAGAAAAAGTATGACAAATAGTCTGGGGAAGAAGAAGAAGAGGGCGGGGAGTGGGAGAAACAGACTGGGAAGGAGGAGAAGTGGGCAGAGTTTCCTTGGAAACTCCCCATATCCGGAGAATTAGCCTCTGCCCCGGAGACCCGATAATTCACTGCAAATCCGGAAAGTTCCCAGCTATGTTTATAATTACTTCCATGTCTGTGTGGATGAAGGCTGATTCTCTGGCTTTCATTCAATTGGTTAAAATCTGCCTTTACATCAATGGACATTTTTTTGGTTTTCCCCTGTGGTGCACATGGTTTGCCCAATAATGGCTTCAATTATTAACCCTTTGAGTGCCAGAGAGATATGGACCTCATTGTCATGCAATGCGTTGGATACCTCTCAAGCATTCAAAGGGTTAAACCAACCTCAAACTGAATGAGATATTGCACTTTAGTTGCCTGATAAAATCAATGCCAAAGACTAAAGGGTCTGATTATTAATTGATAAACTCAATAAACTCAAACTCATTTTAAGCTGCTGCTGTTTTCTAGGCAAAGTCTGGGTAGTGGGCCCCGATTAACCCCCTGGATGCTAGATAGAAGCATCTCTCTGTCATCCAAGTTGTTAAATTATAACAATTTCCATTTTTCCCTCTTGTTAACAGTTTGAGAGCCAGAGGGGTACGCAACTCAATGCAAAGCATTGCATACCCCTCTGGCATCCAAAGGGTTAATAGATAATAGTGAATATTCAATATTAAAGTTATGTCACACAAATTTCACCTATATGTAATAAGGTCTTTCCTGTTAAGTAAAGGCAGGACATGCTCATTGCTAAAAGATGCTTCATTTAAAAGTTATTTTAGTGCAAAGTTACATTGTTCGGGGTGTTCGTGCTCCATGGCCTGCCATTTCAGGGTGGTATTTTTTCTACAGTAGTCTGAGGGCTACAGTCAGTGATAAAAGCTGTAAATTGTCAATAATAGCAACAGAGCCCTCTTAAAATAGCAGGCCATAGAAGTACTACAACAAAAGCAATGCACATTTAAGCTGTAATCATTTTTAAATACAGCATCTCCCTGCAGTGGAGTATCTGTAATTATCCTTTAAAGGGATAGTAATGTTTGAACATGAATGCAGCTTCAAATATTCCTCGTAGTTTTCAGACCATGTAGAGAGTTAGTACAATTCTGTACGATGTGTAGTTCATGAATAATTAAAGGGATAGTAATGTTTCATAATAAAAGCAGCTCTAATTAATCATCATGGTATTTGGACTTTGGAGAGTGTTATTTCAATTCTGTCAGACTTGTAGTTCAAGAGTAATTGAATGATAAAATATCCCCCTACCGCCCCTTTTACTGATGTAACACTGTTCAGCCAGATCAGAAGGGAGATGCCCAAGTAGACTGCAGAGAGGGACAATCTTCAATTAAGATAAGGGAAAAACCTGAAAAACTTGTCAAGGGGGGCAGGGCTTTCATTGTTCTCATAGGAAGAAAATTGTCCCCTGCTGTTATCTGTCTGGTCTATGGACTGCATTCCACATCTGAGAAGAGATGTCTTACACTAGGTAAAAGGGGTGGGAATGGCAACTTTGCTTGTGAATATCTCTCAAACCATAAAGGTTTGAGAGATAAGACTTATATCGTTCTTCATGGTTTTTTTTAATGCCTACAAAATAAAGATAAAACGAAGTATTACTAGCACTTTAAATTCCTAGTGGTATAGTGGTATCACTAGTGTACCATTGCTTGAAGTGAAGCTATACTAGCGATACCACAGAGCTCTGTGTTATGACTAGTGAAGCTCCATTTCAGTTGTAAGCTCTATGGTACCGCTAGGGTTGCTTATTTCCAGTTGTCATCTCTGTGATACCACTACTGCACGACCCTTTGAATTATAAGCTCTGTGTTATCATTTGCCGTACCTCATAACATTAATGCCAGTTATAAAATTAATAAAGGAGGTAGGTTGGGATATTGGGCTGGATTGATAGCAGAAATAGGCCACTTCATTGTACTTGCCCCCGCCCACCAGTCCAAAAGTTGTCCGTCCTTTCTCCCCTACTCATGTAGTCTTTTGTCCCCTTTCAACACTGTATAAAGTGCTGGTGGAGGTTTATATAACTTCTCCAGCTTGTTTGTACATGGATTATCAGTGCAAGAAAACCCAAGAGATGCATTTAGATTCAAAGCTCCACAGTCACGCTGTGTCTAATTGGCTTCATACCATTTTAGTTTTTATACCCTTAGCAAAATGAGAAAGTTTAAGTGCAATCCTTGGCCCCGTGGCCCTTTTTTCTGTGATATAATGGATTTCACAGTTGGGGGCCTGGCAAAGAAATAAATCAAAACTTGTAGCTTATCAAGGTTGAATAAAATTTCTCTGTATTCAAAAAGTCTGAGCCAAGACCCATCCGGGTGATTTGGAAAATATAAGCAGAATGAGATAGCTGGCAGTGTGCGATCGTACCTACAGTGTAATAATAAAAATATAGTCACTGTTCCGTATCTGCAGTTTCTTTCGGCCTGGGTAATTCAGATAGAAACCTTTCACAGTAAGTAATGTCTGTTTTTATCAAAGTGTTATATTGTAGAAATTAAGAAAATAAGTTCATTGATATTAGTCTGGTCTCTCAAACTTGCGTAGTTTGAGAAATATATGATTATAAGCTTCCCCCCTCCCTGGCCTTTCACAGATGTCAGCCTCTAGCACATCATGAGATCCTGGTCCTGGGACCGCCCAGCGGCTCTTCAGCAGAGCCGAAAATAGCCCATGTAAAAAGAAATACTTCACTGGAACATTCTACAAAGTGTGCTTGCAAACCAGTCACACTTTGTAGACCGTTCCAATGAAGCATTTCTTTTTACGTAGAGCTATTTCGGCTCCACTGAAGAGCCGCCTCGAGTCTCATGCTGAGAGCTTGACAGCTGAAGTCTGTGAAAGGGGAGGGGGGGGGAGTTTATAATCGTATATCTCTCAAACTATACAAGATTGAAAGAACAGACTAACATCAATTAACTTATTTTTTTTAATATCTACAACATAACATTTTGATAAAAACAGACATTACTATCACTTTAACCCTTTCCGTGGCAGGGAGGTGTGAAACGCATTGCGTTTCGATGCATTGGAACCTTTCTGACTCTCAAAGGTGAAATTCTGAAAGCCAAAAAAAAGGTGCAATTTTGGAACAAATAACTGCATTTCAGAAAATAAACACAAAATGTAATTTGGTTTAGATCATATTTGCAATCAGAGTCTCCAGAGTATTATGCTCTACACTGAGACCCTGCAGGAAATGGAAATTCCCATTGATTTAAATGTGGCCTTTAACCCTTAAATTCTAGAGAGGACTCTTCGCAATGCATTGGAGACCTTGCTAGCATTGAAGGGGGTTAAAGTCCCATTGAACTCAATGTCGAGTGACCCCTTTGCGTGCCGGAGGGGTACGCACTGCATTGGTTTGCAATGCTTTGTGTACCCCGCCAGCAGGCAAAGGGTTAAATAATTATCTGTCATCCATGGAGCAATTGGTTTCCTTCAACATTAGCTTTCAGAATTGCCCCTTTAGACGGTTCTTTGACTATTTCTGCTTCTAAATACCCCCCCAGCTAAGCATATTTTATTTTGCCTCTTTTGTTGCTGTTCACAGTCACTCACAGTTTCCATCACGTTTCTGCGAACAACACACATGCGCCACATACTTTTTCTCAGATTTTTTCATAAAATACTGTAGGTTTGTGGATATTCCCTAACATCCTATATAATAATTCGCTAGGATGTTTGTCTGAAGCCGTCATGCACAGTAGAGACTGCCCGAATGCACAGAATGCTGGGAGCACAGAAAGAATGTTGGGAGCACAGAATGCTGGCAGATGTAGGAATGCTGGGAGCACGGAATGCTGGGAGGTGTAGGAATGCTGGGAGTTCTGTGCTGGGAGCATTCTGTGCTTTCGGGCAGTCTCTACTGCGCATGATGCATCACGAGAGAGAGGAGAGTGAGGTAGGCGACGCAAGACTACATCGCATCGAGCCACTTAACCCTTTGAGTGCCAGAGGAGTATGCAACACATTGCAAAGCAATGCGTTGCATACTCCTCTTGGACTCAAAGGGTTCTGGACCTTGGCCTGTGTACACGGGCTCTTGCACTAGTATAGTATACTCTGAAACCTCAACATTTTATGCTATTTTTTAATTGAAATATGCAAAAATACTCCAAAGAAAATAAATATTTTATAAAACCCTCACTGGATTATCCATGGAAAGAGGAGACTCCCCCCTTTCCAGTGACAGCGCCCCTATCAAGATCTGAGGCAAAGTGTGGTGGCTGAGATAGGGCTCTATTAGAGCTCCCATCCTTCTCTTAACCCCTTTAGTACCCATGACGCTCCAGGACCATCATGGGAAAACTTCTGTGCTGTCAGAGACAACAGAGGAAAGGAATTTGGGAGTAATTATTTCTAACGACTTAAAGGTAGGCAGGCAATGTAATAAAGCAGCGGGGAATGCAAGCAGGGTGCTGGGTTGTATAGCTATCCACAGCATAACTAACACGTTTAGTTATGCTTTGGATAATGCCAAACACCCGACTGAGAGGTCAGATACCACACACTAGTTGAGATGGGATATGAACAGGATAACTGATGCTGCGGTTGTTGAAGGTGGCTATACATGAGTTAAATATTGGCAATGCAATTATCCAAAAAAACAGATGGCAGCAAAAACAATATCAGAAATACAAGAAGTATTAGGAGGGAAGCTACTATCTAAAAATAATAGGTGTCTCTAGCAACCAGAAAGGTTAGGCTGAGAAATGCACACAAGAATGCTTGGAAAAAGTTATTGCACTAGTATATATGGTAAAAGGAGAGAAGCGGAGAACATGGTAGTCCTGCTAGCTTAGAAGAGGGTGAGAGGCAAAGCCTTCCAAGCAAACAACTGATAAGACAGGAATGGAGGAATTAATCCACCAAAGAGGACAGAAAAACACACAAAAAGAAAGTACAGGGGAGAAGTCTAGTAAATCTAGGAAAGTAGACAGGTGGAGTATCAAGGATGAGGTACTACTACCAAGGCAGTACCCATTGGAGTGTCAGGCACATTAGGTTGGCAACAATGATGTAAATAGCAGTCATTAAACCAGCAGACAAGAATGATCAATAGAATAGCCAAAGGTCAAACTAGAGATGACATGAGGACACAGCTATAAGCTTGAATGGCAAATCTGTGGCGCTTTTAACGTTTGTGAAACAGGAGAGGGAGTGAGAATAAAAATGGAATAGGCCAAAAAAGTAAAAGCTGGCCTGGCAAGGAAGGAAACCTTAAACCTGGCCAGGGCCGGCCCTTACATGGGTCCCGGTGGGATCATGGACCCAGACGGCACTTTGACAGGGGCGGCAATTTGCTGGCCCACTGCATGTTTATTTTGTGCGCTTCTGCCAGCCACCAGGTCTGTGTTGCAGTGTGTCCCATCACTGTTACTGTCAACAGCCGGGCGGCTCTATGCTCACTCAGTGGTGATGCCCACTGGCTGCTTCAGTGACGTGAATCACAGTGGCGGGCTGGCCCAGGAGGCAGGGGGCAATTGCCCCCTGGGCCGGTCTTATGTTTAGGTTGGTGGGCCAGCAGCCGCTCTCAAGCAGCCAGAGTTGAGCCTACACGGAGTTGGACCAGCTTTGCAGCATGTTCTGTGGTTCTGTTGAAACAGAAGCAAAGCTTGCAATGCTGAAATTTTAAGTGGTTTCAGGAAATCGCACTGTGTGGATCCACTCCCATCATAGGCACAGAATGCCTAATTACTGCTTCCGGTATGGGTGTAGGAACAGACAATCCAGGTTCTCCCCCCTTGATTTTGTTGGTCTTTGCTCCGTGCTCGCATTTGGTCATGGATTGAGAGTGTGCAACAGGGTGGCCATGTTGTGTCTGGGGGCCTCCATTTTTGAGGTACCCATAGATTGAACCCTCAGTTCAGAGAGCACAGTAAGGTATCAGATTTCCTTCCCTGCTCTCCGCAAATCTGCACTGAGCTGCGATGCTGTTCATTCACATGTCACTGGTGCTTCCATTTCTGCCAGTTTCTGTGAATGAACAGCACAGTTGCAATAAAAGGCACAGAGTGAGGGGAATTTACAAGGCTGACAGTTGGTGTGTGAGTAGTTTTTATTAATTTTAACCCATGTCCAGTTCGCTTTGCCATTCTAAATAGCAGCCTTGAATACAATGTAATTTCAACAATGTTGTGGGATTTGATTTTACTGATTCTAAGACAACCAAAATCATTTTTAATCTTATATTATCCAATGGCATTGGAGATCTATCTGTTTCACTGTAGTGCTGTACACTTCTGGGATCCAGAGATTCTGATTGGCTGAGAGTATCAGGCTGTCACGATGAAGTAAGAACCTGAGACCAGATGCTTGAGAGCGCCGCTAGAGAGCGTAGCTTGTGATCGGTGACGGTCACCTCTTTCCCCTTGCTGCAGCCTAAGCTGGGTTAAAGGTGCTGTCCGCGAAGCCAGATGCCCGATCCCGGTTGAGCCGGTACCCTGGCCAGGATGGGAAAAGGGGTGTACCGTACTTCTCAGGTTCTCACTAACCAGAGGATCCCTAATGCAGATGAGTCAGAGGTCAGACAAAAGACCCAGAAAAACTACACCAAGGAACAAATCTATAGGGGAGCGACTAGAACTAACTGGTAAGGCTTAGCGAAGTATCCCTGACAACGCTGGGACAGAAGGGAACTCTCCAAGAAGGCAGAGCCCCAAACAGGGCCGAAGGACCTGAGTGGACCAATAAAACAGATGGCTGTCTAACACAAGACTATCCTGTAGGTGCCCTGCTGACCCTATAAACTGAGCCACAAAAGAAAACAGACCCAGGTGGGCAAGAGGGCCAGAAACACGAAAGCCACTGGACAAAGTCCAGTACTCCCTAACCAGCTCAGACCTAAACGTGAGGACAGGAATCTGCACGACTAGGACAGAAAAAGGTCTCTCCACAGGCCCACCACAACAGCAGCACCCATCACCCTACTGACCAAGGCAGGACGAGCAGTCCTCCAGAAGCAGACGACAAGGCAACCCAAACAGGAGCAAGAGTTCTCAGCCGAGGCTATCCGCCAAGATTCTCACGAAGAGGGCACCGGATAAGCGGGGCGGAGCTAAACAGCTCCGATCCCCGAGTCTGACAGAATCAGGCAAGCCCGGTCAGCAGAGGGAGGCTACGTGTAGGCCAGAGTAAACAGTAAGCAGACGGAGGAGACCAAGGAAGCAGACAGAAACGCCCAACAGGGCAGAGATCTGCCGCGAGGCAGAGGGAGGTCGGAGCAAGCCGGGAGTCACCGGGAGCGTCAGGGTCCAGCAGGGGAAATCGAACAGGACGTCGGAAGACGAGCCAACGGATCACCGGAGCAAACAGGTGCCATGGACAAGCAAAGTCAGGATACCAGCCAAGAATCAACACCAGAGGAAAATAATAAAGGGACAGCCGGAACAACTCTAAGAACTCAAACAAGCTCGATAATCGGGCATCCGGCAATGGAGCAAATGAGGTGATATACCTACAGCCTCCAATCAGAACTCAGAGCAGACAACAAGGTAAGGTACAACTAGAGGGTCAAAAGGGAAAAAACAAAAAACGAAACGTGACACAGGCCCATTGGTTCAGTACAGTATCCCTCTTTTGGAGGAGTTCACTGTTGAACTGTTTTTAGTATACCCGGAAAATACAGATAATATGTGAGGAATATACTTCCATATGCTGTGACTGTTGATTACTATATTGTGTAACATCAACATTGTTAAATTTGCTGAGACTTAATAGTTCCCATTACTTATGTTATTTTGCTTGTTGGAGGTGTCTTGGGGAGATGCAACTATCCGGAATGGACAGAGAAGCAGACACCAGCTTTTCTGAGAGGAGGCAGAAGGGATCACACCCTTCTGTTACATATGAGTGGTTGAACCATACTCGAGTGAGAGTGTAGTTGTTAAACCCTTTGAGTGCCAGAGGGGGCTTTAAATGTGTTCTCTTTGTAATTTACAATATGTCTGTAGACACCAAGTCCAGCCAAGTGTAAGAGCATAACTGATATTTAGTGTAAATATCGGTTATGCTCTTACACTTGTTTGTTGTCTACAGACATACTGTAAATTAGAGAGAGCACATTCACAGCCCCTGGTGACTTAAGCTGTCTATGGACACAAGACCCCACCATCATATTTACTGGCTGAAATATTGTAAATCAGAGTGCATGTTTACAAGCCTGGTGACTTAAGATCTTTGCATGGACACAAGACCCCAACATAATGGATGTGGGTGTGTTTTGGTGGTCATGTTTTTTGGGGGGGATGCAGCATTTCATCCTTGGACCCAGGCAGCACAATGTCTTGGGCCGGCACTGAGCCTGGCACACATCTTGGGAAACAGCTGTTTCATTTCCCAATTTTGTTTCTCATTTTAATCAGAGAGTGGCAAAAGTGATCATGTGAGGTCCAAAAAAAAAGTTTACTTACCTTTGCACTTTAAACAGAAAGTTTAGTGTCAAGATATTCATCTGAACAAAGGTAAGTAAACTCCTTTAGTGGGTGGCTCTCCACCTCTAACTTTCACACACATTCCATTTGATTTCTCCCAACACCTCTTGATCTATGCTTCAGCTGCTTCCTTGCCTCTCCATAATTTCCCCTCTCAGGCCTACTCTTCACCCATTCCCCTTTCTCCCACTTCATCTTCACTGGTGCTATCTAGCAACATCTCTCTCCACTGAAACCCTTGTCCCACTTTTTCCGTCCCTCCTCCATAATCAATTCATAAGCATATTAAATGGACCTTGATTTTAAGCCAGGACTTCCAAATCAATACAAGAAATGAATAGTGCAAGTTTCAATAATCTTTAGTAGAGATTCATACATACAAAAATCATAATAGTTACATGGCCATATAAATACAATTTTAGGCCAAACAGCTGATTAACTTGTAAAATTAACATTTTTTTTTGCCTGACCTATAAGTTATTCTAATAGTTCAGTTTCAAAGGGATAGTAATACTTCGTTTTAACTTTATTTTATTTTGTAGGCATTAAAAAAACATGAAGAATGATATAAGTCTTATCTCTCAAACCTTTATGGTTTATGAGATATTCACAAGCAAAGTTTCCCCCTCCCGCCCCTTTTACCTACTGTAAACAATCTTTTCTCAAATGTGGAATGCAGTCCATAGACTGGACAGATAACAGAAGGGGACACTCTTATTCCTATGAAAACAATGAAATCCCTGCCCCCCCTTGACAAGCTTTTCAGGTTTTTCCCTTATCTTAATTGAAGATTGTCCCTCTCTGCAGTCTACCTGGGCAGCTCCCTTCTGCCCTGGCTGAAAAGTGTTACATCAGTAAAAGGGGCGTGAGGGGGACACTTTGCTTGTGAATATCTCATAAACCATAAAGGTTTGAGAGATAAGACATATCATTCTTCATGTTTTTTTAATGCCTACAAAATAAAATAAAGTTAAAACGAAGTATTACTATCCCTTTAAGATCAAGTCAAGCATCATTTCCAACAGTTAAACGTCTATGTCCACTCATTTTTGATTATCAATAACGTGACTATTAAAGGAGAACTAACACCTCCTAATAATAGCTCTAGAAAAACCAAATGAACCCCTATTAATTTTGTTCTTGTGTCTTTGTTCAAGAGATAACATCTTGCATCGGTCCTAGGTGTCATGTTCATGGAGGTGGACATGACAATTCATGGTGTTTTTTTCTAACCAAAGCAGGCAGAGTGCATGATCCTATATAACCCTTTAAGGACCAGTGAGGTTAGCAATGATTTGTGAAGCAATACATTGCACACCCCACTTGTCCTTAAAGGGTTAAGATGATAATGTGCAGTGATTAGAGTTTGAGGTTCTGTGTTCCTGATAGCAACTGTCATGTTTTCCTCCATTAACTTGGAATCTAGGACTAATTTTTAATAGAACATAAGAACCATAGACTGATATTTCAGTTCAATCAGGAATGGGATACAACAAGTTATAGAGCACATGGCTATTATATACCCATAGCTCCCTCTGGCTCATGGAACTTAGAAAGTGTCCAAACTCTCAGCCATGTTTTGTCATACTTAGGCAAATCATTACTACAAACAAGTAAAAAAAAAACAACAACAAAAAAACAATGAATCTGATAGGTAAATGCAATGCACATGTATTGTTCATAGAGACTTATAGGAAGCTCATAAGACTGAACTTTTCATTGATCCCAAAAGGTGACATCATTATAAGTATTAATATTCAGTACTTGTCACATTGGGCTAATTGATTTCCATCCCTGCTGATCAGATTATGGGCCATTTCTAATTTGGAGCATCTGAGATCCTCCAGTTTATGTTTCTTGACAATTAAATATCAAGCAACGTGTGTGGCTTTCAACTCTTTGATGTTCAGGACAACACTGAAGCCCTAGATAATGCCTGATCGATGCTCATGTATGGTCTAGTAATTTGTCCCACTTAGCACATATTGCAGGGCAGATCAAAAAAGGGACCATAGCGGATATAGAACATTCAATATTCTCTTTAATTCTGATGTCATATTGAATGGATGAAACAGTAAATGCCCATCCAGTGATCTGTTGAATAAAAGTGGAACAATTTCCCCACTTATATGTCCCCTTTATTCTTGAGGTCAGCGTCAACATTTTTTAATATTTCGGACTTGGATCAGACAAACAACGGCTGTCTTATATATTTTAACTTTTTAAATCCAAACAGTGATTGATTTACAAACAAATGTCTCACATTCAAGTCCATGGACAAAATGTCCCGGTGGTGCTTAATAAATGTTGTGAAGATCTTAGGTATATCAGAAAATATTGCAGTAATTATAAATCTATAACTGTTGCTGCTACCTCCACATAAGCACCTAAGTAATTGTGTTCTGTCCATGTCCATGACCTCACATATCCATACTGAACTGACTTTTCCCCCATTTCCTTCAACTTCATGGCATAGTCAATTTGATTTGAGGTCATTCTCTTGACCTTCATCAGTTGGGATTTGATTAAACACTTCTTTAATGAAAGTAGGTGTTGATTTTGCTCATGTGGTTGCTGGTTTTAGTATTGATGTAATCCTCAGACCAGCAGCCTCATAAAAAAACAGATTCATCCAAATGATTGATCTCTTTGGAACTGAAGCTGATGGTAAACACAGTAGGAGATTTCAGTGCATTCATTTAATTAAAGAAGAAGCACATCTTCATCTCACCTCAAGTACATATCAGGAATACATTCTCCAAATAGCTGATGTTAAGTCGAATGTACCTCTAATCTGTTCCTTTAAGTAATCTTGTGTGTGGTCTCTGTACATTCAATGGAATGGAATCCAGTGTATGTGTGGGTCTGATTGTCTATTATGCATGTATACTACTTAATCTAAGATGATTTCATGTCTTTTCCATATATATATATATATATATATTAGCCATTTTGACCCCCTGTTCCAGTCTCCATATTGCCTTCCTCCCCCATTCCTCTCCTATATCTCTGTGTCTGTTTCTTATCAGAGATTTAATGGTGTCACACCTGAACGCACTCAGAGCTCTTCCATCCCAAAACAATTTGTAATTTGGAAATCCCTCAGTCAGTCATTCAGTGTTCTTAGGGACTCCAGTTAGTATATATTCAGGCCCAGTTAGGGGTGGCATTTGCCAGGGGTAGCAGTTGGCACCTTTCTCAAAGTACATCTTTATCTAAGTACTGAGAGTTAGGCAAGAGAGTTGGACAGGAGAGAGACAGCTGCTGCAGCCACCTACAGACAAGAGGCAAGTAAACAAGCTGAATTCAGAATGAAGAAACAGTCATTTTCACCAAGCACTGACATTTGCTTCCTCTACTGAAACTACTGACCACCTGATGCAAGAAACCAGGATTTCCAGCCACCATTAACCATTACAACTTCTGCCTCTCCTGATCATCATTGGACTACTTCATTTAACCCTGCACTGATTCCTACCCTCACCAAGTACTTTGCAGTTCTGCTACTGACTCTCCTCACCATCCCTGGCACCTATACCCTCTGCTCCGTGGATTGACCCTTGACTGCCAAGTCATCTGTACTCTCCTGGATTACTGACTGTTGCACATCTCTACTGCCCCATTCATTAACCCAACTATGGGCAAATTAACTCCTTGTTTTGTCATCACCATTCTCACATGCATAAGAGTCTCCTCCTCCTGTGTCCACATTAAGGGTCACGCCATTCACATTGCACCCTCAATTCTTCACTCACCACTTCTCTGCTCCCATGAACTTTTTTCATTCCTCCGCTCGCTATCACCACCATCTCCTTCTACCCCTGCAAAAAAGACCCATTGCTTCAAATCTCACTCTCACCTTATGTCCCTGTCCCTTCTCCTCCTACTTGCTGCAGGTGACATCTCACCTAACCCAGGCCCCCCTTCCATTCTCTCTTGGACCACAGAACCCACTCACACACGCAACACTCACAATCTAATAACCGTACCCCGTCACCTAACCTCCTCCCCCCCCTTTTGTTTTGGTCTCTGGAATGCCCGCTCTGTGTGTAACAAACTAACAGCTGTTCATGATCTGTTCATTTCTCATTCCCTAAACCTCCTTGCCATCACTGAAACTTGGCTCACATCATCAGACACTGCCTCCACTGCCGCACTCTCATATGGAGGCCTTCAATTCACACACACACCGAGGCCTGGCAACAGGCAGGGAGGGGGAGTAGGCATCCTGCTGCCCCCTAACCATATATTTCAGGTACTCCCCACTGTTCCCTCTCTTTCCTTCCCTACATTTGAAGCTCACACACTTCGCCTCTTCTCTCCCCTCCCCCTGCGTGTCGCTGTCATATACAGGCCACCTGGTCCCACTGCACAATTCCTTGATCACTTCACCTCCTGGCTCCCTCACTTCATGTCCTCTGATGTCCCTACTCTCATCATGGGTGACTTCAACATCCCTATAGATAATCACAATACCCCCCCTGCCCTCAAACTCCTCTCCTTAACAACCTCCTTAGGCTTATCGCAGTGGACCAGCTCTCCCACACACAGTGATGGTCACTCCCTCGACTTGATCTTCACTAACCTCTGCTCGGTCTCCAACTTCTCTAATGTCCCTTTTCCCCTCTCTGACCACCACCTCCTCACCGGTAACCTCATCATACCACGCAAACCCATCACCCCCGCCACAATCAAGCGCATGCGGAGAAATCTACATTCTCTTGATAAGCAACAATTTTCCACCTCCCTGCAGCCTATCCTCAACCCCATCCTCACACTTACTTGCCCAGACAAAACTACTGCTCTCTACAACAGCACTCTCACTTCAGCCATTGACATCGCTGCACCTGCAACTCCACGCCACCCACGCACAACCCCACTACAACCCTGGCACACAAGACTAACGCGATACCTCCAAAGGTGCTCACGCACTGCTGAAAGGCACTGGAGGAAATCGCGCTCCACAGCCGACTTCACACACTACAAATTCATTCTCCGTTCGTATAGCTCTGCCCTCTCCCTGGCTAAACAGTCATTCTTCTCCTCTCTAATTTCTAATCTTTCCTCCAACCCCAAACGCCTTTTCTCAACCTTCACATCTCTTCTAAACCCACCAACACAAACACCTTCCACTAACTTCTCTGCCCAAGATCTCGCCAACCACTTCAAGAACAAGATTGAATCTATCAGACATGATATTTCATCACTACCACCCCCACCCAGCCAGCCCAGCCCTGTCGCCTCTCCCACATACACACTAAGCTCCTTCCCACCTGTCACTGAGGATGAAGTCTCCCTTCTCCTCACTCGCTCAAACCTAACCACATGCCCTCTCGACCCAATCCCATCTCAGCTCACCCAAGAACTCTCCCCTCTACTAACTCCAATCCTTACTCACTTATTCAACCTCTCTTTGTCAACCGGCACCTTCCCATCCTCTTTCAAACATGCACTAATCACTCCCATCCTAAAAAAACCCTCCATGGACCCAAACTCATTGTCAAATTACCGGCCAATTTCCCTACTCCCGTTTGCCTCCAAGCTTCTCGAGCGCCTTGCATATAACCGGCTCACTAAATTCCTCTGCTCCCATTCCCTGCTAGATCCCTTGCAATCCGGATTCCGCCCTCATCACTCCACTGAGACTGCCCTCACTAAAGTGGCCAATGACTTGCTCTCAGCCAAGTCTAAAGGCCACTACTCCCTACTCATTCTTTTGGACCTGTCAGCCGCATTTGACACAGTCGATCACCCACTCCTCCTCCAAGCCCTCCACTCCCTAGGCCTCTGCGACACTGCACTCTCCTGGTTTTCATCTTATCTCTGCAACCGCTCCTTCAGTGTTTCATACTCCGGCTCCACTTCCCCACCCCTCCCACTGTCTGTTGGTGTGCCCCAAGGATCAGTACTGGGACCCTTGCTCTTCTCAATCTACACTGCTTCCCTTGGAAAACTAATAAACTCCTTTGGGTTTCACCATCATCTCTATGCTGATGACACCCAAATATATCTTTCCTCCCCAGACCTCTCTCCTTCCCTCCTGTCCCGAGTGTCTGACTGTCTGTCTGCTGTGTCTTCCTGGATGTCCTCCCATCAACTCAAACTTAACCTTAGCAAAACTGAACTAATTCTCTTCCCTCCATCTACAACCAGCCTTATCCCAAACATTACCCTCACCGTTAACAACACTTCCATCACACCAACCCCTACAGCATGCTGCCTGGGGGTCACATTTGACTCTGCCCTATCCTTCATTCCTCACATCCAGTCAATCTCCAACTCATGCCGCCTCCACCTCCGCAACATCTCTAGAATCCGACCCTTTCTCACAGAAGACACTACCAAAATTCTAATCCAAACACTCATCATGTCCCGTCTTGACTACTGTAACTCTTTACTAATTGGCCTGCCTCTCACCCGACTAACCCCGCTACAGTCCATAATGAACTCTGCTGCAAGACTAATCTACCTCACTCATCGCTTCTCTAACACCACACCCCTCTGTCAGTCCCTACACTGGCTCCCGTTAGCATACAGAGTAAAATTCAAAACTCTGGTGCTAACTTATAGAGCCCTCACTAACACTGCACCCCCCTATATTTCATCTCTCATTTCCAAATATACTCCCGCCCGCCATCTTCGCTCTGCACATGACCTTCTGCTCTCCACAGCTCTTATCACATCCTCCCACTCCCGCCTACAGGACTTCTCCCGTGCTGCACCTGAGCTGTGGAATTCCCTCCCCCGCCCCATCAGACTCTCCCCCAGCCTTCAAATCTTCAGACGCTCCCTGAAGACTCACCTCTTCAGGGAGGCCTATCAACTGCCTCCATAAACATCATCACCAAGATTCACCCCTTGCACGGACTACTGCACTCAATGGTACTTCTCACTCCCACCCACTGACTGGCAGTTCATGTGGCAGGAGGCACTTAAACACAATAGCACTTACTCCTTCTGTATCAAACCTACCTTCCTCTAGACTGTAAGCTCTCACGAGCAGGGCCCTCTGATCCTCCTGTTCTACACATCTGATTGTACTATTTAATACCTCTGTATGTCTATTCCCCAATTGTACAGCGCTGCGGAATTAGTTGGCGCTATATAAATAAAGAATAATAATAATAATAATAATATATATATATATATATATACAGTATCTCACATAAGTGAGTACACCCCTCACATTTAAATATTTTTATTTTATCTTTCATATGACAACACTGAAGAAATGACACTCTGAAACAATGTAAAATAGGGAGGGTACAGCCTGTATAGCAGTGTAAATTTACTGTCCCCCTCAAAATAAATCAACACACAGCCACTAATGTCTAAACCTTGGCAACAAAAGTGAGTACACCCCTAAGTGTGTATCAGTGCATGAAATACCCATGATATAGTTATATTTTATACATAGACATGTTACCATCAAATAAGAATGTACCCCACATAAGCGGATTAAGTATTTATCTACAGCTAAGGTCATTTTGGAAATAAAATGAAAATACAAGGAGATTTTTATAAAACGTTTCCAATCATTCCAGAAATCTTTTGAAATGTCACAGATTCAACAACATGACCCCACCATGAAAAGCAGGCAATTGCTGTTTAATAGACGCGTTTTGCATTTCTAAGTGAAAATATACCTTGTAAGATTGTTGTAGTTCCTTGTGTTTCTGGTTGGCAATAACCACCATCAACAATATAAATTTCTTTAACTCCTTAAGGACCGACCATGCAGCAGCACTTAAGGACCATGGACCCTTTTTTTTTTTTTTTTTTTTTTTTTGTGCAACCAATTCAGGGAACCCTGAGCAGCCTGTAGCCGCATGGGGATCCCTGAATTCCAGGACGTGCATGTAGGTCCTTTAGGCACATTCCACCCATGATGTACATGTACTTCCTTAGTCCTTAAGGTATTAAATGAGAAATTCATCTCCTAATAATAACCTCCACATACCTTACACTGGCCAAGAAATCCTAATGGTCCCTATGAATTTTGCATTTGCTCCTTGATTCAATAGAGAACTTCTTCAATTTGTCAGAGAGTGCATGCGTAATGCATTGCACATTCCTCTGGTCCTTAGAGGGTCAATATTACAATTGAAAGTGAGCAGAATTTGTGTCCTGAAGTCCTGATAGCTACTGTCATGTTCGCCTACATGGACATGACTCAAAAATTAATTGAATATGTTACCTATTAATTAGGAGATTGGTATTTTTGGCCATAGTAAGATATGTAGTGGATTATTATTAGGAGTTCTTACTTCTTTAACATCTTAAATGCACTACATTGTGAAGCCATGCAATGGATACATCCCTAGACATCTCTAGTATATGAATTATATCACTGACATCTCTTAGTGGACTCACTAACCTAAACATTTTTAAGTAAATTTTTGGTATTTTGACTATTATATGGATTTCTCCAGGCCTCTTATTCACAAGGTCATCTCTTCTTCTGTACCTTTTCCACTTAAAATTCCAAATGATTATCAACAGCCAACAGAGTAGAAGTAATTGAGAGCAAAGGTTAGTTCAGTGGTTTCTATGCCAAAAGAATGAGTATTGCATCATGTAATACCTTTTTTTATTGGACTAACATTCAGTTTTCAGGAGAAGCTTTTCAAGAGCAACATTATCCTTTGTCCATGTCAGACATGTGCTTTTGACTTGATAAAGGGATCATGTTCTTCTTGAAAGCTTGTCCTGAAAATTGAATGTAGTCCAATAAAAAAAGGTATTATTACATACTGCGATACTCATTCATTTTGTGTGTGTGTGTGTATTATATATATATATATATATATATATATATATATATATATATTAATTTGTGTATTTTATATCTTTTAGAAAAATGGTAAAACAGGATGAATACATTGAGATTTGTCTCATTTTCAAGTATGTACTGGAGAGTTTACAGTAAAGAGACACATATTTACACAAATAGAGAAATATTATATACATACACATAAACATAAATACATAAATACTGAAAACTTATATACAGTTACATATTGTTTGATTTAAAGAAGCAGTTATTTTTAAGTATATTTGACTGAGAGAAGATCTGATATTTTCAGGCAGGTTATTCCAGGCTTTTGGAGCTCTGAATGAGAAGGCATATTGACCGGCTTCTTTGTTTTAGTGTGGTGTACTCATTGAGTTATTAGCAGTGGAATGGAGATTATAGTTAGTATGAGTTAGTATGGAGAGCTGGAGAAATCACACTGCTCAAGTGGCAGTATACTAAGCAAGAAAGGTGAAGGGCACGTCTAGATTTGAGTGTTAACTAATGTAGTTCTTTAAAGGGATAGTAATGTTTCATAATAAAAGCAGCTCTAATTAATCATCATAGTATTTGGACTTTGGAGAGTGTTATTTCAATTCTGTCATAGTTGTAGTTCAAGAGTAATTCAATGACAAAGTATCCCCCTCCTGCCCCTTTTACTGATGTAACACTGCTCAGCCAGAGCAGAAGGGAGGTGCTCAGGTAAATGGCAGAGAGGGACAATCTTCAATTAAGATAAGGGAAAAACCTGAAAAACTTGTCAATGGGGGCAGGGCTTTCATTGTTCTCATAGGAAGAAGATTGTCCACTGCTGTTATCTGTCTAGTCTTACAACCAGATTCCACATCTGAGAAGAGATGGCTTACACTAGGTAAAAGGGGCGTGAGGGGAAACTTTGCTTGTGAATATCTCTCAAACCATAAAGGTCTGAGAGATAAGACTTATCTCATTCTTCATGTTTTTTTAATGCCTACAAAATAAAATAAAGATAAAACAAAGTATTACTATCCCTTTAAGCATATCACAGTGATGGGTAGTGTAATTATATTTGATGATAAAGTAGCATAATGAGTTATACAGAGTTTTAAGTTTACCAAGATGGATTTGTGGTGCAGGAGCATACACTACGTGTATGCCAACAGCTACTATTTAATTTTAGTCATGGGAGGCACTGGTCTTTAAATAAATAAATGTATCTCATATATATGACACAAAAATATAATTTCTTTTGATTTTTTATAAAAACCCAAACTGATATGAAACCAATACTCTGATTTTTACAGAGCTGAAATGATAAAATGATGGAATAGTGGAACAATTTATCCTTTTGTTATTTCCTGCCCTTATAGTAGTGTCTAGAATGAACTCTATACATAATTCATCTAAGGTGAGATATTGCTCTACTCAAACACTAACAGCTGCAGATTCTTAGAAAACCGCAGACAGAAAGAGAGGACTGATTTTCTTTATGCTGGGCGAAAGGCAGTATGACATTTTACAAAACTCACTCAATATCTAAGGTGACAACCAAGATCTTGTTCTGCATTATCTCTTGGTACTAAGAAAATATCAAGAGAGGATCAAATCTACGACCTGGACTTTAGAATAAAATGTATAATTATGATCAGACCACAGAGAGACAGAGAGAGAGAGAGAGATGGCTTTATTCATCAAGCTGAAGTGGAAACATTCTGGAACACACCAGCTGTACCATAGGGAGGAAATTAAAATCCCCATTGAGTCTCCAGAGTATTGCTTGGTGGCCACATGTACTGTCCTTGCAATTATTCTCACCAGTCATGTACTGTCCTAGCAAAGATTCTCAATTATTTCTTTAGTTATTTATGCATTGATTTAGTTTGTCTTATGGCACACCTGGTACACGTTCTGGAATATGCAGGGCCTCAAAAACATTTTATTGCCAAGGGCATAATCTAGAATACATTAATATTTATATAATATATATATTTACTTTTTTTATTTATGAATATATTTTTATTATGATTTACAAAGAAGAGATAACATTTTAGGGGCATCCTATTGAAATGTTGCTCACTATTTGGCAACCAACAAAAAGGAGCGTTTAAAATGTCACCCATATTAAAAGAGAAACATTCTGATGTTGCAGGCTTAAAGGGATAGTAACATTTCATAATAAAAGCATCTCTAATTAATCATCATAGTATTTGGACTTTGGAGAGTGTTATTTAAATTCTGTCAGAGTTGTAGTTCAAGAGTAATTCAATGACAAAGTATCCCCCTCCCACCCCTTTTACTGATGTAACACTGTTCAGCCAGTTCAGAAGGGAGGTATCCAGGTAGACTGCAGAGAGGGACAATCTTCAATTAAGATAAGGGAAAAAGCTGAAAAACTTGTCAAGGGGGGCAGGGCTTTCATTGTTCTCATAGGAAGAAGATTGTCCCCTTCTGTTATCTGTCTGGTCTATGGACTGGATTCCACATCTGAGAAGAGATGGCTTACACTAGGTAAAAGGGGCAAGATGGGAAACTTTGCTTGTGAATATCTCTCAAACCATAAAGGTTTGAGAGATAAGGCTTATATCATTCTTCATATTTTTTTAATGCCTACAAAATAAAATAAAGTTAAAAGGAAGTGTTACTATCCCTTTAAGTGTTGCCAGCATATGTTCCTTAATTCACCAATTATTAATTTGATGGCATCACAGTCAAGTGAATAAGAAGACAAGAATAGATGCACCAGATGAAGTGAAGTGCCGCTCAAGGGTTAAGATGCATACCCACCATCTGTCCCTTAACCCTTTGCGTTCTAGAGCTGCGTAATGTGTTGTAGACCCCTCTGGTACTCAAAGGGTTAAGATGCCCTCTCCCACTCCCAAGCCAGCAATGCATTGCGGACCTCTCTGCACATAAAGCGTTAAGGCACAGATGGAGGGTATGCATCTTAACCTTTTGAGTGGTGCTTCACTTCATCTATCCTTTTCTTTTTATTAGCTTGACTGTGATGTGGCCAAAATTAAATATTGGGAGTTAAGGCACAGATGGTGGAGACGAAGCCTGAGACATCAGAATGTCGCCCTTTTGATGCAGGCAACATTCTGTTGTCGCCTTTTTCATGCAGGCGACATTTTGAACATGCTGTTTTGTTGTTCACCAAACAGTGGGCAACATTTCTATAGTGAACCCATTTTCAATACATTACACTGTTTCAAACGACTTATCATTACTTCATCTCAAAACAGCATATGATAACAGAAAAATACTACTGAACAGAGTAGTAAGCATATATAATATATGGATTGAGTGGTAAAATTAGAAGAAAATAGATAAAGGACATTATGACACATCCTAGCATCCAGAAAAGCAACTATTGAAAGGTCTAACAGCAAAATTAACTCTAAGTGATAATCAACTAACTGGAGACTGAAGAAAATGATGTTTTATGGTTTAATTGGTTCATATACAGTTTTTCCATTGGCATTATGTAACAGGATTTATAGATCCATTCAGATACTGATCGGGCTCTTGTTTGGTTCCAAATCAAAGGTATCAGAGTTTTGGCTGCATTAATTAAATGACAATAAAGAAGGCTAGCAGGAGTTTCAATCTTAAAGGGATAGTAATACTTCGTTTTAACTTTATTTTATTTTGTAGGCATTAAAAAAACATGAAGAATGATATAAGTCTTATCTCTCAAACCTTTATGGTTTATGAGATATTCACAAGCAAGTTTCCCCCTTCCGTCCCTTTTTCCTAGTGTAAGCCATCTCTTCTCAGATGTGAATCTAGTTGTAAGACCAGACAGATAACAGCAGGGGACAATTTTCTTTGTATGAAAACAATGAAAGCCCTTCCCCTCTTGACAAGTTTTTCAGCACCTCCCTTCTGAACTGGCTGAATGGGGGGGGGGGGGGGGTACTTTGCTTGTGAATATCTCTTAAACCATAAAGGTTTGAGAGATAAGACTTATATCATTCTTCATGTTTTTTTAATGCCTACAAAATAAAATAAAGTTAAAACAAAGTATTACTATCCCTTTAAGTTTAGGGTGTTTCTGATTCAAAAGGATGATTTGCGTTTTTTTAGGTAATTGGATACCCGTGAATTTATGCAATTCAGAAATACATGTCCAAAATCTAGCGATCAACAGACATTCCCATGAAATTTGGAGTAATGTACCCTGGTTAGTCGTACAGCACCAACATTTGTCGCTGACATCAGGATAGACAGAATGGAGTTGAACAGGAGTCCTATACCACTTAGTTAACAATTTGTAATTCATCTCTGAGATCTAAATGTTTTTGAGGAATAAAGTGTATTGACTAGCTGTCATCTGTTTCCGTGATTCCTGGCCTGCATTACCTCCCGCAGGCTTCCCCGCTCTTCTTTGGAGTCTTTCTGTGGTCTGCCCTAGCCTTCTTGTGATGCACTGCCAGCTTCCGCTCTCCCCTTTCTCCGGATTTACAGAGCGTCGGCCCGCAATTCCGGGTTCTTCCTCCTTGCGTCCCCTTGCCTCTGGTGTGTTCCCCCTTCGCCTATATCTAGGCTGCGCTCCAAGGGAACGGTGCACTTTCACAGTGTTCCCTTACCGTTCAGTTGTTGGTCCTTGGCTCCATCAGCTCCTAGTCTAGTCAACCCTATCCTAGTTTGTGTTTGTGGCAGATCCTGACATCTCTCTTTCTCCTCTCCAGTGTATGACATTTGGCTACCTACTTGACCACTATCCAGCCTGCTGTTTTAAACAAGCTACTCTACAGTGTATGACCTTTGGCTTCCTTTCTGACCATTCTCCAGCCTGCTGATTCAAACCCCTTGTTCTCCAGTGTATGACCTTTGGCTTCCTTTCTGACCATTCTCCAGCCATCTGATTCAAACCCGTTGCTCTCCAGTGTATGACCTTTGGCATCCTTCCTGACCATTCTCCAGCCCACTCTAATTCTTCTGTAGCCTTCCAGTGTGTTCTGTTCCTCTTTGGAGAGTTACGCTACCCAGCCTATGCACCCTAGCCTCATACCCTATCCCTCGCACCCTAGCCAGCACTCTCCCCTGTAGGAGAACTTGTACTGCCCGTGGTGTTACCATTCAGTCCTCAGACATACGGCTTCGGCTGCAGCACGGTTCCGTCACTGGCAGTCAACATACACAAGCTCCGCTCTCAAATCTCCGAACCCTAGCACTCTCTCTCCTGCAGGTCCCGGCCCTGCGTGTTACACTAGCATCTGTCTCTAATCATCACTTGAAAACTGTGCTCTCACTCCAAGCTCCAATTTTTTAGGGGGGGGCCACAAAAACTTCTCTTTGAGAATTAAGTATCTTATAAGCCCGAGAGATAGGTCTAAGGCACATAGATTCAGAAAGACAGCCCAATTCAAATTCGGTCAGCTTCCTATTGAAATTATCAAAATCGAGGTTGTGCCTTAACCAAGTGACTACGGTTTCATATATATAGAACTTGGTTTGAAGGAGACAATTGTAACTTCTGCTAAAGAGACTGGAAGAAAAGAAGTTCTCCATTATGAAAAAAACGTGTAACTAGAAGATTTTTATGTGGAGACTAATGCAAAAGATCTAGGCAAGAGATATTTTGGAGTAGTTCTGTATTGTTATTTATAGGGATCAATGGAGAAAATAGGGAAGATACACTGTTATATCTGTCAGTCAAAGCATGACACGAGGTAATAGTAGTATTAACAAGAAGTCTTGATGAAGGCTCACTAGGGAGCTGAAACGTCAAACAAATAAAATCACAATGCTTTTTTTATATTGCATAAGGCCTATGAGTGCTTTTTTGTCCATGTTGTAATCATCACCACATCCTTTTGTATATATATATATATATATATATATATATATATATATATATATATACAGGGCTCAAAATTTACATTCGCCACTAGCCAATGGCGAGTGAAAATTTATCCCTGGCGAGTAGAAATTCAGCCCTGGTGGGCATGTTATGGCTTGCAGTGGCGACTAACTTTTCAGGTCTGGCTAATAGCAAAGGACTTCAAATTTTAAGCCCTGTATATATATATATATATATATATATATATATATATATATATTCTGTTTATACTGTATATCAGCTGCATAATGTTTTACATATTTTAGGTCTAATACTTTGAGCCCCATATGTTAGATATATATATATATTCACTTTTTTGGGTTACTTTATTAAGTAATATCTATGTATATTTCTGAAGACAAAAGATTGATGAGGAAGGTGATGAAAAAATATATAGTGAGACGTGAAGCATGCATTTTTACAGAGGAGGATGTTCTAATTCAACTCAAAGGCAATGATTTTGTACAACTAAGGCCCCTTAGCATTGTGACATGCTAAGACCATCACTCCGGTCTGGATGTTAAAGGGATAGTAATACTTCCAAATGACTAATCTCCATATTGTAGCTATGCTAAAACTACATTTATTGCCCCCAGTGTCATCTCTCAAACCCTTCCCCCTCCCTCCCCTATCCCTGAAGTCAGTGTTCTAGCTGACTGCGGGGATATTTGGTTTTATGTTCATCAGGCGGCTCTGCAGCAGAGCTGAGAACGTGTTTATAAAAAAAGAAATCTTTCACTGAAACGGTCTTCTACTTGTGCTTGCAAACCAAGCACACGTAGAAGACCATTTCAGTGAAATAATTCTTTTTTATAAACATGATCTTGGCTCTGCTTCAGAGCCGCCTGATGCACATAAGACTGTCGTACGACAGCTTCCCATGCAGTCAGCTAGAACGCTGACTTCAGGGAAAGGGGAGGGAGAGGGAACTTTGCGCGCTATCATCTCTCAAACCATAAGGGTTTGAGAGATTACACTGGGGGCAATACATTTCTTTTTAGCATAACTACAATATGGGGGTTAATAATCTGAAAGTATTACTGTCCCTTTAAGGATCTGTGAAAGTCCTGACAGGTCATAGAATTCTGGGAACCTCTAGATCAAACACAATTAGACCATCCTCCGAGTCTCGACTTACTTCATTTTTTGTGCATTCTATGAAACAGGCATAAGTGGCTTGCTGGCATATAGTATTAACAACTGTGGAATCTGTTTGATGGTATGGACTAAAGTGATCCTATCACTCTAGTGCATTCCCCTACTAGCTGGTGTTAGCGACTGTTGTCAGTGTTAGTACTGCCTGTGACTTTTCACATTCCCCCAATGCTGTAGAAAATAACAAGCACTATGACCCACATTCAAAAACCTAAATAGGCACCTTTCTGGAGCGAACAGATGCATCTTTTCGTATACATTAATATTGTCAATTATTTAAAATGAAAGATTTTAAAGCCTTGAATTCTAGAGAGATTTTCAAGGCAATCAAGGGGTTTAAAATCCCATTTAACCCTCTGGCACTCAAAGGGTTAAATCAGTGGAGAGTTGGGCATTTGTATTTGCCCAGAATTACACCTCTTAGCTTACTGAATACGGCCTTATGTTTTATATTATGCTGCAGTTCTCCATGAAAGTAATTTCATCTGAATGAAAGAGGCTGAGTGGAAGTGAATGAAGGTGATAGTTTTCTAATCAAACACTGCTATTTTCATGTAACACTTCCATGTTCTTTAGCTACATCTTAACAATTGGTATTTCAGACATTGTCAAGGAGCAATATTATAAGCTGAATGTGCCATGAAGCATTAACCTTCCCAGTGCCAGAGGAAAGCAATGCATTATGCAACTTTTTGGCACTCAAAGGATTAACAATTATGTGTGAGTAATATTTGTAATGTTATTGTTGGAAATTTATAAAAAAAAATCTTAGTACTTTTGTAAGAATGTAGTTAAGTCATGGTAACTGGCGATAACTTCAGGTCTAATTTATAAATGAGCAAGGGCACCTTTATAAATATGGTGTTATCAATATGATGTGAATACCAGGGTGGAGATGCACTAATATGTGATACACAGGTGATAAACAGGTGATAAAGTTGTGATAACTTCTACATTGTTATAAACTCCCCAAGTTTAATGTAGATAAATATAAGGTTATGCATTTGGGCTGTAGAAACAAACTTGCTACAAATACTCTAAATGGGAAACAACTTGGAAAATCCTCATTAGATAAATATTTAGGAGTACTGATAGACAATAGACTTCACAGCATAAAAAAAGGTGTAGAAGCAAGGGATGCTAATATTATCCTAACTCTGTATAAATCCTTGGTTAGGCCTCATCTAGAATATGGAGTACAATTTTGGGCGCCTGTTCAAAAAAAAGACATTACTGAACTGGAAAAGGTGCAGAGACATCCAACAAAACTGATAATGGGATTGGAGGATCTGCGGTACAAAGAGAGACTAGCCAAACTGGGTTTGTTTACATTAGAGAAGAGGTGTCTAAGGGGTGATATGATTACCATTTACAAATACATTCAAGGTTAATACAAAGAACTACCCAATGAATTATTTATGCAAGGAGCTGAGCTAAGAACAAGAGGTCATCCATTAAGACTAGAGGAAATGCGCTTTCAACTAAAACAAAGGCAGGGATTCTTTACAGTAAGGGCGGTAAGGCTATGGAATTCTTTGCCTCGAGATGTTGTGCTTACAGATAGTGCCACTGCATGCCTATCTAGAACAGAACAATATTGACAATTATGACAGATGGCTTCAAAGCAAATAGGATATTGATCCGGGAACTATTTGACTACCAATTGGAGTAAGGAAGGAATAATTGGAAATGGCTCCAGAGGGCTTTTTTGCCTTCCTCTGGATCAACAGGGGTGTTTTTGGCATGGGCTGGACGTGATGGACGCATGTCTTTTTTCAGCCTTATCTAATATGTTACTATGTTACTATGTCTTAAGTCATTCTATGGAGCGTCCAGCTCTGTATCACCTGCGGCGCGGGCAGTCTCTACTGCGCATGACTACAGCATGCTCAGCAGTGCCTACTGCGCATGTCGCGATTTAGCAAATTATTATATAGGATATATATATATATATACTGTGTGCCCAGTTATTAAGCGAGTATTTTGACCATATCATAATTTTTATGCATATTTTACAACTTCAAGCTGTATAAAATAACAACAACAGGAATTAGTTTTGAAAATGGTTCCGGATAACAGGAAAGTATCTATTTTTTATATTGCTTTTTGTGTTGCTGTTAAAATAAATCCATATTTTTGAATCAATCTATAATTTACTAATGTTATTTATTTTAAAATATCAATGTCGGCCTTTGTATATTTTTTATCATGTGACCCACAATTGTAAAAACTTGGGTACCTCTGTCCTAATATGTTTAACCATCTTGCATGAAAAGCTTGGAAGATAGAAGAGAGAGATGTGAGATATGATAGAAGCATTCAAATACATAAAAGCATTCAACAAAGTACAGGAGGGAAGTATATTTCAAAAGAGTAGAAATGTTAGGACAAGAGGTCATATTCTAACACTACAGGGACAAAGTCTTAGATGTAATGCAAGAAAGGTTTGCTGCACTGAAAGGTTGGTAGTGAAGTTAAATAGCCTACCAGCAGAAGTGGTAGATAAGTGGAATAGCCTACCAACAGTATCTGCAATGCACTGGAAAGCAATGCATTTCAGATGACTCTAGTGTCCTTATGGTTTAACATGATTTTTCTGAGTCAGGATTTGTATAATGTGAAACATATCGAAAAAGGTCATAATTCTACCCATATATTAAACGAAATACTGGATGAGGTGCATTCCATTTAAAAGACTGATTGTCATCATGTTTAAAAACATGACAGTTTATATGTTCCCAAAAGGCTACAGGACATTGATTCATTCAATGTCCAGCTGAATCATTACTATGGGTTAACCTCATGCATTATTAGAACTCTGTGCAGCACCATTACATTCCCCAAGTTGGTAAAAAGACCACCTAGGATTCACCCTGCCCTATCCTCCTGAAATATATCCATTGGCTGCCTATCAAATTCTGGATATCTTAAATGATACTGCTTCTCTCATTCAAGACCCATTTCCTTTCCTACATCTCCACTTTAATCTCCTGCTATACCCCATCCCTCCACTTATGATCAGTCAACGATATTCATCTTTTGTGTCCACAGTTCTCTTTTGTATCAAACCCTTTTTTCACTCATATCTCCTTATCTGTGGATTGCTCTACCTCCCAGCCTGCACTACTGCACTTTGCTTGCAGTTTCCAAATCTCACTTGAAGGGATAGTAATACTTAGTTTTATCTTTATTTTATTTTGTAGACATTAAAAAAACATGAAGAACGATATAAGTCTTATCTCTCAAACCTTTATGGTTTGAGAGATATTCACAAGCAAAGTTCCCCTCCCCGCCCCTTTTACCTAGTGTAAGCCATCTCTTCTCAGATGTGAATCTGGTTGTAAGACCAGACAGATAACAGCAGGGGACAATCTTCTTTCAATGAGCTGAAAAAGTTTTTCAGCTTTTTCCCTTATCTTAATTGAAGATTGTCCCTCTCTGCAGTCTACCTGGGCACCTCCCTTCTGCTCTGGCTGAACAGTGTTACATCAGTAAAAGGGGCGGGAGGGGGATACTTTGTCATTGAATTACTCTTGAACTACAACTCTGACAGAATTGAAATAACACTCTCCAAAGTCCAAATACCATGATGATTAATTAGAGCTGCTTTTATTATGAAACATTACTATCCCTTTAAAATAAATCCATATTTCTGAATCAATCTATAATTTACTAATGTTATTTATTTTAAAATATCAATGCCGGCCTTTGTATAATTTTTATCATGTGACCCACAATTGTAAAAACTTGGTGATGATGATTAATTAGAGCTGCTTTTATTATGAAACATTACTGTCCCTTTAAAACTACACATCCTCAACAAGGCTTGACAAGCTAGAAGGCACTGACTTCGTACATCCAAGGCTCGTGTAATTTAATTATTTACGTTCCCCTATCACAACCAGAAATCTGACACTGTATTCTGAACTTAACCCTTATGAACTCTGTATGTGTCCTTTAATCACTTTAGATTGTAAGCTTTCGAACAGGGATCCCATTTCCACTGTTTCACATTGCAAAGCACTTTTCACCCTCTATTATCCAAACCCTTAAACTGTAAAGCTCTACATACATTTGAGGCACTGTATAATGAAACATATTCATTCGTTCATTCATTCATTCATTCAACAGTTCATGTTGTCAGGAAGTGAATTACAGTGCATTTTTTTCTTCCTAATATTTCTGACAGCATAACCCAGCAGTTTCTATTACATTCTATGGGAACTGTTTGTCAGTGACTCATCTCTCCCCGAGAATGCAACAGACAAACTATTGGAATATTGTCACTAGACGGCACATTTAATATAAAAATCCAAGAGTTTAAACTGTAATAACCCTGAAAATATGCATCTTGAAGCAGTGTGAGTTTAACTCAACAGGACAAGCCCTACAATATGCATTTTCATATCAAAAGTTTACTGCTCTTTTAAGCATAAAACCTGGGACTTAAGCTCTCAGCAAGTACCTAGCAGCTATATTGCTGTCTGAGAGATCAGCAGAGCATGACACCATTACATTTTGTGGCCTGGCAAAAAAAGATTAAATGCATTATTCAGCAAGCTAAAAGAGGTGCAATTGCAGAGCAATCTAAATGAACACGAGGAAGAAATGAAAATTCACTTTTGCAATGGGTGTTTAACCCCTTAAATACTAGAGAGAACTCCAACACATTGCAAAACCTCTTTAATATTGAAGTTGTTAAAGGGATAGTAATGTTTCACAATAAAGCAGCTCCGATTAATCTTCATAGTATTTGGACCATGGAGAGTGTTATTTCAATACTGTCAGAGCTGTAGTTCAAGAGTAATTGAATGATAAAGTATCCCCCTCCCGCCCCTTTTACCTAGTGTAAGCCACCTCCCCTCAGATGTGGAATCTGGTCTTGAGACCAGACAGATCACAGCAAGGGACAATCTTCTTACTGTGAGCATTAGGAAAAACCTGCCCCCCCTTGACAGGTTTTTCCTTATGATTACTGAAGATTGTCCCTCTCTACAATCCATCTGGACAGTCTTGCTGCTCTGAGGTGAGCAGTGTTACATTAGTAAAAAGGGCTGGAGGAGGATCCTTTATCATTCAATTACTCTTGTACTACAACTCTGACAGTATTGGAGTAACAATCTCCATGGGCCAAATACTATGAAGATTAATTGGAGCTGCTTTTATTGTAAAACATTACTATTCATTTAAAAGCCCCATTTAAATAAGTGGAATGTCTCCCTTATGATGCAGTTGGTTTGCTACAGAATTACATCTCTTGAAGCTTGAAGAATAAGTCCCTAGTTGCTTTAAACATGGTACCCAAGACTTGCGCCACCTTAGCAAGTACCCAGCAACAGCCATGTTTATAATGATTATTATTACTTATATCTTATTTATAAAGCATCAACATATTGTGCAGCATTAAACATGGTGCTGAATTTAACATAGACTAGTGCGGCCAGTAGGCAATGCAGGTGTTCACCTATGATGGAATCTTGATGGCATCATTTAAGGGAGTGTCGGAAAATTCCAATAATTCTGTTAACAGGAGAGAGAATATTATGATGGAAAGGAAAGAGAGGAGATTGATTGGGAGATTAACCCTTTGAATGCCAGAGAGGTATCCAATGCATTGGCACTCAAAGGGTTCAAATAGATTAACATTAGTGTTGAGCGAGCGTGCTCGGCCGATGCTCGGATCGGCTCGAGCATCGCTCTGCTCGGCACATGGCGGTACTCGTCGAGTACCGCCATGTGCTCGCCCGCCATGTTCGGGTGGCGGGGATCTGTGCCGGAGGAGGCACAGATCTGAAGACGCTCCGCTGGACCACCAGGGACTGGAGGTACGGGGGCATTGCGGAGATAAAGGGGGCATTGCGGAGATGAAGGGGGACAGTGTGGAGATGAAGGGGGACATTGCGGAGATGAAGGGGGCATTGCGGAGATGAAGGGGGACAGTGTGGAGATGAAGGGGGACATTGTGGAAGGGGGACATTGCGGAGATGAAGGGGGCATTGCGGAGATGAAGGGGGACAGTGTGGAGATGAAGGGGGACAATGTGGAGATGAAGGGGGCATTGCGGAGATGAAGGGGGACAGTGTGGAGATGAAGGGGGACATTGTGGAAGGGGGACATTGCGGAGATGAAGGGGGCATTGCGGAGATGAAGGGGGACATTGTGGAGATGAAGGGGGCATTGACCAGGCACCCTCCCCTCATCAGAGCAGGGGGTGCCTGGTGTAATGCTCGTGTCGCCCCATTGAAGTCAATGGGGCTCGGGTGCTCGGCCGAGCACTCGAGCCTCCGGCGGTGCTCGGTCAGAGCACCCGAGCATCGGGGTGCTCGCTCAACACTAATTAACATCATTAATGAGGAGGGAAAGAGGTTGACATTACTTCATAAATGAAGGTAGCACAAGTTGTATAGTTCAGTTTGCATGGCAAATAACACAGTTTGCTATACACCCTGATTAAAAGATAGTTAATACCAAAAAAAATAACTGGGGTTATCTCAGATTTATTCCCCTGAGTAAAACAAGGGTACTCCCACTGCTGAGAGATATTTTATTAAAAAATTATAACCATCCTATGGACTGCTCTGGTCTGCAGACCATAAATCTCCATAGGATGATGCAACAGCACCATTGTAAATTTTCAGGCCACTGTGATATTGCACCTAAAAAATAAAATTTTGAGCTGTTATAATTTCTTAATAAAATATCTCTCAGCAGTGAGAGTACCCTTGTTTTACTCGGGGGATAAACCCTACAGCATATATTTTTTTACATTAAGTATTACTATCCCTATAAATATCCTATCATTGATGATGGCATCTGTAAATTGTCTCTGTTTGTTAACAGATGATTACAATCTAATCTTCCATACACTCTAAGGGAACATACATCCCTGCCTTTTCTAGGACTCCAGGTATTGTCCAGTATTATCTTTAAATGGGGTCAGATAAGATAATAGATTTTCTAAATAAAAGAATAGCTGTCACTGATCACAGTAACGTAACTGTCTTTAGCTCTTATCTTTCACTACATACACCACAAACCAAATTAAATAAATTCTCTTTGAATAGGAACATTTATACATGTGTTGAAAAGTAAGTTTAGGATTATACTTTATTGCTGTAACATAAAAGTAATGTTTACATATGCTATCTGTATGTACATGACATTTAAATGATATCAGTCAGTTTTATTGTTGTGTCTGTGTTTCTTTAAAAACATTACATAAGTTAAAAAATAATAACTGATCTACTAAATATGATAAATGAAGAAAATAAATACATATATATATATATATATATATATATACTTTTTTTTTTTGCACATGGTAATACATTAAAGTACAATTTAAAGGGTTTCATTACCTGCATATTCTTGCAATTTCTGAAGCAACACTGCAATAGACAAGCAAGGGGTATCCAAAACGTAGGGGTTGTTAGTTACTGCATCAGTATCCACAAGTCGGAGATCCTTTCTCACTGTAGAGGAAACAAGAAAGTCGAAACCAAGTCTATTTTTTTCCCATAGAAATACCCCTGGTAAGCTGATCACATGTGATTCACTTCATGATAAAGGTAGCAAGAAGGATCAGGACAATGGAGAACTACTGTTTAATGGTATCCGAATGTCACCTACTAAAAGTCTAACTATGGAGCCCAGTTACTTCAAAGCCTAGGCAACAGAAAGATCTTCCTGTGCCGAGAGCACTTTCATTTGCATAACAAAAGAAGGGCTTTCAAAGAATACCATGCAATTGTGTTAAGGCCTTTAATTTAGCAGTTTAATTATTAGTGAATAACACTTTTAATACATACCAGAGAAAAGATACTGAATATATTTTGTTGGCAATTATTTTCTCTCTGCATGAAAGCAAACATAATAACTGCATTTAATTGTTAGTTACATTACTCATTACCCTACCGCTGTCAATAGGCTATTTACCCATTGAGTGCCAGAGAGGTATGAAATGTGTTATGCCACAAGCAACTTTATCACTCAGAGGATTAACCCTTTTTATCTTGACCTGCAATACCTGCTATGCAATGATTTCTACCACGTTCCTTGTGCTGTTTGGCTAGGACATAAATAACCCTTAGTGTACTGGAGCGGTTGTACAGGGCCAGAATTACATCCTAGGCACCTCTAGACACGGAATCCTTTGCTTCACCCCCCATGGCCACACCCCTTCTTCTACAAAACTTCCACCACCCAGTTCAATCAACTATTCCCTGGAGTAGATAATACAATTAACCCCTTAAAGACCGTATGGTCCGGGAGAGGGGAAATCTGGGTGACCAAGGCACATTTTGCAGATGTTATCTGTGATCACAGCACACCGTAAGGCAGCTGCAATCATAAGCTTCCATGACATGCCAGAACCTTCATCGGTCCTTAACCCCTTAAGGATGCGGCTGGCAGTTAAGGTCCACGGGGCATTTTTTTCAGGAATGGATTCAGCCCCCCCCCCCCAAATGCCATGCAGCCTTGCATGGAGCCCTGAATTCCATGACATGCCAGGACGGTCATGGGACCTTATGGCAAATTCACCCATGACAGTCATGGCACATCATGGGTCCTTAAGGGGTTAATGAGCCACGTCATCGGTCTTTAACCCCTTAATGACCGGCGGCCCTGGGACATTTCCGTCCCATAAGGACCGCATAGGACCATTTGGATGCGCCGGTACATGTGACCTGTCGCGTGTATCGGCGCGTCATTATGGGGCCTGATAGAGATCGCTCCGATCTTGGAGCGGTCAATTTCAGGCCCTATTTTTACTTACAGCGCTCCCGGTACAGCGCTGTAAGTAAAAAGTATGTGACGTACTATGACCGTCAGTCCTTGAGTATTTCATGGACTGTGACGGTCATAGTACGTCACATATCGTTAAGGGGTTAAGGTATTAACCTATAACAAAGAAAACAAACAAGATTAAAAAAATAAATAAATAAAAGCTTTAACCCTCTGAGTGCCAGAGGGGTGTGTACTTAAAGGGTTAACCCTTTTCTTTGCAATGCTTTGGAGATCTCTCTAGCATCCAAGGGGTTAAATAATAGTCAAGGTGCACATCAACTGGTGCGGTATAGCGGTATATCAAGTGGATATTGCTCTGGCCACACCCACTATTCAGAATGTGGGAGTGTCCAGCACAGCTGAAGCACCCATCAACCTCTGGAGGCCTCAGCAGTTGCCTTTTTTTGCCTAATGGGAAATCCAGCCCTGAGTGGCAGAACAATAGTTTGCATATCCCTCTTAGTTGTTATATTTGAGAAAGAAGGAAAAAGGTAATAAACTATTGCTGAATCCAAATGTTACGTTTCTCACTGAAAAAAATGCAAAATCAGGAAATTAAGAGTTAACATTTCAGAAGAATTAATTATGCTCTTTCTGTGCTTTGTTTCTATAGATGACATCACAATTAACATAATGACTTTCATAACATTAGACATTATGTGTTATTTGCTAAGTACTAGGGAATGCATAGAAGATGCCAATAAAACTTTACCCTAACCACGATTTCTCTGCTTTTGTTTTAGCTAGAACTTTAATGTTGTTAAATGGCTTTAACAATCGAAAATTTTATTTCCTTTTTCCCCCACATTTACAAAAGAACTATAAACATATACTGTGTTTGACAAATGTTTATTCAATTAAAGGGACATTATAGCTTTAAAATTAATTTAAACCTTCTTAAATATCATCTACCCCAAGCATGCATTTGTAAAAACTATTTTCTTAGGTGCATAAACCCCCAAATATGTTCCTATTCATCTGGAGGAAACTGTTCATGACCATTTGATCTGTGTTCATTTATGCAAGTGATACAGGCAAGGTATGGCATGAGTTAGGTTTACAAACAAATAAGGGATACACATTTCAGTTAACTGGACTGGGTGGGTTCTAATCTCAAAACAATTCTCACTGTTTATGATTTTTAGCAGTGACCGCTTTTATTTTTTTTATTTTAAAGGAATAGTAATGTTTCATAATAAAAGCAGCTCTAATTAATCATCATAGTATTTGGACCTTGGAGAGTGTTATTTCAATTCTGTCAGAGTTGTAGTTCAAGAGTAATTCAATGACAAAGTATCCCCCTCCTGCCCCTTTTACTGATGTAACACTGCTCAGCCAGATCAGAAGGGAGGTGCCCAGGTAGACTGCAGAGAGGGACAATCTTCAGTTAAGATAAGGGAAAAACCTGAAAAACTTGTCAAGGGGGACAGGGCTTTCATTGTTCTCATAGGAAGAAGATTGTCCCCTGATGTTATCTGCCTGGTCTATGGACTGCATTCCACATCTGAGAAGAGATGGCTTACACTAGGTAAAAGGGGCAGGAGGGGAAACTTTGCTTGTGAATATTTCTCAAACCATAAAGGTTTGTGAGATAAGACTTATATCGTTCTTCATGTTTTTTTTAATGCCTACAAAATAAAATAAAGATAAAACAAAGTATTTCTCACCAAATAAAATCAATTAAAAATGTATAATAGTTATGGATTTCAGCACTTTACATTGTTATGGTGATAATGTCCCTATAAATATGGTAGTATGTATTTGTTTAAACACAAAAAGTTAATTTATACATTGCTGAATTGCAAGACTTTTTTTGATCAGTTAATTACTGTGAAATTGATTATTCCTTGTTTTGATTATACTTACTAATACAAAACTGTGACTGATCGAGTGGTTGACTGATCATAACCCTTATACATATTAAAGCGGAACTTACACATTGTATAAAGTCGCCCTCCAATAATTAAACATATGATGACTAGTAGACTGTGAGAATCGATTCGACTGATTTTGGAATTTGTATGAATAAGGGTCATTCGGGTCGTCTGAAAGGTAAGGGTCATTCGTTTTTTAAAAACCAAATCCAAACAGCCCTGTTCAAAATCTTCGGCGTAAATTTTGGAAATTCGGGCGATGTCTACCCGCACGATACTTTCCCTCCATACTTTCCCTCCCTCTCTAGTCCAATTAGATTCTTCATTTCATGAAGGGGGTTGGACTAATGAAACGTCAGACACCCAGACAGCCTGCATTTCCTGTTAGTCTGTTGTTGGAGCTCAGAGAGAGCAGAAGGAGATAGAGAGTGTCCAGTTGTTGTATTGGCAGGCAGGTAGAATAGGCAGGCAACCAGCATTAGTACCTTATTGCCACTGTAAGGGAAAGTCATCTTTGTTCCTGTGCAAAATATTAAAAATGTTAGGAATTTGTTTTAATAGTTTTCAGAGTGACACTGCCAGTCTCATAGTTGTGTAGGTAGCCTGGTAGCCTCTAGTTACTCAGACTAAGTCCCTTTGGAGTGCAAGCTTTCAAGACTACTTAGGTCTCTTCATCAGGTATGTTATAGAATGAGTGTTGCATAACTCATAAAAAGGAGGCAGGTGGAACTTGGATTCTCAAAGGAACAGGTCAATGGTTCACTAACTAAATATAAACAAATATATATAGAGAGGGAGATAGAGAGATAGATAGACAGGCAGAAAGATAAATGGATGGATTGATAGGAAGACAGAAGGGCAGACAGATAGATAGATAGATAGATAGATAGATAGATAGATAGATAGATAGATAGATAGATAGATAGACAGATAGATAGAAGACAGACAGATATAGATAGACAGACAGACAAATAGACAGACAGACATAGGTAGGTAGATAGATAGATAGATAGATAGATAGATAGATAGATAGATAGTGTTGTACAACATTTCTTATAATTCACCCTTTCTCTGGCACTGAAAGGGTTAATAGACTGGTGCTCGAAATGGAACAGAAAATATAACCCCCCGTTATCTTTATCTGGGTAGAAAGTTCTAATGGCCACTGTGAATCAATTTTGCGTTCATTAGTTTCACATAATAATCTGTAATTAGTACTGGATATTAAAATGAATTAAATTAAGACTATATCCACCCATCATCTCATGTTACAATAATTTTTTTTTTTGCATTAAAGGAACAGTAACCATTTATTTTGACATATGCTACAAGTACTTAAAGCGATAGTAATACTTTATTATTACTACCCCTCATATTGTAGGTATTTGTAAAATATGTTAATAGCCCCCAGGTTCATCTCTCAAATCTTTATGGTTGGAGAGATAACTGAAGGCAAAGTTCCCCCTCCCTCCCCCTTCCCTGAAGTCAGTGTTGTGCTGACTACAGGGATATCCGGTCTGACTTTCATCAGGCGGCTCTGCAGCAGAGCCACAATCGCGTTAGTGACAAAGAATTATTTCACTGAAACGTTCTTCTACATGTGCTTGCAAACCAGGCACAAACCAAGCACATGTAGAAGACCGTTTCAGTGAAATAATTCTTTGTCACTAACGGGATCTCGGCTCTGCTGCAGATCCGCAAACCTGACTTCAGGGAAGGGGGAGGGAGGGGGGAACTTTGCCTTCAGTTATCTCTCAAACCAAAAAGGTTTGAGAGATGAACCTGGGGCTATTAACTTATTTTAAAAATACCTACAATATGAGGGATATTAATAATAAAGTATTACTATTCCTTTAATATATACAGCTAAAGGGATAGTATTACTTCAAAATGACTATCCCTCATATTGTAGCCCTTAATAAACTGAGTTAAATGACACCAGCAGCATCTCTCTAATCTTTATGGTTTAAGAGACAGCCGCTTTCAAAGTTTCCTCTCCCCTGCTGTCAGCGTTCTGATGCCAGCAGGAGAATCCGGTCTCTGAATCAAGCGGAGGCTCTTCAGGAGAGCCAATATCTCATTATGGAAGGAAAAATGATTGATTGAAACAGTCTTCTACATGTGCTTGGTAACCAAGCACACGTAGAAGACTGTTTCAATTAATCATTTTATCTTCCATAATGAGATATCGGCTCTGTTTAAGAGCCTCCTCCTGTCCCGGGACCGGAATCCCCTGCTGGCAGCAGAACGCTGACAGCAGGGGAGAGGAAACTTTGAAAGTGGCTGTCTCTTAAACCATAAAGATTTGAGAGATGCCGCTGGTGTCATTTAACTCAGTTTATTAAGGGCTACAATATGAAAGATAGTCATTTTGAAGTAATACTATCCCTTTAAATTATTCAACTGTATTATTTTTTCCTTCATCTTGTTTTTTGTTTCTATATAATTTTTTGTTTCTGTATAATCGTCAGTATATGTGTTTATAAATTAGTCTGTGTAAGTAAAATACTTTGGTCTTGTTATAAGCCATTTATTAGGTTACGCAAGGAGGTGTCAATAGATCATGAAATAGCCTAAAAAATTATCAGTAATGCCCCGCCCAACAGCCATGCCCCCAGCAACACCCTCTAAAACACAAGTGTCCCTCTTTGGCAATTTTAAATGTTGGGAGGTATGCACAGAGCATTCAGTGCAGCAAAGAGACTGTAGTTATTACATCACACAGAGCATTCAGTGTAGCAGGTAGAGTGTAACATTGTATTATATCACACAGCATTCAGTGCTGCAGAAGTCTGCAAATATGTATTACATCACATTGAGCATTCAGTGCTGCAGGTAGAGTGTAACATTGTATTACATCACACAGAGCTTTCAGTGCTGCAGAGAGACTATAACTTATTAAATCACACAGAGCATTCTGAACAGCACGTAGACTGTCACATTGCATTACATCAGACACAGCATTCAGTGCTGCAGAGAGACTGTAAAATTGCATTACATCATACAGAGCATGCCACAGGGAAAATGTGACCTTGTATTACATCACATAGAACATTCAGTGCTGCAGAGAGAGTGTAACATTGCATTACATCCTGCTTTCATGGTCTATCAACCAGAAAGATCTCTGAAAAAAATGAGATCCATGTAGCTAAAGTGTAAAAAAATAGGTGAAGAAGAAAACATTTTAAAAAACGTATTGGAAATTTGACTATATATTATGTACCTGTAGAATGTATGAAGTCACAATAAAGCATTACTATTCCATTAATATTTAAATGCCAGAAGGTGTCTAATACATTGCAGTGCAATACTCTGGACACCTTTCTTGTATTCAAAACTTTAAAACACCTGGGGGTCAGTGGCGTAACAATAGGGGTCGCACCTGCGACCGGGCCCGTCACTCTCAGGGGCCCGGCTGCCCCCTGCGACACCCTCGACACCCGCCCGCAGCACAGCTGACGTCCCGGCGGCCAGCGCTCGAGTAATGCAGAGCGCTGGGAGATGACATAATCTACCAGCGCTCTGCATTACTAAGTACCGCGCGGGAGCATGTCACACACAACGCTAGACCACCAGGAGGTAGGAGGACGGGTGTCAGTAGAGGCAATGTGGCGATGGGGGCATTGTGGTGATTGGGGGGGAAATGTGGAGCATGAGGGGCATTGTGGAGATTGGGGGGAAATGTGGAGAATGAAGGGCATTGTGGAGATTGGGGGGAAATGTGGAGCATGAGGGGCATTGTGATGGGGGCATTGTGGAGATTGGGGGGAAATGTGGAGAATGAGGGGCATTGTGATGGGGGCATTGTGGAAGGGGCAATGTGGAGGTGGCCAATGTGGTTGAGGGGGGCCAATGTGGTCGGAGGGGGGCCCGTGGCAATTCTTGCACCAGGGCCCCGTGGCTTCTAGTTACGCCTCTGCTGGGGGTTATGTAGTAAAGCATGATAAAGAGGTGATAAAGTGGTGATAATGTAGAGACAACTTCTCCAGTGATATTACTTCTCCAATTCCTTTGATATTCTGTTGAGCCAGTGTATGATCTCTCCAACTTTGGATATATTAGTGCATAGCCTCTCTAGAATAACATAGGAATTGGAGAAGTGATATAGCTGGACAACTCATCACCACTTTATCACCTCTTTATCATACTTTAGTGCATAACCCCCCCTTGTATAGCCATAGTCAGGGCCAGCGCCACCTATAGGCGAGGTAGGAGCCGGCCTAGGGAGCACATTCTCTGGGGGAGCATTCCCCCCCACCACCACTTACTGGACCAGGATTGAAGGAGCAGAGGGGGACAGAGAAACGGGCATTGCTGTGCTACATTAAAAAAATAGCCAGTCAAGGGAGAGCACCGAAACGTACTCACTGGGAGAGAGAGACGTGCACCGGGAAGAGTAAGTGGAAGGGGGGTCAAGAGGGGATAAAGAGTCACACGGGGGAGAGAGAGAGTCAAAGGGGGGATCAACAGTCAAAAGGGGGATCAAGAGTCAGACGGGGAGAGAGAGAGTCAAAAGGGGGATCAAGAGGGGGAGAGAGTCAAAGGGAGGGAGAGTCACATATAGAGAAGTTAGAGAACATACACTCTGTCATACTGATACGCATATAGAGAAGCACACACGCATACTTACACACTGATATCCTTACAGAGACTCACACATACTGAGACACTTATATACATATAGGGAACACACCCTGACACACTTATATACATACAGAGAACACATACTGACACACACATACACATATAGAGCACACACACACAAAATGGCACTTACACACATATAGGGAACACACAAACACACTAACGCTTAAACACATACAGGGCAGGGCATAAAGGGTAGGACACAAGGGGTGGAGCCAAGGTGAGGCAAAATTAGGCTTTGTGGCAAAAATCCTTGCACCAGCCCTGGCCATAGTCTGAAAGTAATAAATATCTGTGCCCTTTTATTTTATTCAGTACCACGGACAGCATGCATTACTTTTGTGTATAACATACAAGTCTTGCTAGCAGTGCTTGATTAACAAGGGAGTTGATACAGGTGCCTCTCCAGGCCCAATAAAAGCAATAGGCCTATTCTCATCAGTAGTGAGTCATCCACAGTGGGCCATTGTTCAGCTTACAAGGAGAGTTAAAAGGTTCTTGCTTGATATTAACTGAAACTTTAGATAAAAATGTATGTATATTTAATCCTATGAGTGCCCGGGAGGTATCCAACACATTGCATAGGACACCTCCCTGGCATTCAATGGACACTGGCACCCTGCCACTGTGAGTGCTGTGTTTTGTAATCTTCTACACTGTATTAAAAGTGCCTTGTACTCCCTTCCCATAGAACAGGACCTCTCAGTTCCAGTCTCATTAGGCCATTAATCAGTCCTGTGTGTTAGCCGCTAACAGTAGCTGTGGCCTCCTCTGTTTAATGTAATGTGGGTTGATTTGCTCACTAGCACAGAGGAATGTCTTGGGTGCAGAGGAGCTAAGTGACAAGCCCAGAAGGACCTGCCCATAACTGACTGTGCATACAGGACTGGACAGGACTGGACCGGATGTGAGTAGGAAACTAAACAATTAGAAATGGGAATTGAAAAGTGCGATAGACAGGGCTGGATTTCCTCATAGGCAGAACAGGCAACTGCCCAGAGTGGCAGATTTTGAGGGGCACCTCAGCTTTGCTGACCACACCCACATTCTGAATAGTGGCTGTGGTTAAAGCAGTCTCAATGGCCCTGCACCAGCATTATACCCTTTTCCAGGCTATTATTTACCACCTAGATACTAGAGTATTGTCCTATGCATTGCCAAGAGGTTAAAGCTTTTTAGTTCTTTCTTCTTATAGACCAAGGATATTTTCTGTGCCAGGAAACAGGGCATAGAACTGGAGGCAAGGTCATGTGAGGAGTGGGTGTGTGTCCATGGGAGGAGCTAAGGGCACCTAGGATGCCTTATCTCAGCATTGTTAATAAACCAGACATGGGTGGCAGTGAAGAGGCAGGGATTGCTGAGCTTAGACATAGGTACGGATGGGTGAAAACCCTTGTTTTCTCTTTGTATAAATTTCTGAGAATTTAGAAAATGTTCTACTTTCCACAAGAATTCCTGCAGAAAGTGAAATGTGCCTCTTTTTTCCTATTTTTATTATTATTCCTCCTGTTTTAAACTGATGAAGGAAGTTTCACCTATACTAATGCTGAAAAAATCTGAGAAATGGGAGGGGAGGGGGATAAAATTGCCTTTCATTGTATAGGGTGAAAAATTAGGAATTTAGCATGTGGCTGAGACTATTTAATCCCTTGAGTGCCAGAGGGGTACGTAACGCATTGTATACCCCTCTGGCACTCAAAGGGTTAACAATTCAGATTTATTTCAATGGAGAAAACACAAACCATCTACAGAAAATGTTGCATACGGTAAAATGTCCTGTTTTCTTTTTGCTTCTGTTGTGAACATTTTCACCTATCCCTAGCAATTACCTGTAATTGAGCTTGGGGAAAAGGAAGGAGGCAATATGCAAGGGTGACAGAGAGACAGTCCTGACACATTGGTAAATGTGATGTAGTTGTGACAGAGCTGACTTCCACAGGAGTACCACTTTAACATGTGGAAGTCTTGATAAACAATAGGTAATGCACAATCCTGAATGCAGTGCCACAGAGACAGGCCGGCACAGAGGATGACAGAGTAACAATGATGAAGCAGGCCAGAGGTCAGCAACTAAGCAGGAAGTCATAGAAGCTAGGGGTCAGCAAAGGAGGAGGTCATCAGACAAGCCGGAAGTCATTAACTCAGTGGTTCTCAATATTTTTTTGCTCACGGCACCCCTAACATATATTCTAGAACTTTTCGGGCACCCCTAAAAATTATATTGCCATTTTACAAGGGCTTTATGAAGCGTGAAATATATAAATACTAGTTTAAAAGCCAGTGTACACCGGACACAGTGCCACCCAGCAGCCTCGGCTGGTGCCCGGAGCCTCTCTGCTCACTGCCCGCGCTGCAGTCATGCACCCTGGGACCAAGCGAACCCACGAAGGTGCACAGAGAGGACTCTGGTCCGAATTCGGAGCGCCCCTCTCCATATCAGCCGCAACGAGTTCGGGCAGTCTGCACTGCACATGACGGCTTCTGACAAACATCCTAGTGAATTATTATATAGGATATGATTATTTTTAGGCGTTACAATAAAAATTACAAAAGTTAACATACTGTGCTTCATAATGTCAATAAATATACAACTGAAACTCAACATTCACATTTTTCTCAAAGTCTTTATAGAAAAAATGGGACACCCTAAGTGGGTGTCTGCAGCACACCAAAGTGCCATGGCACCCTAGTTGAGAACAACTGCATCAAAGGGATAGTAATACTTTGTTTTATCTTTATTTTATTTTGTAGGCATTAAAAAAACATGAAGAACGATATAAGTCTTATCTTTCAAACCTTTATGGTTTGAGAGATATTCACAAGCAATGTTCCCCCCCCCCCGCTCCTTTTACCTAGTGTAAGCCATCTCTTCTCAGATGTGGAATGCAGTCCATAGACCAGACAGATAACAGAAGGGGACAATCTTCTTCCTATGAGAACAATGAAAGCCCTGCCCCTCTTGACAAGTTTTTCAGGTTTTTCCCTTATCTTAATTGAAGATTGTCCCTCTCTGCAGTCTACCTGGGCACCTCCCTTCTGCTCTGGCTGAACAGTGTTACATCAGTAAAAGGGGCGGGAGGGGGATACTTTGTCATTGAATTACTCTTGAACTACAACTCTGACAGAATTGAAATAACACTCTCCAAGGTCCAAATACTATGATGATTAATTAGAGCTGCTTTTATTATGAAATATTACTATCCCTTTAACTATATAAGGTTGGTAAAGGAGAGGGTATCCAGAAAAGACAGAGGCCAGCAACTGAGCAGATAGCAATGAAAGTCTGTGGTTAATAATAAAATGGGTGGTTAGTCAAGGCAGAGGTCTTTAATAAAAGAAAGGGGTTAGGAAATAATAAGGGCTAACAACAGAACAGGTAATAATACAAGTCAGTGGTTAGTTTTAGAGCAGGTGGTCTGATAAGGTAGAAACTCAGTATCAGTAAGCAGATGGTATTGGGACAAGGCACAATAATGTAGTAAATTGGAATTGTAAAGTATCAGGAGTCATTACTGACGGTAAAAACCAAGATGGAACAAAAGATGACATTGTGAAAACACTACTAAAGCCTGGTTAACTGAGAGCAGCACATGCATGCTTCCCAGTAAGCTAGGTCTGACAGATGTCATGCATATGATATCTTATTTCAGTAAAAACAGGAATTAAAAGGGAAACAATTTTGTGTTCAGTATTAATATACTCAATGTAGCATGTAGACCAGTATTCAGTAAGATGAAACACAACCTGGGAGCAAAACAACACTACCTTAGATATATCAAAATTCCTATGAAGCAATGAGTTGGACCCATCACTAAATAGAATAATGGAGCAGGAGACTGGTAGAGAAAAAGTGATGCCTTTATTGGCTAACTGAGTAGCTTTAGAATGCCATTCTAAATTACAATCTAAAGCTACTCAGTTAGCCAATAACAGCTAACAAAGTACCAGCTTTTACTTTTATAAGAATGATGGGAGAATACACTCTCAGATCTGTGCAAATTCCAGCAACATGACCTTTTCTGGAATTTGTACAGAACACTGAGTGTGTTCTCCGTCAATCTAGAGATTGTACACTCAGCCCAGTAAGAGGCTGTAGGAGAATCTGCACCGGTTCTGACAAAACTGTGCATACATATAGTGTACTCTTATGTGCATCCATCTACAGAATTTATTAGACACATATCTATAAATCAAGAGGTTAAGAGTCCCATTTAAATCTGTGAGAATCTGGAACAATACTGTTTTGTCTCTTATAGAATAATTGGTCTGAACAGGGGTCTAAAAGGAGATCCCTGAACTCCCACTGTTTATTTCTACTGCATTGCGCAGGACTGTTTCCTATTTGGCAAGATGCAATTCCCCATAGACCAGCTGTATACTGACAACCCAACACAGTGTGTCTATTGGGGCTGCACATCCGGACCTGAAGTTTGTGGTCGAGAGTCACAGACTATCTGTTTGGTTCCAGCTGAAGGGATCTATTTTATGATCTCTCCCTCCCCCTTCCACGGTGTTGTAGCTGACTGAAGGGAAATCCGGTCTTAGATCATCATGCGGCTCTGCAGCAGAGCCGTGATCGCATTAATAAAAAAGAAAACTTTCACTGAAATGGTCTTCTATGTGTGCTTGGTTTGCAAGCACATGTAGAAGACCGTTTTAGTGAAAGATTTTTTTTTATTAACGTGATTGCGGCTCTGCTGCAGAGCCGCCTGATGATCTAAGACCGGATTTCCCCGGGGAAGGGGGAGGGAGAGTGCAACTTTAGGAGCGATCATCTCTCAAACCATAAAGGGAGAGATGACACTGGTGGCAATACATTTATTTTTAATAGGACTTTAATATAGGGATTATTAATACTTAAAGTGTTAGTAATATCTAAAAAAACACTAGGCACACGTTTTAGACCATTCCAATGAAGGGATTCCGTGTAAGTAACGAGATCCCGGCACTTCTCAAGCGCCACCGTGTCGACCGACACAGATCTCCTGCTGACAGCTTTACAGCTGTCAGTAGGAGAAATCAAACTTTTAAACGCCCGTATCTCTTAAACCATAGTGGTTTGAGAGATACGTTTTTTTGCATTTAGATCAGCTTTTTAAGCTCTTCTAAATGCAAAAAAGTTTTTTTAGACATTACTAACACTTTAAGTATTACTATCCCTTTAAAAACTGATAGGAGCCATTTTGTGGTTGCACATTGGAGCAGACAATAAAATGTGATAATTGCCCTTTAAGTTGGTTAATGCACTCTGCCTGCTTCAGTCTTGAAAAACTGGCAGCAACTGTCATGTCCTCCTCCATAAACATGACATCCACAACTGATTTTAGATGTTATCTTTTGATCAAAGGCAGAAAGCCAAAATTCACAGGAGCTATTCAGATTTTCTGCCCATAGTAAGATAAGTGGCGGGTTATTATTTATTTAAGAATATATTATTTTTTTTTCTTTAATATCTAAATATTATAATTGCAGGCTTTTTTATTTTTTGGATGGCCCTGTCTGCAAATTCTGGCTTTGCCTGTGAGATGAGATTCAGTTTTAAATTCTAGCCTTCATAGCTGACTGCACATCTCTGATATACATATATATTTGGTATGCCCAGAAAAACACAGGCAGAAATTGTTCTATAGCAGAAGCATTTTACCTTGTCACTTTATATCAGCTTGGAAATATCTGTAAACCACATATCACACGCTGTTACAGAACACAGAGCCACAGCATGAATGAACACAACAAACAACACTCCCCAACCTGTATTTTTAGGAGACTTGCCCAGATATTCAGCCAATAGTCAGTAAACTGTATTTTTTCCCTGCAGGGGATCCTTAAATCTCAATGCAAGTGCACATAACACAGAGCTGGCTTATTGACTTAAGCTATTTCAACACCTTAGGCGCCTGCTAAAATATAAATCTTCTCAACACCACACTGTTACATTTAGGATAAAGCAATGTAATACTGTATAGATTGGGTGTACTGTACTTGATTCAGATCAGCCCACACAAAGCTAGACATTAATCAAATTGTCTGCTTTAGCCCAAGGGCTGTGATAACCGTGTCTGCTAATGTATATGTTGTTATAATAATCAGAAATATTTTTTTTCATATTGAACTACTTGGGCCTTATGTATTAAAATCCTTTGAGTGACAGAGGGGTTTCCAATGTATTGCCTTGATGATTAGTAACCCCTTAGATGATGTGCTATGACTGTCACGTCCTTATACCCTTAACACCTTAGTGACAGCCGTGTGCGTATGTGGCTGTCACCTTAAAGCCTGGCTAACTTTTTTTTTTTTTTTTAAATGATTCTGGAATCCGGAGTCCCCAAACGCCGTGCAGCCGCACGGAGACCTGGACTTCCGGGACTTACCAGGTACGTCCTCTGTCACTAAGTGACAGTTTTTGTGGGACGTACCTGGTAAGTCAATTGTCGGGATGGGGTTAAAGGAGCAGTAAACTTTTTTTTATGAAAACACATATTTTGTAAAACATTTCCTGCTGAGCAAAACAAGGTCACTCCCATCTCTGTCAGATGTTTTATTCAAAAATGTATAGCAGTTCAAATAACCAGGAAGTGAATTTACTGTGTTTACTTCCTGATTGTTCTGACAGGAAGTGACAGGCAGTTTCTATCACATTCTATGAAGAACTGTATGTCTATGACTTTTCTGACTTTCCTCTCCATTAGAATCTAACAGGAAAACTAATTAGAATTTGACCACTAGTGGGCACTGCTAATGTAAAAAAAAACATGGGTTTAAACTGTAATAACTCTGGAAATATAAATCTCTTGGCAGTGGCAGTACTCTTATTTTACTCAATAGGAAAATCCCTACAATATAGAAACATAGAAACATAGAATTTGATGGCAGATAAGAACCATTCGGCCCATCTAGTCTGCCCAATTTCCTACTGTGTTTAAAAAAAAAAAAAAAAAAAAAAAAACTTTTTTGGTCCTTGGTCTTTTATTATGTTAAGGACCGCCTTATGCCTATCCCATGCATGCTTAAATTCTGTCACTGTATTGACATCTACCACTTCTGCTGGTAGGCTATTCCACTTGTCTACTACCCTCTCAGTGAAGTAAAACTTTCTTACATTACATCTAAACCTGTGTCCCTCTAGTTTTAGACTATGGCCTCTTGTCCTAACGTTTTTACTCTTTTGAAATATACTTCCATCCTGTACTTTGTTGAATCCCTTCATGTATTTGAATGTTTCTATCATATCCCCTCTCTCTCTTCTCTCCTCCAAGCTATACATATTCAGATCCTTTAGTCTATCCTGATATTTCTTTTCCTGTAGACCAGTCACCATTTTAGTAGCCCTTCTTTGAATTTTCTCTAGAGTATCAATATCCTTCTGGAGTTGGGGTCTCCAGTACTGTACACAATATTCTAGGTGAGGTCTAACTAGAGATCTGTACAGTGGCATGACTACTTCCCTTTTTCTGCTACTAATGCCCCTAGCTATACAACCCAGTGCCCTGCTTGCATTCCCCATCGCTTTATTACATTGCCTGCTTACCTTTAAGTCATTAGAAATAATTACTCCCAAATCCCTTTCCTCTGTTGTCTCTGACAGCACAGTACCCTTAATGGTATATTTTTCCTTTGGATTTTTATGTCCCAAGTGCATTATTTTACATTTATCAACGTTAAAGTGCATCTGCCACACTCTTGACCATTCTTCTAATTTACCTAAATCATTCGCCATTTGGCTTTTTCCCCCTGGAATGTCTACCCTATTGCAGATCTTTGCATCATCTGCAAAAAGGCATACCTTTCCTTGAAGACCTTTTGCAATATCACTAATAAAAATATTAAAAAGAATGGGCCCCAGTACAGATCCCTGAGGTACTCCACTAGTAACACTCCTTTCGTCCGAATATTCTCCATTGACTACCACCTTCTGTCTCCTGTCACTCAGCCATTGCCTTATCCATTTCACTATTTTTACATCTAGACCCAAACACTGCAATTTATTTATGAGTCTTCTATGAGGGACAGTGTCAAATGCTTTACTGAAATCTAGATAAGCTATATCTACTGCTCCCCCTTGATCTATTATTTTAGTTACCCAGTCAAAAAAATCTATGAGGTTAGTTTGACAAGATCTCCCTGCTGTAAACCCATGCTGTTTGGTATCTTGCAAGCTATTTATATTCAGATATTCAACAATTCTTTCCTTTAACATAGTCTCCATTAATTTTCCCACTACTGATGTAAGACTTACTGGTCTGTAGTTACCAGACTCTTCCCTGCTACCTTTTTTGTGAAGCGGTACTACATTTGCTACCTTCCAATCTTCTGGAACTATTCCTGTTGCTAGTGACTGATTGAATAAATCTGTTAAAGGTTTTGCCAGAACACACTTAAGTTCTTTTAATAACTTTGGGTGTATCCTATCTGGACCCATTGATTTATCTGTTTTTACCTTAGAAAGTTGAATTAGAACTTCTTCTTCTGTAAACATGCATGTTTCCCGTGTCTTGCCATTTCTTTTTTCTAACAGAGGTCCCTTCCCTTCATCTTCCTGTGTAAAAATATATATTTTTTCATAAAAGAAGTTTACTACTCCTTTAAGGACCTGTAACTGTCATAGCACATCACGTACATTTAACTCCCCCGGGAGCGCTGTAAGTAAAAACGGCATCTAAAATTGACTACTCCAAGACTAGAATTGGTCTCTCTTAGACTCCAACACGGCGCGCCGGTACTTGTAACAGGTCACGTCTACCGGAGCATCAGAATGGATCAAAGTGGTCCAAAAAGGGAAGGTAACTTCCCTGGATCACTGGTCCTTAACGGGTTCAGGGAAATTAAAGCAATTCTGGAGAAAACCAGCCATAAGGAACAAAGAAAAACACCAATGTATCTGGATGGGGCTTTCTACCCTTTTCATGGGAATTTTGGTAAATGTTATTTGCTCCCTACCTTGGTTTATCCAAGAATTGCTTCTCTTTTATTTAGTCCATATGCAGGGATGTATTTTCCAATAGGCAGATTGCTTAGAGCTCTAGATTTTGGGGGGCGGTACCTCAGCTTTGCTAGCCACACCCACATAATGAATTGTGGCTGTGGTCAGAGCAATCTCAGTGCCCCTGCATCAGTTCTTTTTTCCCCTTTACAGGCTATTATTTAACCCATTGGATGCAAGAATGAGATTTCCAACACATTGCAGATCTCACTAGCAACCATGGGGTTAAAGGTTTTTTTGTGATTACTTGTTATAGGTCAATGGTATTTTCTATGCCAGTAAACAGTTGATGGGACTGGGGATGGGGTCATGTGAAGAGTGGAGGTCTGACCATGGGTAGAGCTAAGGACATATGTTATAAAGTTTTTTTTTTCCATATATGTTGTTCTTTAAAGGGATAGTAATTTTTCACAAAAACAGCAGCTCCAATGAATCTTCATAGTATTTGGGCCATGGAGAGCGTTATTTCAATACTGTCAGAGTTGTAGTTCAAGATTAATTGAATCATAAAGTATCCCCCTCCCGCCCTTTTACTGATCATAGAGAGTGACAGTCTTCAGTGAACATAAGGAAGAACCTCTCAAGGGGGCAGGGTTTCCCTTATGATCACAGTAAGAAGATTGTCCCTTGCTGTGACCTGTCCAGTCAAGGGACCAGATTCCACATCTGAAGGGAGGTGGCTTACACTAGGTAAAAGGAGCGGGAGAAGGATACTTTATCATTCAATTACTCTTGAACTACAACTCAGACAGTATTGAAATTACACTCTCCATGGCCCAAATACTATGAAGATTAATTGCAGCTGCTGTTTTTGTGAAACATTAGTATCACTTTAGCCCCTTAATAACGGCCAATCGTGCATGTGGCGATCACTTAAGGACCTCGGATCATTTTTTTTTATTTCCGCATCCAGTTAAAGGCTCCCGAACAGCGTGCAGTCACTGGGGGAACCCTGAATTCCATGACGGCCCTGGCATAAGAAGATAAGCACAGGATTTATTTAGAACTATTCAGAAAGTATTTTAACAATAAAAATACATTGGGATTTCCCTTTTTATTCAATTATGTTCAGGTTATTTAAAGGACAATAAATATTTGAATTCAAGGTGTTAAGTCTGATTTACATCAGTTGCGGGTTTGGAACTTTTTTGTAATTCACAATGTAGCTGATTTGCCCCAGAATGTGCCTTTGTGCAGAAGATCTATTGATTCCACTATAACCAAAAACACACTGATAAAAAATACACTGGGAAGAACTTTATTCACAGGTTCTTCTTCTTTTTCTTTTTTTTTTACATTAAGGCAGAGTAGACATCTGCCTACAGGCGCACCCCACAGAGGGGCGCCTGTAATTGGGATCACTTTTTTAAATTTTATTTTTTTAAGTTAGCCTAGGCACCCGCTCCGTGTTGCCCTCACATTGCCTCCCCCTGTAACTGTTTTGTGAGACACTCAAACCAGTAGTTTAGAATAAAACACAGTTTTATTAAAAGACAAGAAAGGCTGCCCTCTATAGGCAGTACAGAATGACTGGAAATAGACAAGGAAGTACAGATGCCCTCTCAGGCCCAGTATACAGGGAAAATAATATATACTGTCACAAGACAGGCATAAGCTAGCATACAGGGTACACTAGGGTAAAAGTTCATAGAAAGCAATCAGTCTCTGTTGTGGTGTGTTTGACAACTCCCATAAGATGGTAAAGGAGCGATATTGTGGTGCTAGATGTGAGAGCACCAGTAAAGGATAGGATCTTTTAAGGATAGGTTTTCTCCAACCCACTGGGGGCTAAATAGTGAGGAACAAATTGTTTTATTGATCCTTTGAGTTCCAAAGGAGTACCAACGCATTGCACAGCAACAGCTGTTTCAGCTGTTCTTTCATGATAGCGTCCCAGCAACATGTTTATATTTTCACATTAGTTGTCCTTTAAAATTAAAAAGAAATTAATAATTTGTGTAAAATTCATCACAGAATTGGACTTTCTGTAGCAAAAAGGTTTAAAGGGATAGTAATGTTTCATAATAAAAGTAGCTCTAATTAATCATCATAGTATTTGGACTTTGGAGCATGTTATTTCCATTCTGCCAGAGTTGTAGTTCAAGAGTAATTCAATGATAAAGTATCCCCCTCCCGTCCCTTTTACTGATGTAACACTGCTCAGCCAGAGCAGAAGGGAGGTGCCCAGGTAGACTGCAGAGAGGGACAATTTTCAATTAAGATAAGGGAAAAAGCTGAAAAACCTGTCAAGGGGGCAGGGCTTTCATTGTTCTAATAGAAAGAAGATTGCCCATCACTGTGAGCTGTCTGGTCTATGGACTGCATTCCACATCTGAGAAGAGATGGCTTACACTAGGTAAAAGGGGCAGGAGGGGAAACGTTGCTTGTGAATATCTCTCAAACCATAAAGGTTTGAGAGATAAGACTTATATCATTCTTCATGTTTTTTTAAAGCCTACAAAATAAAATAAAGATAAAATGAAGTATTACTATCCCTTTAAAATGAAAGCTCCATTACAGGTGCTGGGTGTTAAAACGTGCATCTGGACAAATAATTAAATGGTTTGAAACAGAATTTACTAGCTCAGCAATCATTTCAGCATCCTTAAGCAGTTTTTAATTTTAATAAATGATGTCTACTGTTTAGTAGTTATCCAAATTTAAATATAAATAAATCTGTTTTCCCTGCAGGCATTCAAACATCACCATAACCAATTTCAGCAGAAAATTTATTGCCAATCTCCTCTTACGTTTTATAAGATGTTTCTTAAAAGGCCAATGAAGAGGTACAGCTTATGACTACATACTTTTTTTGCAACTATTTATCACCCTTTTAAATACAACTCAACGGAAAACTGATAAAATTAAAAAAAATATATAAAATGCAGTGTTTTACTAGTTAATCAGTGGGAAATTTACAAATCCCCAGGGCTGTTACAGAGATTCAGTTCCATAGATTCGGTTAACCCTTTGAGTGCCAGCGGTGTATGCAACGCATTGCTTTTGCAATGCTTTGCATACCCTTCTGGCAATCAAAGGGTTAATGATTACAGATAGTTGCTGTAAATTCACACTCACCTGTTCAGTCAATAGGAATGAGGATACCTCTGCCTGCTACAGTTCTTACTGGGGAGGAACAAGTTGGTTATAGCATATGTGTACATTGAGGCCTATTAGTTTATTATGCTGCTATTTCTGGAGATGCAAGTACTGCTATTTCTGGAGATGCAAGTAGCAGAAATTAAAGTGGGCGTCACCTTAAGACAAGCTTTGTTTTACAGATAATTAAAATTTGCCTGTATGAACACCTGGAGCTTTGCTTGCAGCAGTCCCCGGAGCGACAATATATGGGTGGTGGTAGGAGTGTCCAGTTGTGGGTGGGGCTTTATATAAGTGAGTGGGGCTTGGATGAGGGTAGGTGGAGCTTTGTCCCAAAAATGGACATAACGAGGTAGGCAGGCAGAACAAGAGTGGAGCGGGTAAGAAACTGAGTGCGGTTACCGCAGAGCTTTCTTACCCAGTGAATCACCCTCTGTCACTGGAGACTCAATAATTAAAGGGATAGTAATGGATCTTTAAAACTTAATTTAATATTGTAACTATTCACAAAATAAAGTTATTGAGGCCAGTTTTATCTCTCAAAGCATTATGGTTTGAGAGATATTCAATTACAAAGTTACCCCCTCCTTCCCCCCACTTTCTCTGATGGCAGCGCTCTGTCTTAGAGCAAGAGATCCTGGTTCCAGGACCAGAGGAGGCTCTTCAGCGGAGCCGAGATCGCGAGATCAAAAAACAAATACTTAATCCGAACGGTCTACACACACCTGAACATACGGCCTGCTTTTACCATTGAGTGTTTTACAGCCTTGAAGTTGCATCAGTGGAATCAGCCCTGGGCTTGGACCTGGTGAGTGCCATGAGACAGAGGGTATTACCGGAGGCAGTGGCGTAACAATAGGGGTCGCACCTGCGACCGGGCCTGTCACTCCAAGGGGCCCGGCCGCCCCCTGCGAACCCATCGCCACTCGCCCATAGCCCTGCCCGCAGCAGCTCAGCTGATCTCCCGGCACTCTAGTAATGCAGAGCGCTGGGAGATGACATCATCTCCCAGCGCTCTGCATAACTAAGAACAGCGCGAGAGATGGAGGTAGGAGATGTGCATGGGGCAACTTGAAGATGGGGGAGGGGGGCCCGGGCCCGGTGGCAATTCCTGCACCAGGGCCCGGTGGCTTCTAGTTACGCCACTGACCGGAGGGGCACCCACAAGGCTACACTGACAACGGGGAAGACGTAACTTGCCTTCAGGTGACGAGAGCACGGACTATGTGATTTCCCGGGACAGGAAAATTAAGAGATACAGGTGGTTTCACGACCTGGAGTCGGGAGAGGGGATTCTGATGTTTATAGATTTTTTAAGAAATCACAGCTTCACAATTGTTTTGGGCGCTATTACAGGTTCAAGGAACTTTTTCATATATATGTATATATATATAGTGGTAGCACTATTTAGAGTCTAAACATTGTTCAGTACATGCTTTATATTTTATTTTATATCAGTATATTTTGTGCCAATAAATGTTTATTATTGTAGCTATTTTCCACATGTTTATAATTAACCCCTTAAGGACTATTGACGTGGCAGGACCGTCACGCTTGTCCGGCACTTAAGGACCAGTGATGGTCCTGGCACGCCATGTACTTTTACTCACCGCGCTCCTACAGGAGTGCGGTGAGTAATACCAGGCACTGAAGTTGATCGCTCCAAGACCGGAGCGATCTCTTCCAGTGCCCCGTTTGACGTGCCGCCCCACGTGATCAGTCACGTGGGACGGCACGTCAAAGTTTCCTATGTGGTCCTTAAGGGACGGCACGCCCCGGGACCGCTGGTCCTTAAGGGGTTAAGAACTAGATTGAGTTATAAGGCAGTATTATATTTAACGCTTTCCCGTATATATGAATATGGTTTTGGTATTGTTAGTAGACTTTACACACTAGTCTAGGGATAGTAGCTGCTATTCAAGGTTTCTTTCTGGATAGACATCCTGGGTTATTTATTTTATTTCATTTTGCAATATATTTTTTATTTTTTATTAGATTTTTAGATTTTTTACGTAGTAGAGCCGTATAAGCAGAGCCCCTATTCTCCAATTGTTTTGTTCTATTTGTATTCTTGGAGTGTGCTTGCCAGCCAAGTTTTAAAGATCCATTACTATCCCTTTAAAGGGATAGTAATGTTTCAAAATAAAAGCAGCTCCCATTAATCTTCATAGTATTTGGGCCATGGAGAGTGTTATTTTAATACTGTCAGAGTTGTAGTTCAAGAGTAATTGAATGATAAAGTATCCCCCTCCCACCCCTTTATCTAGTGTAAGCCACCTCCCCTCAGATGTGGAATCTAGTCTTAAGAACAGACAGCTCACAGCAAGGGACAATCTTCTTACTGTGAGAACAGTGAAAACCCTGCCCCCTTTGACAGGCTTTTCAGGTTTTTCCCTTATGCTAATTGAGGATTGTCCCTCTCTGCAATCCATCTGGACACTACCTTTCTCTTCTGAGCTGAGCAGTGTTACATCAATAAAAGGGGCAGGAGGGGGATACTTTATCATTCAATTACTCTTGAACTACAACTCTGACAGTATTGAAATAACACTCTCCATGGAGCAAATACTATGTAGATGAATTGTAGCTACTTTTATTTTGAAACATTACTTTCCTTTTAAGCCAGAAAACCAGAGACTCTGGGACATATCTGGGGAACTCCTAGGTATGTAAAATAAATTGCTTTTGGGAAACTAACCTTAATGTTTTAGTGGCATATAGTAACATAGTTGATCGGGTTGAAAAAAATACATATATCCATGAAGTTCAACCTTTGCCACAGTATACTAATATCTTGCAATGTTTATTCCTTAGATATATTTGAAACCAAACACACTGCTCACATTGCTATTAGACATGCCTCCACTGTACATGCTCAGTCTGTGATATCATTGGCCCAGCACATAAATTAACTAGCTTGAAGTGCCAGACTGTGCCACCAACCAAAAAAAGTTAATTTTGCAAAAGTTATATACATTACAAACAAATGTCAGCAATTTTTACTTGTTTAAAATTAAAATCTTCAGTTCCATTTTATCTAGTAAAAGAATGAGGTTTAACTTGTTTATTTTTTCATGTGTTTTGCCCCATGAAGGGATAGTAATACTTCATATGTTAAAAAAAAAAGTTGTAGGATTTAGGTGCAGTATCACAGTGGGCTGAAATTGTACAGTGGCGCTGTTGCTACACCATCCTATGGAGAGCTCTGGTCAGTTAATCATAAATCTCCATATAAGATGGTGTAGCAACAGCGCCACTGTACAATTTCAGCCCACTGTGATACTGCACCTAAAAAATTCAGTTTGAGCTGCAATAACTTTTGAATAAAACACCTTTCAACAGTGGGACTACTGCTGTTTTACTCAGGGGGATAAACATTTTAAGTATTACTATCACTTTAACATCTTCAAAAGATGAGAATGAAGGACTGAATTAACCCTTTCAATGCCAAAAGGATACGCAAAGCATTGCTTTGCAAAGAGTTAATATGTTTATTTATATATAATGCCGCATTTACACAGAGCTTTACAATTTAACCCTTTGAGTGCCAGAGGGGTACGCAATGCGTTGTTTGCAGTGTGTTGCATACCCATTTGGCACCCATAGGGTTAAGGGTTTGGACAATACAGGGTTAAGGGTTTGGACAATACAGGCTGACAAGTGCTTAGAACACTGGAGATGGGACCCCTGCTTGAAAGCTTACAATCTAAAGAGAACAGAATGGTTAAGTGCAAAATACAGTCTCTATTTCTGTTGGGATAGGTGAACATAAATAAGTAGATTATAAGAGCCTCGGATCTATGAAGTCAGTGCCTTCTAGCTTGTTGAAGCCTTGTTGAGGAGGTGTAATTTTAAATGAGACTAGAAGATCTCATGAGAGCAGGTTAATATTTGGAATATGATTACCACCATCATCTCAATCAACTTGCTATATGCACTCTATCACAACTGCGGCAAGAAGTGATGTTGATAAAGGATCACATCACTGCTTTTGGGGCTTATAAAACAGACTGCTATTTTTTACTACAGTGAAGCAAATGGAACCACATACTCTAGAGTAACTGTGTGAACAATTTGAGCGGCATGAAACAGGCTGCTGTACAGATCAGCATGCTGTATCCTGGATATGCTTAAAGGGATGGTAATGTTTCACAAAAACAGCAACTCTAATTAATCTTCATAGTATTGGAGCCACAGAGAGTGATATTTCAATACTGTCAGAGTTGTAGTTCAAGAGTAATTGAATGATAAAGTATCCCTCTCCCACCACTTTTACCTATGGTAAGCCACCTCCCCTCAGATGTGGAATCTGGTCTTCAGACCAGACAGTTCAGAGCAAGGAACAAGGGACTGTGAGCTTAAGGAAAACCTTGCACCCCTTGACAGGTTTTTCCTTATGTTATTTGAAGATTGTCCCTCTCTGCGATCCATCCGGACAGTCTTGCTGCTATGAGGTGAGGTGAGCAGTGTTACATCAGTAAAAGGGGCAGGAGGGATTACTTTATCATTCAATTACTCTTGAACTACAACTCTGACAGTATTGAAATAACACTATCCATGGTCCAAATACTATGAAGCTTAATTAGAGCTACTTTTATTGTGAAACATTACTATCCCTTTAAGGCATGAGTACAGTTTGCACCTGGTTGCAGGATGCTGTGTTAGAAATGCAAGAGCATCCCCAAGAGATACTGAGCCAGGCTGTTTGGAACTTGACTAGAGAACACAGTTCATGACTTGCAGGGAATTGTAGGACCCTGAGATGACCACTCACTTTAGGGCTGGTTCCATCCCATATCCCCTTTGAGGTTCCTCCTTCTTCCCTGACCTGAGTCTCAGAATATGACAGAAGCTAAAGCAAAAAAGAAGCATATTTGAAAAGAACATCTGGTCTACACTGGGTTCATTAAGAGCATCTGCAAGTGATACTGAACCAGGCTGTTTGGAGTAGGAATAGTGTATATGGTTCATGTTTTGCAAAGGAGCGTGGGATGGGACCCAGAGCAGATCATCCATTATGCAACCTACTCTACTGCCCAGGGCCCATGGAATTAGTAGAGGCCCAGGGTGCAAGTAATGGGCCACAGACATACGCCCTGCTGTTTCTGCCACTAACATCTTGTGTCAGAAGCACTTTTTGTTGAAAGAGGTCAACATCATCCAGATGATTCCAATTCCTTTAGTGCCACAATGTCATTACCTGCTAGCAGCAATGGAAGCACTGGATCAAGAGAAGCGGGCAAAACAGTGTCATGCCTAGGTCCCTATGGTGCCTAAATACACATTTGAATTGTGACCCCGAGATGCCATATACTGTTCTGGTATAATGTGAGTGTTTTATTGATTTGCTTGCATTTCCAGTTTCCTAATAAATACTAAACTTAGATAGGGGAAGGGGAATTTATGCAATGCCCCATGTAGGAGTTCTTAGATACACTGCCAGAGGCTCATTTCCTGACTACAACTGCTTTTAGCAACAGCTTTTGGAAGATTCCCTTTTCCCTCCCTCGATGATCAGGAAAAGTCATAATTCACCACCCATTTGGCCTGTATCAGTTTATGGTCATGCTCTGGCTATATTCTAGCTTCCGGTGGATGTCCTCCTTGAGGGAGCACAAAGCTATGCTTGTGCTTATTTCAGTCACATAGACATCTACAGTCACACTTGGGATGAGCACCTGTGACATCTGGGTGATGTGCAGGATTCATTAGGCTGAGTTGAACATCCGACCCAACAGTACCAGTACCAGGGACACGAGGTAGGAGTGGATAGCTAGGACTAGAGCCTGTGAAGGTAGTGTTTATACTTAACTGGACAGTTCTTCAGACTAAGAGACAATTGCTTTTTTGGGGATATCTGGTTATTATAGAAAATATGTCCCTTCTTACAGCTCCCTGGCCAAGCCCCTGACCTATATGATGAAGAAGGCACTATCCCATTCATATTTAGAGTGACTTAGGAATGCAACAAGACCTTCAAAGCTCTTAAACAGGCCCTGGATAGCTGCCCTGTATTGGCCACCCCCACACTACATCCACAGGTTCCTTGTACAGACTGATGCCTCCGTTCTTGGCATCAGGGATGTGCTTAGCCAAGTTGACAGACATGCAGCCATTGAGAAGGAATACCTAGCTCTCGTGTGGGCACTCAAAAGGCTCCAGCCCTATCTCTATGGCCGGGACTTATTTGTTAAAACTGATCCCAACCAGGGTCATGCAAATGGCCTTTGCAGACAAAAGGACTATTAAAGACTTTATACTTTTGGACAGTTGTCATATCTGAACAATACCCCTCCAATCTTCCCTCTCTTTTCCAAGGGCTGGGACATCTGATGATCCTCCCAATATGAACAGTGATGCACCTCCCAAATTTCAAAATCCTGTGTGCTCCCTGTCAACATTTTTTGGTTTAACTCTGATTGGGATGCACAGGCATTATCCCAATCCCAAAGTCTTGTGTTCTCATTATCACTATCTATTGGTTGAGCCCTGGTTGGGAAACACAGGTGTTATCGCAGATCCAAGTCCTGTGTACTCACTGCCACCCCCAATTGATTGAGTCCTGGTTGGTAAACACAGGTCTTGTGTGATGGAGAACAGTGCTGTCACCTATTGGTAGAAAAGATCATGATCTGTGCTCACTATTGCCATCTATTGGTTGATGCATTGTGTAGCAGTATTGTGAGTCTAATGCTAATGGCCAATAGCCAGGAAGTATGCAAATCATTTACTGTTATTATTTTAGTACCTCCAGAGGTTATATCTGTAATGTCTTAAATCTTTCCCCATCCTAAACCACCCTAGTATGATACTGTGTTATGTTTTCAGTGTTTTACACATTATTGTATGTTGATAGGCATGTTGTGTCACCCTAAGTTAACCTGTATGCTTTAAAAGACTGGACATTGTAGTTGGAAAGCTTATTGTTGTGTTTTCTATTCTTTAAGTGGTGTTTTCTTTGTGCTGTATGTTGTTGGAAATGTTAGTACTGTACAGTTAAAAGCTCTTTGTAAAAATGTGTTTTTGTTTTTTTAAGTTATAAGGTCTGGGAGTTCAGTCACTTTCTGGTAAAAATGTTGTAGAAATAGGGGGATGATACCTTCTCTATAATAACTGAGAAGAGAGGTTAGTACTTTCTCTATAATGTCCTATTATAGTTGGTAAAAATGTTAGTTCCTACCGTGTTCACTGCCTTGAAGCAGGTGCTATGGGCTAGCTGTACCTGAATGTCTTCTGATCCGGTTTCCTGCCTCTCCTCTGAGTCGTGCAGCAGTATCCAGTAGTTCATAGTCCAGGACTGTCTGGCTGTCCCTTGAGATGAGTTTAATTTAATTGACCTGGTAGGTACCTCCTAATTTAGAAGGTTGAATGCCAAGCTGCTATGTTCTATCCTCTACCAGATATGACGTCTATGGCTCAACACAGTCCTCCCTATATCAACAGTAGTATTCCCATAACAAATACAAAGTCCTCTATTGTCAGTGTAGTCATCTATTAGTTAAGTTCTGATTGGGACGCCCAGAAATAATCCCAAATCCAAAGTCCTGTGTGCTCACTGTTACCATCTATTGGTTGAGCGCTGGTTGGGAAGCATAGGTATTATTGCAAATCCAAAGTCCTGTGTGCTCACTACCACTCCACCCTCTATTGGTTGAGCCCTGGTGTTGAAACACAGGTGTGACTGAGAACAGTGCTGTCACCTATTGGTAGAAAATATCATGACCTGTGTACTCTCTATTGCCATCTATTGGATGAGCAACGAGTAGCAGTTTTGTTTTGTCTATGTGTCTAATGATAGTGTCCAATAGTCAGGAAGTATGTAAATCAGTTACTGCTGCCATTCTTGTACCTCCAGTGGTTATTTCTGTACTGTCTTAATTCTTTTCCCATCCTAAATCCCTCTAATATTACACCCTGTTATGTTTTTAGTTTTCTACACATTATATAGTTAGATTCATGTTGTGTCACCCTAAGCTAAATGTAGGCTGTAAAAGACTGGGCATTAAGCTGCTGGGTAAAGTGATTAGTCTTTCTTTTTTCTTCTTCTTCTATGTCTAAGAAGCAGTGAACTCTTATTTGTATGATATTTTATAGATGGATTGCAGATTGATGATTTTAAATTTCTGTGCTTGGAATAGGTTTTTATGGGCTATTTCTAACTGGTTTTTGGGTCTGGTTTACTTTTTTCATCTGTGTTCTGCAACAGTGTCCAGTAGTTCATAATCTAGTTCTGTCTGGCTGTCCCCTGAAGTAAGTTCAGTGATCCAGTATGTACTCCCTAATATTGAAGTGTGAAAACTGAGCTGTTATGTTCTCTCCTCCACCTGGTGCGACCCCCTATAGCTCAACACACATCAACATAGGTCATTACATCCTTTAGAAACCTCCTTAGTGGGTACTGGAGGCAGTATGACCCCACATGGAGGCCCAGGTTGTTGCCATGCATGCCATGGGTATCATCCTACCTTTCAATAGTCCATGGTTATCAACTGTAATCTTAGTACCCATAAAGGATGTGACAACCTGGTTTTGTGTGGATTGTGTGCTCAGTGGCATCACGTTTACAGACCCTTATTCTGTGCCCCATGCAGATGACCTCTTAGATAGGCTGTTAAGGAATTATTATCTGATTACAATGGCTCCAAACAACAGCTTTGGGAAGATCCCTCGATGCTCAGGAAATGTTGGAATTCATCACCGCCTTTGACCTGTATCAGTTTACGGTAATGCCTTTTCAGGATGAATTTTGCAACTACTACATTCCGACTTCCAGTGTATCTCCCCCTCGAGAGAGCACAAACCTATGCTTGTGCTTATTTCAATAATATAACTATCTACAGCCAGACTTGAGGAGAGCACCTGTGTGCTCTCTGTCGCCATCTATTGTTTGAGCCCTGGTTGGGAAACACAGGTATTGTGTGACTGAGAACGGTGCTGCCACCTATTGGTAGAAAATATCATGACCTGTGTACTCACTATTGCCATCTATTGGTTGATGCAACGAGTAGTAGTTTTGTATTGTCTATGTGTCTAATACTAGTGACCAATAGCCAGGATGTATGTAAATCAGTTACTGTTGCCATTTCTACAACTACAGAGGTTATTTCTGTACTGTCTTAATTCTTTTCCCATCCTAAATCCCTCTAATATTACACCCTGTTATGTTTTTAGTTTTCTACACATTATATATTTAGATTCATGTTGTGTCACCCTAAGTTGACTGTAGGCTGTAAAAGACTGGGCATTAAGCTGCTGGGGTAGTGAGTAATGGCTTTTCTTTTGTTTTTATTTGTTCAGATGTTGGTATAGATTAGGTGATGGAGCATCTGAAGAAGGAACTCTTTGCTGAATGCATCAGATGGAATCCAGAGATCAGGGGGATCACTGCACCAATACATGGCAGACAAGAGGCAAAGTGCTCGCTGTACATGGACGATGTAACCATCTTCTGCGCTGACCAGCAATCAGTGAAAGACATGCGAGGACTTTGGCAAAGCTTCGGGTGCAAAGGTCAACTGCGGGAAGTCAGAGACCATGCTCTTCGGGGAGTGGCACCTGTCTTCTGACCCCTTCCCTTTCCCCATCAGGACAGGCCTCATCAAAATCCTGGGAGTCTGGTTCGGTGGAAAAGGCGCTGCCCTGAAGTGTTGGGATGAAAGACTAGCAAAAGTGAGACAGAAATTTGGACTATGGAGCCTCAGGGACCTCACCATAGAGGGAAAAATACTGGTACTGCAGAATGAGATCCTTCCAGTTCTGCAATATATGGCCCAAGCTTGGCCACCCTTGGCAACAATTTGCAGAGCCATCACAAGGGCAGTGTTTCACTTCATCTGGGGCTCCAAAATGGACAGAGTGAAGCGTGTAGTTATGTACAAGGAGCCCCACAAAGGAGGAAAGGGGGTGCCAGACATCCCCACCATGTTGCGGGCCTTCTTTGTGTGCAACTGAGTGCGGAGGACCTTAAGAGAGAGCGACCAGGGATCTGCCGGTAATGCCATGTCCCGTTTCTTCCTGCTTCCTCTTTGGAGGGGACTTGGTTGGGAGAGGTGGGACAGCTCCATCCCTTACAACTGGACTACCCCAGGTTCTACCAGGATGTTGGTAGGTTTGTGAGGGAGAACCAACTGGAAGGTGTTAAACCAGAACTGTGGACCCCAAAGGTCATATATAAGCTCATCAGAGCAAAAGACATTATAGAGACAATTTCAGGACTCCCAGCTGCCACTTCCAAGATGGTATGGCAGAACGTGTCATCAGGGAGACTCACCAACAGACACAAGGACACTGCATGGATGGCCATTCAGGGGGGTCTGTCTCTCAGATCATTCATGCATGCAAGGAACCTATGCAGGTATAGACATTGCCCCAGAGGATGCGTAGCAGAAGAAACTGCCCTGCATGTTTTTTGGCAGTGCCCCTTTGCCCAAGCTCTGTTGGATGACCTGGAAAATGAACTCAAAGACTCTGTTCCAAAGAGACACTTGTCGTACCACTCGGTACTGAATGGACTATTTCCAGGGACACACTCTTATGGTGCTATCCAGGAAGCCTGGCGCATCATGTGCTGTGTCAAAGATGCTCTGTGGTTTGCAAGGAATCGTCTGGTGCTGAGGAGAGAACAGGTGACAACACAGGACTGCCGCAGACTGATCCACAGTCTGCTAAGAGACTATAACATCTTGGACAGCCCGGAAGAGGAGGACTAGCACCCCCTCTAATGGCTCAATATCACTGTCACCTCCTCTTGGCCCCTTGACCTATCCTGACCCATGCCCCACATCCCACACCCCCAGGCGAATGCCCACAGAGACTTTAATACAGTGAAATAAAGTACAAAGTGTTGAGTTCAATAAGGTGATGTGCCTGTGTGCTGCCAAAGTGCACTGCGTTGCAGGTATTAAGAATGTTATTGTTTTAAATGTACGAATGCACTCTGCATTGGAAAGCATTACTGGACAAAGAAATGTTGTATTGTATTTTCCATGTCAAAATAAAGATTATTTTTTCAAAAAAAAAAAAAAATATAGATTAGGTGATGCATTTTTTTGAATGATTTTTTGTAGTTGAATTGATAGGTGGCATTTAAGTTCTTGGTCTAAAGCAGGAGTTATGGGCTATCTTGCAGTTTATGGATTGGTTTGCTGTTTTTTTTCTGAGTTGTGACTAGTAGTTCATAGTCTAATTCTGTCTCGCTGTACCTTGAAGTAAGTTCAGTGATTTGGTAGGTGCTCCCTTATATAGAAGGGTGTGTTCCAAGCTGTTATGTTCTCTCTTCCACCTGGTGCAACACCTATAGCTCAACACACATCAACATAGGTCATCACACCCTTTAGAAACATCTTTAGTGGGTACTGGAGGCAGTATGACCCCACATGGAGGCCCAGATTGCTGCCATGCATGCTGTGGGTGTCATCCCACTTTCAGTAGTCCATGGTTATCAACTGTAATCTTAGTACCCAAAAAGGATGTGACAACCTGGTTTTGTGTGGATTGTGTGCTCAATGGCATCACGTTTACAGACCCTTAACCTGTGCTCCATTGCAGATGACCTCTTAGATAGGCTGTTAAGAACTCATTTACTGATTACAATGGCTTCTAGCAAAAACTTTAGGAAGATCCTGTGATGCTCAGGAAATGTTGGAATTCATCACCGCATTTGGCCTGTATCAGTTTACGGTAATGCCTTTTCAGGATGAATTTTGCATCAGCTACATTCCAACTTCCAGTGTATCAAGGTAGCACAAAGCTACGCTTGTGCTTATTTCAACAACATAAGGAGAGCATCTGTGTGCTCTTTGTCGCCATCTATTGGTTGAGCCCTGGTTGGATCGCACAGGCAGCATCCCAAGTCCAACGTACTGTGTACTCTCTGCTGCCCTCTATTGTTTGAGCCCTGGTTGAGAAACACAGGTATTGTGTGACTAGGAACAGTGCTGTCACCTGTTATTAGAAAACATCATGACCTTTGTACTCACTATTGCCATCTATTGGTTGATGCAATGTGTAGCAGTTTTGTATTGACTTTGAGACTAATGCTAGTGACCAATAGCCAGGAAGTATGTAAATCAGTTACTGTTGCCATTTCTGTAACTCCAGAGGTTATTTCTGTACTGTCTTAATTCTTTTCCCACCCTAAATCCCACTAATATTATACCCTGTTATGTTTTTAGTTTTCTACACATTATATATTTAGTCATGTTGTGTCACACTAAGCTAACGGTAGATTTTAAAAGACTGGGCATTAAGCTATTGAGTCATGTTGTTTAGTGTTTTTGTGTGTGATACATGCGTTTACAGAGCAGTTACTTTTGATAGCATGGTATATTTTGAGTAAAGAAGTTTTGTAGTTGGTTAGAAGGGGGCTTAAAAGTTAAAGTCCTTTGCTGCTAGTCAGGCTTGAGAAGTTACTTGCCACTATAACCCATAAAATGCCAACCAGGTCTTTATTTCTTCTTGCTAGTGGAGAGTGGACATTTTGAGCCCTGGCTTAGAATAATTGTTTTTAAATAAATCATTGTTTTAAGGCAGGTGTTATGAGCTTTTTTGCACATGGAGGTTTTGGGATCTGGTTTGTTGTTTATCATCTGAGTTATACAACAGTGTCCAGTAGTTCATAGTTTAAAGGGATAGTAATACTTCGTTTTAACTTTATTTTATTTTGTAGGCATTAAAAAAAACATGAAGAATGATATAAGTCTTATCTCTCAAACCTTTATGGTTTAAGAGATATTCACAAACAAAGCATCCCCCCCTGTTCAACCAGATCAGAAGGGAGGTGCCCAGGTAGACTGCAGAGAGGGACAATCTTCAATTAAGATAAGGGAAAAAGCTGAAAAACTTGTCAAGGGGGGAAGGGCTTTCATTGTTTTCATACAAAGAAAATTGTCCCCTTCTGTTATCTGTCTGGTCTTACAACCTGATCCACATCTGAGAAGAGATGGCTTACACTAGGTAAAAGGGGTGGGGAGGGGAACTTTGCTTATGAATATCTCATAAACCATAAAGGATTGAGAGATAAGACTTATATCATTCTTCATGTTTTTTTAATGCCTACAAAATAAAATAAAGTTAAAACGAAGTATTACTATCCCTTTAAGTTTGCTTGGCTGTATCTTGGTGCAAGTGCAGTGATCGGGTAGGTGCCCCCTAATATTGAAGAGTGAATACAAAGCTGTTATGTTCTCTCATCTACCTGGTACGACCCCCTATAGCTCAACACTCATCAACATAGATCATGACACTCTTTAGAAACCTCCTTACTGGGTGCTGGAGGCAGTATGACCCCATATAGAGGCCCAGATTCCTAACATGCATGCCATGGGTGTCATCCAAACTTTCCATAGTCCATGGGAATCCTCTGTAGTCTTATTACCCAAAAAGGATATGACAACCTGGTTTTCTGTGGATTGTGTGCTCAATGGCATCACGTTTACAGACACTTATCCTGTGCCCCATGCAGATGACCTCTTTGATAGGCTGTCAGGGACTCACTTACTGATTACAATGGCTCCAAGCAACAGCTTTGGGAAAATCCCTCGATGCATCACCACATTTGGCCTTTATCCGTTTACGGCAATGCCTTTTCAGGATGAATTTTGCTCTGACTACATTCCGTCTTCCAGTGTATCTCCCCCTTGATGGAACAATGAGCTATGCTTGTGCTTATTTCAATAACATAACTATCTACACCCGCACTTGGGGAGAGCACCTGTGTGCTCACTGTCACCATCTATTGGTTGAACCCTGTTTGGAACGCACAGGCAGCATCCCAAATCCAAACTCCTTACTGTCGCCATCTATTGGTTGAGCTCTGGTTGTGAAGCACAGGTATTATCGCAAATCCAAAGTCCTATGTGCTCTCAGCTGCCCTCTATTGGCTGAGCCCTGGTTGGAAAACACAGGTATTGTGTGACTGAGAACAGTGCTGTCACCTATTGGTAGAAAATATAATGAACTGTGAACTCATTATTGCCATCTGTTGGTTGATGCAATGCGTAGCAGTTTTGTATTGCCTTTGAGTCTAATGCTAGTGACCAATAGCCAGGAAGTATGTAAGTCAGTTACTGTTGGCATTTCTGCACCTCCATGGGTTATTTCTGTACTGTCTAAATTATTTTCCCATCCTAAATCACTGTAATATTACACTCTTTTGTTTTTAGTGTTCTACACATTTTGAAATAATATTGATGTTGTGTCACCCTATGCTTACTGTAGGCTGTAAAAGACTGGGCATTAACCCCGTCCATCCATCGTTTCTTGTTGAAGCTGTTTGGCATGCGCATATGCATGCGCATGCCATAATTCTGTATGTGTCAATGAGAATTGTTTGTCCTATGATTTGTATATGGCAATAAAGATAGTTTCCAACTGTATTAAAGCAAAAGGGGTGATACCTTTTTGAATAAAGAAATTTGGTAGTTGGTTAAATTAATAGTTGCTAAATAAATCTCTATCATAAGACAGTTTTATAAGATGTTTGTACCTGAAGGTTTTTGGATCAGGTTTATTGTTCCTCATCTGAGTTGTGCATCAGTGTCCAGTAGTTTATAGTTTAAGTGTGCCTGGCTGTACCTTGAAGCAAGTTCAGTGACCTGGTAGGTGCCCCCTAATTTAGAAAAGAGAATACCAAGCTGCTAGGTTCTCTCCTCTACCTGGTATGACCCCTATAGCTCACCACATATCAACATAGGTCATCACACCCTTTAGAAACCTCCTTACTGGGTGCTGGAGGAAGTCTGAGCCCACATGGAGGCCCTGATTGCTGACATGTATGCCATGGGTATCATTCCACCTTTCAATAGTCCATTGGAATCCTCTGTAGTCTTAGTACCCAAAAAAAAGTGACCATCCAGTTTTGTGTGGATTGTGTGCTCAATGGCATCACATTTACAGACACTTATCCTGTGTCCCATGCAGATGACCTCTTAGATAGGCTGTCAGAGACTCACTTACTGATTACAATGGCTCCAAGCAACAGCTTTGGGAAGATCCCTCAATGCTCAAGAAATGTTGGAATTCATTGCCACATTTGGCCTGTATAAGTTTACGGTAATGCCTTTTTAGGATGAATTTTGCTCTGGCTACATTCCAACTTCCAGTGTATCTCCCCCTCAATGAAACACAAAGTTATGCTTGTGCTTATTTCAATAACATAACTATCTACACCCGCACTTTGGGAGAGCACCTGTGTGCTCTCTGTCGCCATCTATTGGTTGAGACCCAGATGGAACGCACAGGCAGCATCCCAAATCCAAAGTCCTGTAATGGAGAACAGTGCTGTCACCTGTTGGTAGAAAGTATAATGACCTTTGATCATGAATGCCATACGTTGGTTGATGCATTGTGTAGCAGTATTGTATTGCCTGTGAGTCTAATGCTAGTGACCAATAGCCAGGAAGTATGCAAATCATTTATTGTTGCTATTTCAGTACCTCCAGATTTTATTTCTGTACTGTCTTAATTCTTTCCCCATCCTAAACCCCTCTAATAGTATACCGTTGTATGTTTTCAGTGTTTTACACACTATAGTGTGGTTTATATTCATGTTGTGTCGCCCTAAGTTAACCCATATGCCGTAAAAGACCAGACATTGTACTCTGAAAGTGCAGTTCTAGGGATTCTACTTTTAATTAGGTGTTTAATTTTGTGGGTACATTAATTCTCTACCATTTCTTGGCCTTTTGGTTAAGATCAAGTGTAGCACTTGCTTAGGTAGGTGCTAGATGCCTGATTGGGGGTGGCATGCTATGCTTGGTTGAGGGCAAGGAGAAGTCTGGGGTGTAAAATGTTGCTGGGCAAGATGGACACTTTGGGAAGGATGTGGGTTTGGTGGAGCACGGGACATGCAGTTGGAACTTCTTTTTACTTTTGTTTACTTCTTCTGCCCCGGCCTGCTGGCTGGAGGACAGTGAAGATTTTTTATAATTCCAGCCAGGTGGCTGGGGTCTTAACAGACACCTTATCTCTCTCTCTTTCACTAAGCATGTTTTTGCACATGTAAGGTTTGAGTTTTTGAGCACTTACGGACTATGCACTTCACGAACACAAGCACTTATAACACTGGAAATGCCACAGTGGGGCAGGGTCGGAAGACTCCACTCCGGTGGATGGCTGCCTCCCCTAAACGTTGCTGAGGCTCCTCTCTCTGGAACGAGCTGAAGATTGAAGCCCTGGGGTAGAGATGCTGACGCTGAGGTCGATGCAGAAGACCCCAGGTTGAAAGCCATCCTCTTCGGAGAGAGGAGGAGAAGCTAAAGGGCCCCCCCTAGCATGGGCAAAGGGGGGCTGAAGTCTGACCCTGCCCCAGAAGATGCATGTACCTCACAAGAAGTCACAGGCACTATTGGAAGCAGGAAGAAGCACAGGAGCACAGTATAAAGACTGCACACACACCGGGCTTAATTCAATACCATTGTTATAAACATTAGTCCTCTACTGCTAAAGGTGTTTTTGTAAAATGTGTTTTTTAAGCTATTGTGGCAGCAAGGTTAGATTCTTCTTGGAAGCTATAGTGCTGTAGAAAGAGTGATACCTTCTCTGTAATAGCAGGGAAGAGGGGTTAATACTTGCTCTACAATGACATATTATAGTTGGTTGAAATGTTAGTCCCTCCCATGATCACTGCTCTACAGCAGGTGTTATGGGACAGATGTACCTGAACGTCTACTGATCCAGTTTCCAGCCACTCCTCTGAATCGTGCAACAGTACCCAGTATTTCATAGTCCAGGTCTGTCTGTACCTCCTAATTTAGAAGAGTGAAAGCCAAGCTACTATGTTCTCTCCTCTACCTGTTACAACCACTATGGCTCAACACTATCCTCCCTAAATGAACAGTGGTACTACCATCCCAAATACAAAGTCCTGTGTGCTCCATGTTGTCATCTATTAGTTGATCTCTGGTTGGAATGCACAGGCATTGTCCCAAAGCCAAAGTTATGTGTGCTCACTGTCACCATCTATTGGTTGAGCTCTGGTTGGGAAGCACAGGTATTATGCAAATCCAAAGTCCTGAGTACTCACTGCCGCCCTCTATTGGTTGAGCCCTATTTGAGAAATACAGATATTGTGTGACTGAGAACATTGCTGTCACTTATTGGTAGAAAACATCATGACCTGTGTACTCACTGTTTCCATCTATTGGTTGATGCAATGCATAGCAGTTTTGTATTGCTTATGAGTAATGTTAGTGACCAATAACCAGAAAGTATGCAAATCAGTTACTGTTGCAATTTTTGTACCTCCCTAGGTTATTTCTGTACCATCTTAATTCTTTTCCCATCCTAAATAGCGCTAGTATTACACCCTGTTATGTTTTCAGTGTTCTACACAAATCTTTCTATTCATGCTCTGTCACCCTAAGCTAACAGTAGGCAGTAAAAGACTGGGCACTGAGCTGTTTGGCTAGCGTGGTTAGTGTCTTTCTGAGGGTTGGGACTTTAGAAGTATCTTACAGTTTTGTTGTTCTAATGTAAGTGTTCTGAGATGTTTGTGTCTGAAGCTTTTCTTATCTGCTTGGTTATTTCTTTTCTGAGATGTGCAACAGTGTCTAGTGTTCATAGTTTAAGTCACTCTGGCTATCTTTTAAGGTAAGTTCAGTGTAATTTACATGGTAGGTGTCTCCTAATCTGGAAGGGTGACTGCCAAGCTACTATGTCCTCTCCTGTACCTGGTACGAACCCTACAGCTCAACTAACCATTGACATAGATCATCACATCCTTCAGAAACCTCCTTACCAGCTGCAAGAGGCAGCATGACTTCACATGGAGTCTCAGATTGACAACATGCGCGCCCTGGGTGTCATCCAGCCTTCCAATATTCCATGAGTATCCCCCGTAGCCTTAGTACTCAAAAAGTATGGGATGACCCAGTTCTGAGTCGATTATCAGAAGCTCAATAGCATAATGGTTATAGATATTTAGACTAGGCCCCTGACCTATATGATGAAGAAGGCACTATCCCATTCATATTTAGAGTGACTTAGGAATGCAACAAGACCTTCAAAGCCCTTAAACAGGCCCTGGGAAGCGTCCCCGTATTGGCCGTCCCTACACTGCAGCCACAGGTTCCTTGTACAGACTGATGCCTCCATTTTTGGCATCAGGGATGCACTTAGCCAAGTTGACAGACATGCAGCCATTGATAAGGAATACCTTAAAGAGAAGATTAGATACATTTCTTTCAAAAGGGAACATACAGAGTTATACTGTTTATCAGTAGGCAGATCAGGAAGGTCTGATAAAGACTAATTTAATTGGTAGCAGGAAAGCTATAAAATTCTTAGTTACTGAGGTATGAAGCGAAGGTTGAACTTGATGGACTTGTGTCTTTTTTCAACCTAATTTACTATGTTACTATGTTACTATGTTACTATGTTACCTAGCTCTCGTGTGGGCACTCAAAAGGCTCCAGCCCTATCTCTATGGCCGGAACTTATTTGTTAAAACTGATCACAACCAGGGCTGTGCAAATGGCCTTAGCAGACAAAAGGACTATTAAAGACTTAATACTTTTGGACAGATGTCATATCTGAACAATACCCCTCCAATCTTCCCTCTCTTTTCCAAGGGTGGGGACATCTGATGATCCTCCCAATATGAACAGTGGTGCCACCTCCGAAATTTCAAAATCCTGTGTGGTCCCTGTCAACATTTATTGGTTTAACTCTGATTGGAATGCACAGGCATTATGCCAATCCCAAAGTCCTGTGTGCTCATTGTCGCCATCTATTGGTTGAGCCCTGGTTGGGAAACACAGGTATTTTCGCAAATCCAAGTCCTGTGTACTCACTGCCACACTCTATTGGTTGAGCCCTGTTTTTGTGTGATGGAGAACAGTGCTGCCACCTATTGGTAGAAAAGCTCATGATATGTGCTCACCATTGCCATCTATTGGTTGATGCATTGTGTAGCAGTATTGTGAGTCTAATGCTAATGACCAATAGCCAGGAAGTATGCAAATCATTTACTGTTATTATTTTAGTACCTCCAGAGGTTATATCTGTAATGTCTTAAATCTTTCCCCATCCTAAACCACCCTAGTATGATACAGTGTTATGTTTTCAGTGTTGTACACATTACGGTTTGTTTATATGCATGCTTTGTCACCCTATGTTAACCTGTATGCTTTAAAAGACCGGGCATTGTCGTTGGAAAACTTAGTGCTGTGTGTTGTTGTAAATTTTAGACATGTATGGTTAAAGATACTTTGTTAAAAGTGTTTTTTTTTTGTTTTTTTTTTTTTAAATAAGTAAATAAATGCATAAATAAATAAATAAATTATAGGTCCTGAGAGTTCAGTCTCTCCCAGAAAAAAAAATATTGTAGTAATAGGGAGATTGTGCCTTCTCTGTAACAACTGGGAAGAGAGGTTAATACATTCTCTATAATGTCCTATTTTAGTTGGTCAAAATGTTAGTTCCTACCGTGTTCACTGCCTTGAAGCAGGTGCTATGGGCTAGCTGTACCTGAACGTCTTCTGATCTGGTTTAATAATAAATAATCATAATAATCCTTTATTTATATAGCACACACAGATTACGCATCGCTTTACACTCATATTGGTCCCTGTCCCCATTGGGGCTCACAATCTAAATTCACCTATCAGTATGTTTTTTTTTGGAGTGTGGGAGGAAACCGGAGTACCCGGAGGAAACCCACGGAAACACAGTGAGAACATACAAACTCATTGCAGATGTTGCCCTTGGTGGGTTTCCCGCCTCTCCTCTGAGTCGTGCAGCAGTATCCAGTAGTTCATAGTCCAGGACTGTCTGGCTGTCTCGAGATGAGTTTAGTTTAATTGACCTGGTAGGTACCTCCTAATTTAGAAGGGTGAATGTCAAGCTGCTATGTTCTATCCTCTACCAGATATGACATCTATGGCTCAACACAATCCTCCCTATATCAACAGTGGTACTGCCATCCCAAATACAAAGGCCTCTATGGTCAGTGTAGCCATCTATTAGTTAAGTTCTGACTGGGACACCCAGAAATAATCCCAAATCCAAAGTCCTGTGTGCTCACTGTTGCCATCTATTGGTTGAGCTCTGGTTGGGAAGCATAGGTATTATTGCAATTCCAAAGACCTGTGTGCTCACTACCACTCCGCCCTCTATTGGTAGAGCCCTGGTGTTGAAACACAGGTGTGACTGAGAACAGTGCTGTCACCTATTGGTAGAAAATATCATGACCTGTGTACTCTCTATTGCCATCTATTGGTTGAGCAATGAGTAGCAGTTTTTTTTGTCTATGTGTCTAATGATAGTGTCCAATAGTCAGGAATTATGTAAATCAGTTACTGTTGCCATTTTTGTACCTCCAGTGGTTATTTCTGTACTGTCTTAATTCTTTTCCCATCCTAAAGCCATCTAATATTACACCCTGTTATGTTTTTAGTTTTCTACCCTTTATATATTTAGTTTCATGTTGTGTCACTCTAAGCTAACTGTAGTCTGTAAAAGATTGGGCATTAAGCTGCTGGGTAAGGTGATTATTCTTTGTTTCTTTCTTTTTGCGAAAGAGTGAAATCTTAGTTGTATGATGTTTTGTAATTGAATTGGGGGTAGATGATTTTAGATTTCTGTGCCTGATGTAAGTGTTATGGGTTATCTGTATCTGGAGGTTTTTGGATCTGGTTTACTGTTTTTCATCTGTGCTCTGCAACAGTGCCCAATGGTTCATAGTCTAATTCTGTTTGGCTGTCCCATGGATTAAGTTCAGCGATCCAGTATGTACTCCCTAATATTGAAGTGTGAAAACTGAGCTGTTATGTTCTCTCCTCCACTTGGTACGACCCCTATAGCTCAACACACATCAACATAGGTCATCACATCCTTTAGAAACCTCCTTACTGGGTACTGGAGGCCGTATGACACCACATGGAGGCCCAGGTTGTTGCCATGCATGCCATGGGTATCATCCCACCTTTCAAAAGTCCATGGTTATCAACTGTAATCTTAGTACCCAACAAAGGATGTGACAACCTGGTTTTATGTGGATTGTGTGCTCAATGGCATCACGTTTACAGACCCTTATCCTGTGCTTCATTGCAGATGAACTCTTAGATAGGCTGTTAAGGATTCATTTACTGATTACAATGGCTCCTAACAACAGCTTTGGGAAGATCCCTCGATGCTCAGGGAATGTTGGAATTCATCACCACATTTGACCTGTATCAGTTTACGGTAATGCCTTTTCAGGATGAATTTTGCAACTACTACATTCCGACTTCCAGTGTATCTCCCCCTCGAGGGAGCACAAACCTATGCATGTGCTTATTTCAATAACATAACTATCTACAGCCGGACTTGAGGAGAGCACCTGTGTGCTCTCTGTCGCCATCTATTGTTTGAGCCCTGGTTGGGAAACACAGGTATTGTGTGACTGAGAACAGTGCTGTCACCTATTGGTAGAAAATATCATGACCTGTGTACTCACTATTGCCATCTATTGGTTGATGCAACGAGTAGCAGTTTTGTATTGTCTATGTGTCTAATGCTAGTGACCAATAGCCAGAATGTATGTAAATCAGTTACTGTTGCCATTTCTACAACTCCAGAGGTTATTTCTGTACTGTCTTAATTATTTTCCCATCCTAAACCCCTCCAATATTACACCCTGTTATGTTTTTAGTTTTCTACACATTATATAGTTAGATTCATGTTGTGTCACCCTAAGCTTACTGTAGGCTGTAAAAGACTGGGTATTAAGCTGTTGGGCTTGGTGGTTAATGGTTTATTTGTGTTTTTTGTTTGGGTAGGTGTTGGTGCAGTAGTTGTAATATCTTTTTTTGAATCGTATTTTGTAGTTAATTGATAGGTGGCATTTAAATCATGGGCCTAAAATGGTTGTTATGGGCTGTCTGTATCTGGAGTTTTTTTGTATCTGGTTTACTGTTTCTTATCTGAGTTGTGCAACAGTGTTTAGTAGTTCATAGTCTAATTCTGTTTGTCTGTCCCTTGAAGTTAGTTCAATGCTCTAGTAGGTGCTCCTTAATATAGAAGGCTGTGTACCGAGCTTTTATGTTCCCTCCTCCAACTGGTACGACTCCTATAGCTCAACACACATCAACATAGGTCATCACATCCTTTAGAAACCTCTTTACTGGGTACTGGAGGCAGTATGACCCCACATGGAGGCCCAGGTTGTTGCCATGCATGCCATGGGTATCATCCCACCTTTCAATAGTCCATGGTTATCAACTGTAATCTTAGTACCCAAAAAGAATGTGACAACCTGGTTTTGTGTGGATTGTGTGCTCAATGGCATCACGTTTACAGACCCTTATCCTGTGCTCCATTGCAGATGACCTCTTAGATAGGCTGTTAAGGATTCATTTACTGATTACAATGGCTCCTAGCAACAGCTTTGGGAAGATCCCTCGATGCTCAGGAAATGTTGGAATTCATCACCACATTTGACCTGTATCAGTTTACGGTAATGCCTTTTCAGGATGAATTTTGCAACTACTACATTCCAACTACCAGTGTATCTCCCCCTCGAGAGAGCACAAACCTATGCTTGTGCTTATTTCAATAACATAACTATCTACAGCCGGATTTGAGGAGAGCACCTGTGTGCTCTCTGTCGCCATCTATTGTTTGAGCCCTGGTTGGGAAACACAGGTATTGTGTGACTGAGAACAGTGCTGTCACCTGTTATTAGAAAACATCATGACCTTTGTACTCACTATTGCCATCTATTGGTTGACGCAATGTGTAGCAGTTTTGTATTGCCTTTGAGACTAATGCTAATGACCAATAGTTACTGATGCCATTTCTGTAACTCCAGATGGTATTTCTGTGCTGTCTTAATTCTTTTCCCATCCCAAATCCCTCTAATATTACACCCTGTTATGTTTTTAGTTTTCTACACATTATATATTTAGATTCATGTTGTGTCACCCTAAGCTAACGGTAGGCTTTAAAAGACTGGGCATTAAACTTTTGAGTTGTTTGATTAGTACATTAGAGTTGTACAGCAGTGTCCAGTATTTGTTGTTTATGATTGCTTGGCTGTATCTTGGTGCAAGTTCAGTGATCTGGTAGGTGCCCCCTAATATGGAAGAGTCAATACAAAGCTGTTATTTTCTCTCATCTACCTGATATGACTCTCCTATAGCTCAACACTATCGACATAGATCATGACACTCTTTATAAATCTCCTTACTGAGTGCTGGATGCAGTATGACCTCATATAGAGGCCCATATTCCTAACGTGCATGCCATGGGTGTCATCCAACCTTTCCATAGTCCGTGGGAATCCTCTGTAGTCTTATCACCCAAAAAGGATGGGACAACCTGGTTTTCTGTGGATTGTGTGCTCAATGGCATCACGTTTACAGACGGTTATCATGTGCCCCATGCAGATAACCTATTAGATAGGCTGTCAGGGACTCACTTACTGATTACAATGGCTCCAAGAAACAGCTTTGGGAAGATCCCTCGATGCTGAGGAAATGTTGGAATTCATCACCACATTTGGCCTTTATCCATTTACGGTAATGCCTTTTCAGGATGAATTTTGCTCTGGCTATATTCCGTCTTCCAGTGTATCTCACCCTTGATGGAACAATGAGCTATGCTTTTGCTTATTTCAATAGCATAACTATCTATACCCGCAGTTGGGGAGAGCACCTGTGTGCTCACTGTCACCATATACTGGTTGAGCCCTGGTTGGAACGCACAGACAGCATCCCAAATCCAAACTCCTTACTGTCGCCATCTATTGGTTGAGCTCTGGTTGTGAAGCACAGGTATTATCCAAATACAAAGTCCTATGTACTCTCTGCTGCCCCCTATTGGCTGAGCCCTGGTTGGAAAACAAAGGTATTGTGTGACTGAGAACAGTGCTGTCACCTATTGATTGAAACTATAATGAACTGTGAACTCATTATTGCCATCTATTGGTTGATGCAATGCGTAGCAGTTTTGTATTGCCTTTGAGTCTAATGCTAGTGACCAATAGCCAGGAGTAAGTCAGTTACTGTTGCCATTTCTGTACCTCCAGAGGTTATTTCTGTACTGTCTCAATTCTTTCCCTTTCCTAAATCACTGTAATATTATTCTCTTTTGTTTTTAGTGTTCTACACATTATGAAATAATATTGATGTTGTGTCACCTTAAGCTTACTGTAGGCTGTAAAAGACTGGGTGTGGCATGTCAAAGTTTTTAAAGTGTAACATTTGCTGTGGCTGTTGGGCCTTAAGGGTTTAAGCTATTGAGGCATAGTGGCTAGTGTTTTTTTTTTTTTTTTTTTTTTTTTTTTTTTTTTTTTTTTTTTTTTTTTTTTTTTTTTTTTTTGAGGGGTAGAGCTATTCATCAAGTCAGACCGCATCAAAATCTTGGTGATCTGGTTTGGTGGACAGGGTGTGGCTTTTAAAAGCTGGGATGAAAGACTGGGCAAAGTTAGACAACTGCTTAGATTATGGAGCCTCAGAGACCTTCACATCAAAGGGAAAATACTGGTGCTGTGGAACGAGACACTCCCTGTTCTGCAGTATGCGGCCCATGCTTGGCCTCCATTGGCTACAGTCTGCAGAGCCATCACAAGGACAGTTTTCTACCTTATCTGGGGCTCCAAAATGGACAGAGTAAAGCACACAGTGATGTACAAGGACCCTCGAAAGGGAGGCAAAGGTGTGCCTGATATCCCCATTATGCTGAGGGCTTTCTTTGTCTGCAACTGCGTACGAAGGACTTTACCCCTTTGAGTGCCAGAGGGGTACACAATGCATTGCTTTGCACTGCGTTGCGTACCTCTCTGGCACTCAAAGGGTTAAGAGACTATGATCAAAGTTCTGTGGGTAACTCCATGTCCGCTTCTTCCTCCTCCCTCTATGTAGGGGGCGGGCTGGGACAAGTGGGACAGTTCCATCCCCTACAACTGGAGTACCCCATGGTTCCACCTGGATGTTTCCAAGTTTGTGAGGGAGCACCAACTGAAAGGAGTCAAGCCCAACTTGTGGATCCCAAGAATCATCTACAAACTGATAAGAGCTAAGGACATGCTGGAGCAAATTTCAGGGCTCCCGAATGCCACAGCAGAGATAGCCTGGAAAAATGTGGCATCAAGCAGGCTAACCAATAGACACAAGGACATGGCATGAATGGCCATACCAGGAGGCCTCCCCCTCAGGACATTTATGATTGGGAGGCGGATGTGCAGATACAGACATTCCCCATGTGCATTGTGGAAGAAGAAACAGCCCTGCACATGTTTTGGCAGTGCCCATTTGCACGGGCTTTGTTAGACGTCCTAAAACCTGAACTAAGAGACAATGTTCATAGGAAGCACCTATCTTACCATCCAGTGTTTTATGGACTATTTCCAGGCACACACACAGTGGACACTATTCAGGACACCTGGCGCATCATGTGTTGTGTAAAAGACACCTTGTGGTTTGTTAGAAATCGTCTGGCACTGAGGAGACAGCAGCTATCAATCCAGGACTGCAGAAAGCTAATTCATAGCCACCTAAGCGACTATTCCATCTTTGACAGTCCTGAAGAGGAGGAAGATTAAATCTCCCTCCCATGGCCCAGTCTCACCCCAGTCCCCTCCATGCTGCCTTCATGCCCCTGCCCAACTGGCCCAATCCCCTGTTCACCTAAATACCATCCCTATCCCGCAGGTTTTTTTCTTGATGTAGCAATAAATTATACATATGTAAAAGTGCTATATTGGAAAATGTAAAACAAATGATTGCAATGTTGATGTATATGATTCTGCTATACGATATATGTACTATTATTTGTATATGTCAAAAGAAATGCATGTACCATAATTCTGTAGGTGTCAATGAGAATTGTTTGTCCCATGATTTGTATATGGCAATAAAGATTATTTCCAACTGTGTTGAAGCAAAAGGTGTGATACCTTTTGAATGAAGAAATTTGATAGCTGGTTAAACTAATAGTTGCTAAATAAATCACTGTCCTAAGACAGTTGTTATGAGATGTTTGTACCTGAAGGTTTTTGGGTCAGGTTTATTGTTCCTCATGTGAGTTGTGCAACAGTGTCCAGTAGTTTATAGTTTAAGTGTGCCTGGCTGTACCTTGAAGCAAGTTCAGTGACCTGGTAGGTGCCCCCTAATTTTGAAAAGTGAATACCAAGCTGCTATGTTCTCTCCTTTACCTGGTATGACCCCTATAGCTCAACACACATCCATATAGGTCATCACACCCTTTAGAAACCTCCTTACTGGGTGCTGGAGGAAGTATGAGCCCACATGGAGGCCCTGCTTGCTAACATGCATGCCATGGGCATCATTCCACCTTTCAATAGTCCATTGGAATCCTCTGTAGTCTTAGTATCGAAAAAAGATGTGACCATCCAGTTTTGTGTGGATTGTGTGCTCAATTGAATCACATTTACAGACACTTATCCTGTGCCCCATGCAGATGACCTCTTAGATAGGCTGTCAGAGACTCACTTACTGATTACAATGGCTCCAAGCAACAGCTTTGCGAGCAATGCTCGGGAAATGTTGGAATTCATCGCCACCTTTGGCCTGTATAAGTTTACAGTAATGCCTTTTTAGGATGAATTTTGCTCTGGTTACATTCTGACTTCCAGAGTATTTTCCCCTCAAAGAAGCATAACATTATGCTTGTGCTTATTTCAATAACATAACTATCTACAGCCAGACTTGGGGAGAGCACCTGTGTGCTCTCTGTCATCATCTATTGGTTGAGCCCCTGATGGAAATCACAGGCAGCATCCCAAATCCAGAGTCCTGTAATGGAGAACAGTGCTGTCACCTGTTGGTAGAAAATATCATGACCTGTGTTCACGAATGCCATCCATTGGTTGATGCATTGTGTAGCAGTATTGTATTGCCTGTGAGTCGAATGCTAGTGACCAATAGCCAGGAAGTATGCAAATCATTTATTGTTGCTATTTCAGTACCTCCGGAGTTTATTTCTGTACTGTCTTAATTCTTTCCCCATCCTAAACCCATCTAATAGTATACCGTTATATGTTTTTAGTATTCTACACATTATGTAATAATATTAATGTTGTGTCACCCTAAGCTTACTGTAGGCTGTAAAAGACAGGGAATTAACCTCATCACATGCTTTGCTGTGCTAGGGCTGTCAGTTTTTGTACACACTGAGATGTGGTTTAAATGCATGATGCATCACTCTCAGTTAACACATAGGCTGTAAAAGACCAGGCCTTGTGCTTTGAAAGTGTAGCTTTAGGTTTTTTACTTTTTAATTTAATATTTTCTTTTTGTGGCTATTGTTATCCTTTTTTTTTGTTAAGATCAAGTGAAGTATCTGTCCTTTGCATCTTGTGGACTGAGAAACACTTGGTTTGATACCATGCCTGGGGAGCGGCAAAGCCTGAGGTGCATTTTGCTTTTTCTCTCACTGGAGAATGAGGATAACTCAGACACTGCTGTGGTGTAGCACTGGCATGTCACTTGGGACTTTTGCTTGTTTTCACTTCTGCTGCCCTAGCCTCTGGCTTGGCAGCAAAGCAATTTTTATAATGCCAGCCAGGAGGCTGGGACCTTAACCGGCACAATGTATTTATTTTCTCATGGTACACATTTTTGCACAGATGATTTATGGATTTTTTCACTATTTATTGACACACAGCACTTAGCCCATGAAAGCACTTGAATACAGAAAATTGCTGCTGTGTGTCTGGGTCTGAAAACTCGCACTTTGGTGGGGGAGCTGGTTTGGGTTGTCACCTCCCCTTAAAGTTGCTGAGGCTTCACTCTCCGGAGGGAGCTGATGACAGAAGCTCTAGGGTGAAGAAGCTTATGCCGAAGCCCCCAGGGTGAAAGCCCTCCTCTCCGGAGAGAGAAGGAGAAGCTAAAGGGCCCCCTACGCTTTGGCGAAGGGGACTGAAGGCTGACCCGGCCCCCTGAACTGCACGAAGCACTTATGAAAAGTCACTGGCATGATGGGAACCAGAAGAAGCACAAGGAAGCACAGTACAAAACCGCATGCACCTCGGGCTTATCAATACCATTGTTATAAACATTAGTCCTCCACTGCTAAAGGTGTTTTGTAAAATGTATTTTTTAAGCTATTGTGGCAGCAGGGTTAGTTTCTTCCTGGAAACTATAGTGCAGTAGAAAGGGTGATACCTTCTCTGTAATAGCAGGGAAGAGGGGTTAATATTTGCTCTACAATGACATATTATAGTTGGTTGAAATGTTAGTCCCTCCCATGATCACTGCTCTACAGCAGGTGTTATGGGCTAGCTGTACCTGAACGTCTTCTGATCCGGTTTCCCACCACTCCTCTGAGTCATGCAACAGTATCCAGTAGTTCATAATCTAGTTTGTCTGGCTGTCCCTTGAAGCAAGTTCTATGTAATTGACCTGGTAGGTACCCCCTAATTTAGAAGGGTGAAAGCCAAGTTGCTATGTTCTCTCCTCTACCTGTTACAACCACTATGGCTCAACACGATTCTCCCTATATGAACTGTTGTACAACCATCCCAAATACAAAGTCCTGTGTGCTCCGTGTTGTCATCTATTAGTTGATCTCTGGTTGGAATGCACAGGCATTGTCCTAAATCCAAAGTCATGTGTGCTCACTGTCGCCATCTATTGGTTGAGCTCTGGTTGGGATGCACAGGTATTATGCAAATCCAAAGTCCTGAGTACTCACTGCCGCCCTCTATTGGTTGAGCCCTATTTGAGAAATACAGATATTGTGTGACTGAGAACATTGCTGTCACCTATTGGTAGAAAACATCATAACCTGTGTACTCACTATTTCCATCTATTGGTTGATGCAATGCATAGCAGTTTTGTATTGTTTATGAGTAATGGTAGTGACCAATAACCAGGAAGTATGCAAATCGGTTACTGTTCTACACATATGTTTATATTCATGTTGTGTCACCCTAAGCTAACAGTAGGCAGTAAAAGACTGGGCACTAGGTTGTTGGCACATGGTGAATAGTGGGAAGGGAAGGGAAGGGAAGGGAAGGGAAGGGAAGGGAAGGGAAGGGAAGGGAAGGGAAGGGAAGGGAAGGGAAGGGAAGGGAAGGGAAGGGAAGGGAAGGGAAGGGAAGGGAAGGGAAGGGAAGGGAAGGGAAGGGAAGGGAAGGGAAGGGAAGGGAAGGGAAGGGAAGGGAAGGGAAGGGAAGGGAAGGGAAGGGAAGGGAAGGGAAGGGAAGGGAAGGGAAGGGAAGGGAAGGGAAGGGAAGGGAAGGGAAGGGAAGGGAAGGCTTAACTGGACAGTTCTTCAGACTAAGAGACACTTGCTTTTTTTGGGGATATCTGGTTATTATAGAAAATGTGACTCTTCTTACGGCTCCCTGGCCAAGCCCCTGACCTATATGATGAAGAAGACACTATCCCATTCATATTTAGAGTGACTTAGGAATGCAACAAGACCTACAAAGCCCTTAACCAGGCCCTGGGCAGTGGCCCTGTATTGGCCGCCCCCACACTACATCCACAGGTTCCTTGTACAGACTGATGCCTCCGTTCTTGGCATCAGGGATGCACTTAGCCAAGTTGACAGACATGCAGCCATTGAGAAGGAATACCTAGCTCTCATGTGGGCACTCAAAAGACTCCAGCCCTATTTCTGTGGCCGGGACTTATTTGTTAAAACTGATCAGAACCAGGGTCGTGAAAATGGCCTTTGCAGACAAAAGGACTATTAAAGACTTTATACTTTTGGATGGAGAACAGTGCTGTCACCTATTGGTAGAAAAGATCATGATCTGTGCTCACTATTGCCATCTATTGGTTGATGCATTGTGTAGCAGTATTGTGAGTCTAATGCTAATGGCCAATACCCAGGAAGTATGCAAATTGTTTACTGTTACTATTTTAGTACCTCCAGAGGTTATATTTGAAATGTGTTAAATCTTTCCCCATCTTAAACTACCCTAGTATGATACTGTGTTATGTTTTAAGTGTTTTACACATTATTCTATGTTGATATGCATATTGTGTCACCCCAAGTTAACATGTATGCTTTAAAAGATCGGACATTGTAGTTGGAAAACTTAGTGTTGTGTTTTCTACTTTTAAGGGTTTTTTTGCGCGTACGGTACGGTACGGTACGGTACGGTTAAAAGCTCTTTGTAAAAAGTGTTTTTTTAAGCTCTAAGGCCTGAGAGCTCAGTCTCTTCTTAGTATAAATATTGTAGCAATAGGGGGATGATAATTTCTCTTTAATAACTGAGTACATTCTCTGTAATGTTCTATTACGCTTGGTCTAAATGTGAGTTCCAACCATGATCACTCCCTTGAAGCAGGTGCTATGGGCAAGCTGTACCTGAACGTCTTCTGATCCGGTTTCCTGCCTCTCTTCTGAGTCATGCAACAGTATCCAGTAGTTCATAGTCCAGGACTGTTTGGCTGTCCCTTGAAATGAGTTTAGTTTAATTGGCCTGGTAGGTACCTCCTAATTTAGAAGGGTGAATGCCAAGCTGCTATGTTCTATCCTCTACCAGATATGACATCTATGGCTCAACACAATCCTCCCTATATCAACAGTGGTACTGCCATCCCAAATACAAAGTCCTCTATGGTCAGTGTAGTCATCTATTAGTTAAGTTTTGATTGGGATGCCCAGGAATAATCCCAAATCCAAAGTCCTGTGTGCTCACTGTCACCATCTATTGGTTGAGCTCTGGTTGGGAAGCATAGGTATTATTGTGTGCTCACTACCACTCCGCCCTCTATTGGTTGAGCCCTGGTGTTGAAACACAGGTGTGACTGAGAACAGTGCTGTCACCTATTGGTAGAAAATATCATGACCTGTGTACTCTCTATTGTATTGTCTATGTGTCTAATGATAGTGTCCAATGGCCAGGAAGTATGTAAATCAGTTACTGTTGCCATTTTTGTACCTCCAGAGGTTATTTCTGTACTGTCTTAAATCCCTCTAATATTACACCCTGTTATGTTTTTAGTTTACTACACATTATATATTTAGATTCATGTTGTGTCACCCTAAGCTAACTGTAGGCTGTAAAAGACTGGGCATAAAGCCGTTGGAGATGGTGATCAGTCTTTCTTTCTTTCTGAGAAGGAAGGAAATGTTATTTGTATAAGTTTTTATTTATATATATATATATATATATATATATATATATATATATATATATATATATATATATATATATATATATATAGTTGAATTGGTAATAGGTGACATTAAAATGCTGTGCTTGAAACAGGTATCATGAGGTATCTATACTTGGAGGTTTTTGGATCTGGTTTACTATTTTTCATCTGTGTTCTGCAATAGTGTTGAGCGAGCATGCTCGGCCGATGCTCGGATCGGCTCGAGCATCGCTCTGCTCGGCACATGGCGGTACTCGTACGAGTACCGCCATGTGCTCGCCCGGCATGTTCGGGTGGCGGGGATCTGTGCCGAAGGAGGCACAGATCTGAAGACGCTCCGCTGGACCACCAGGGACTGGAGGTAGGGGGCATTGCGGAGATGAAGGGGGCATTGCGGAGATGAAGGGGGACATTGCGGAGATGAAGGGGGCATTGCGGAGATGAAGGGGGCATAGCGGAGATGAAGGGGGACATTGCGGAGATGAAGGGGGACATTGCGGAAGGGGGGCATTGCGGAGATAAAGGGGGCATTGCGGAGATGAAGGGGGTATAGCGGAGATGAAGGGGGACATTGCGGAGATGAAGGGGGCATTGCGGAGATGAAGGGGGCATAGCGGAGATGAAGGGGGACATTGCGGAGATGAAGGGGGCATAGCGGAGATGAAGGGGGACATTGCGGAGATGAAGGGGGACATTGTGGAAGAGGGGCATTGTGGAGATGAAGGGGGGCATTGACCAGGCACCCTCCCCTCATCAGAGCAGGGGGTGCCTGGTGTAATGCTCATGTCGCCCCATTCAATTCAATGGGGCTCGGGTGCTCGGCCGAGCACTCGAGCCTCCGGCGGTGCTCGGTCAGAGCACCCGAGCACCCGAGCATTGGGGTGCTCGCTCAACACTATTCTGCAACAGTTTGAAGACCGAGCTGTTATGTTTTTTTCCTTCACCTGTTATGACCCCTCAATATAGGTCATTACACCCTTTAGAAACCTCCTTACTGGGTACTGGAGGCAGTATGACCCCACATGGAGGCCCAGATTGTTGCCATGCATGCCATGGGTATCATCCCACCTTTTAATAGTCCATGGTCATCAGCTGTAATCTTAGTACCCAAAAAGGATGTGACAACCTGGTTTTGTGTGGATTGTGTGCTCAATGGCATCACGTTTACAGACCCTTTTCCTGTGCCCCATGCAGATGACCTCTTAGATAGGCTGTTAAGGACTCATTTACTGATTATAACGGCTCCGAGCAACAGCTTTGGGAAGATCCCTCGATGCTCAGGAAATGTTGGAATTCATCACCATATTTGATCTGTATCAGTTTACGGTAATGCCTTTTCAGGATGAATTTTGCACTGGCTACATTCCAACTTCCAGTGTATCAAGGTAGCATAAAACTACACTTAACTACACTACACATAACTATCTATAGCCAGACTTGAGCAGAGCATCTGTGTGCTGTCTGTCGCCATTCTATTGTTTGAGACCTGGTTGGATCTCACAGGCAGCATCCCAAATCCAAAGTCCTGTGTACTCTCTGTGAGTGATATATTTTGCATGAAGAAGTTTTAGAGTTGTTCAGAATAAGTATTCTTAATCAAATTACTGTTTTAAGGCAGGTGTAATGAGCTGTTTGCATCTGGCGGTTTTTGGATCTGGTTAGTTGTTTATCATTTGAGTTGTACAGCAGTGTCCGGTAGTTTCTAGTTTAAGTTTGCTTAGCTGTATCTTGGTGCAAGATCAGTTATCTGGTAGGTGCCCCTAATATGGAAGAGTGAATGCAAAGCTGTTATGTTCTCTCATCTACCTGGTATGACCCCCTATAGCTCAACACTCATCGACATAGATCATTACACTCTTTAGAAATGTCCTTATTGGGTGCTGGAGGCAGTATGACCCCATATATTGGCCAAGATTCCTAACATGCATGCCATGGGTGTCATCCAACCTTTCCATAGTCCATGGGAATCCTCTGTAGTCTTATTACCCAAAAAGGATGTGACAACCCGGTTTTGTGTGGAATGTGTGCTCAATGGCGTCACGTTTACAGACACTTATCCTGTGTCCCATGCAGATGACCTCTTAGATAGGCTGTCAGGGACTCACTTACTGATTACAATGGCTCCAAGCAACAGCTTTAGGAAGATCCCTCGATGCTGAGGAAATGTTGGAATTCATCACCACATTTGGCCTTTATCAATTTACGGTAATGCCTTTTCAGGATGAATTTTGTTCTGGCTACATTCCGACTTCCAGTGTATCTCCCCCTTGAGTGAACAATGAGCTACGCTTGTGCTTATTTCAATAACATAACTATCCACACCCACATGTGGGGAGAGCACCTGTGTGCTCACTGTTGCCATCTATTGGTTGAACTCTGGTTGGAACGCACAGGCAGCATCCCAAATCCAAAGTCCTGTGTGCTTACTATTGCCATCTATTGGTTGAGCTCTGGTTGTGTAGCATAGGTATTATCGCAAATCCAAAGTCCCTCTGCCCTCTATTGGCTGAGCCCTGGTTGGAAAACACAGGTATTGTGTGACTGAGAACAGTGCTGTCACCTATTGGTAGAAAATATCATGACCTGTGTACTCATTATTGCCATCTATTGGTTAATGCAATGCATAGCAGTTTTGTATTGCCTTTGAGTCTACTGCTAGTGACCAATAGCCAGGAAGTATGTAAGTCAGTTACTGTTGCCATTTCTGTACCTCCAGAGGTTATTTATGTACTGTCTTAATTTTTTTTCCCATCCTAAATCCCTCTAATATTACACTCTTTTATGTTTTTAATGTTCTACACATTATGAAATAATATTAATGTTTTATCACCCTAAGCTTACTGTAGGCTGTAAAAGACTGGGCATTAATCCATGTCCATATGTAGATTTCTCTGTAATGTTTTTGATTCTTTCAAGACCAGAGTGATTCCTTTAAGTCCTATGTTTGGTGTGATCAGTCATGTGCGTGTGGCATGTCAAAGTTTTTATTTGTTTCTTGCAGGACCATGTGCTATGTGACTGTTGGTCCTTAAGAGTTTAAGCTGTTAAAACATAGCAGCTAATTTTTTTTTTTTTTTTTTGGGGGGTAGAGATGTTTAAGTAGAAGAGGTACATTTCCTTTACCCATCAAGTCAGACCTCATCAAAATCTTTGGTATCTGGTTTGGTGTAGAGGGTGTGGCCTTTAAAAGCTGGGATGAAAGACTGGCCAAAGTTAGACAGCTGCTTGGATTATGGAACCTCAGAGACCTTACCATCAAAGGGAAAATACTGGTGCTGCGGAACAAGATGCTTCCTGTTCTGCAGTATGCAGCCCGTGCTTGGCCTCCATTGGCTACAGTCTGCAGAGCCATCACAAGGACAGTTTTCTACTTTATCTGGGGCTCCAAAATGGACAGAGTAAAGCACACACTGATGTACAAGGACCCTCAAAAGGGAAGCAAAGGTGTGCCTGATATTCCCATTATGGAGAGGGCTTTCTTTGTCTGCAACTGTGTACGAAGGACTTTAAGAGACTATAACCAAAGCTCTGTGGGTAACTCCATGTCCCGCTTCTTCCTCCTCCCTCTGTGTAGGGGGCATGGCTGGGACAAGTTGGACAGTTCCATCCCCTACAACGGGACTACCCCATGATTCCACCTGGACATTTCCAAGTTTGTGAGGGAGCACAAACTGGAAGGAGTCAAGCCCAGCTTGTTGATCCCAAGAATCATCTACAAACTGATCAGAGCTAAGGACATGATGGATCAAGTTTCAGGGTTCCTGAATGCCACAGCAGAGATAGCCTGGAAAAAAAGTGGCATCAAGCAGGCTAACCAATAGACACAAGAACATGGCAAGGATGGCCATACCAGGAGGCCTCCCTCTCAGGACATTTATGATTGCAAGGCGGATGTACAGATACCGACATTCCCCACGTGCACTGTGGAAGAAGAAACAGCCCTGTATGTGTTTTGGCAGTTCCCATTTGCACAGGCTTTGTTAGACATCCTAATACCTGAACTTAGAGACAATGTTTATAGGAAGCACCTATCTTACCATTCGGTGCTTTACAGACCATTTCCAGGCACACACACAGTGGACGCTATTCAGGATACCTGGCGCATCATGTGTTGTGTAAAAGACGCTTTGTGGTTTGTTAGAAATTGTCTGGTACTCAGGAGACAGCAGCTATCAATCCAGGACTGTAGAAGGCTGATTCACAGCCACCTAAGAGGCTATTCCATCTTTGAAGAGGAGGAAGATTAAATCTCCTTCCCATGGCCCAGTCTCACCCCGCCCCCCCCCCATGCTGCCTTCATGCCCCTTCCCAACTGCCCCAATCTCCTGTTCACCTAGCTACCATCCCTATTCCACAGGTTTTTTTCTTGATGTGCCAATAAAGTAATATATATGTAAAAGCTCTGCACTGGAAAATGTAAGACAAATAATTGTATTGTTGATGTATATGTTTCTGCTATACGATATATGTACTATTATTTGTATATGTCAAAAGAAATGTATGTACCATAATTCTGTATGTGTCAATGAGAATTGTTTGTCCCATGATTTGTGTATGCCAATAAAGATTATTTCTAACCGTGTTGAAGTAGAAGGGGTGATACCTTTTGAATGAAGAAATTTGATAGATTGTTAAATTAATAGTTGCTAAATAAATCACTGTCCTAAGACAGTTGTTATGAGATGTTTGTACCTGAAGGTTTTTGGGTCAGGTTTATTGTTCCTCATGTGAGTTGTGCAACAGTGTCCAGTAGTTTATAGTTTAAGTGTGCCTGGCTGTACCTTGAAGCAAGTTCAGTGACCTGGTAGGTGCCCCCTAATTTAGAAAAGAGAATACCAAGCTGCTAGGTTCTCTCCTCTACCTGGTATGACCCCTATAGCTCAACACACATCAACATAGGTCATCACACCCTTTAGAAACCTCCTTAAGGGGTACTGGCATGCATGCCATGGGTGTCATCCAACTTTTCAATAGTCCATGGGAATCCTCTGTAGTCTTAGTACCCAAAAAGGATGTGACCATCCGGTTTTGTGTGGATTGTGTGCTCAATGGCATCATTTTTACAAACACTTATCCTGTGCCCCATGCAGATGACCTCTTAGATAGGCTGTCAAGGACTTATTTACTGATTACAATGGCTCCTAACAACAGCTTTGGGAAGATCTCTCAGTGCTCAGGAAATGTTGGACTTCATCACCACATTTGGCTTTTATCAGTTTACGGTAATGCTTTTTCAGGATTAATTTTGCACAGGCTACATTCCAACTTCCAGTGTATCTCCCCCTCAAGGGAGCACAAAGCTATGCTTGTGCTTATTTCAATGACATAACTATCTACAGCCGAACTTGAGGAGAGCACCTGTGTGCTCTCTGTCGCCATCTATTGGTTGAGCTCTGGTTGGATCGCACAGGCAGCATCCCAAATTCAAAGTCCTATGTACTCTCTGCTGCCCTCTATTGGCTGAGCCCTGGTTGGGAAACACAGGTGTGAATGAGAACAATGCTGTCACCTATTATTAGAAAATACCATGACCTCTGTATTCACTGTTGCCATCTATTGGTTGATGCAATGTGTAGCAGTTTTGTATTGCCTTTGAGTCTAATGCTAGTGACCAATAGCCAGTAAGTATGCAAATCAGTTACTGTTGCTATTTTTGTACCTCCCTGGGTTATTTCTGTACCGTCGTAATTATTTTCCCATCCTAAATAGCTCTAATATTATGCCCTGTTATGTTTTTAGCCTTCTACACATATTTATATGTATGTTGTGTCACCCTAAGCTAACTGTAGTCTCTAGAAGAATGGGCATTAAGCCGGTGAGACATGCTGACTAGGAATTTTTTTTTTTTTTTCGTGCATGTACATAAAGACTGAAGTTGGTTGTATGATGTGTTTTGTATGAAGAAATTTTATAGTCAGAATAATGGTTGCTAAATAAATCACTTTTCCAAGACTGATGTTATGAGCTGTTGGCACCTGGAGGTTTTTGGATCTGGTTTATTGTTTGTTATCTGAGTTGTATAACAGTGTCAAGTAGTTCATAGTATAAAGTTTGCCTGGCTGTATCTTGTTGCAAGTTCAGTGGTCTGGTTGGTGCCCCTAATATTGAAGAGTGAATACCAAGCTGTTGTCTTAGTACCCAAAAAGGATGTGACAACCCGGTTTTGTGTGGATTGTGTGCTCAATAGCATCAGGTTTACAGACACTTATCCTTTGCCCCATGCAGATGACCTTTTAGATAGACTGTCAGGGACTCACTTACTGATTACAATGGCTCCAAGCAACAGCTTTGGGAAGATCCCTCAATGCTGAGGAAATGTTGGAATTCATCACCACATTTGGCCTTTATCAGTTTATGGTAATGCCTTTCAGGATGAATTTTGCTCTGGCTACATTCTGACTTCCAGTGTATCTCCCCCTTGAGAGAACAATGATCTATGCTTGTGCTTATTTCAATAACATAACTTTCCACACCCACACATGGGGAGAGCACCTGTGTGCTCACTGTCACCATCTGCTGGTTGAGCCCTTGTTGGAATGCACAGGCAGCATCCCAAATCCAAAGTCCTGTGTGCTTACTATCACCATCTATTGGTTGAGCTCTGGTTGTGAAGCACAGGTATTATCGCAAATCCAACGTCCTGTGTACTCTTTTCTGCCCTCTATTGGCTAAGCCCTGGTTGGGAAACACAGTTTTTGTGTGACTGAGAACAGTGCTGTCATGTATTGGTAGAAAATATAATGAACTGTGTACTCATTATTGCCATCAATTGGTTGACGCAATGCATAGCAGTTTTGTATTTTCTATGAGTAATGCTAGTGACCAATAACCAGGAAGTATGTAAGTCAGCTACTGTTTGCCATTGCTTTACCTCCAGAGTTTATTTCTGTATTGTCTTAATTCTTTTCCCATCCGAAATCCCTGTAATATTACACTCTTTCATGTTTTTAGTATTCTACACATTATGTAATAATATTTAATGTTGTGTCACCCTAAGCTTACTGTAGGTTGTAAAAGACTGGTCATTAACCCCTGCGCATGCATTGATGTGTTAGGACTGTCATGGTTGTTTGGCATATATTGGCTATGTTTGTTGTGTGCAATAGTGGGGCTTGGAGTTGATTGCTCCAAGACCAGAGTGATTTTTTTTTTCAGTCACCCATTTGGTGTGCTGTTACATGTGACCAATCATGTGGGATGGCATGTCAAAGTTTTTGATTGACTCCTTAAAGAGTCACATGCTCTGTGCTTGTTGATCCTTAAGGGGTTAAGCTGTTGAGACATAGTGGCTAGTGGGTTTTTTTTGTTGGGTAGAGATGTTTAAGTAGAAGGGGTGTATTTTCCTTACCCATCAAGTCAGACTTCCTCAAAATCTTGGGAATCTGTTTTGGTGGAGAGGTAGTTGCCATTAAAAACTGGGATGAAAGACTGGCCAAAGTTAGACAACTGCTTGGATTATGGAGCCTCAGAGACCTTACCATCAAAGTTAAAATACTGGTGCTGTGGAATGAGACACTTCCTGTTCTGCAGTATGCGGCCCATGCTTGGCCTCCATTGGCTACAGTCTGCAGAGCCATCACAAGGACAGTTTTCTACTTTATCTGGGGCTCCAAAATGGAAAGAGTAAAGCGCACAGTGATGTACAATGACACTCGAAAGGGAGGCAAAGGTGTGCCTGATATCCCCATTATGCTGAGGGCTTTCTTTGTCTGCAATTGCATACGAAGGACTTTAAGAGACTATGACCAAAGCTCATGGGTAACTCCATATCCCGCTTCTTCATCCTCTCTCTATGTAGGGGGCGGGCTGGGACAAGTGGGACAGTTCCATCCCCTACAACTGGACTACCCCATGGTTCTAACTGGACGTTTCCAAGTTTGTGAGGGAGCACCAACTGGAAGGAGTCAAGCCCAACTTGTGGATCCCAAGAATCATCTACAAACTGATCAGAGATAAGGACATGATGGATCAAATTTCAGGGCTCCCGAATGCCGCAGCAGAGATATCCTGGAAAAATGTGGCATCAAGCAGGCTAACCAATAAACACAAGGACATGGCATGGATGGCCATACCAGGAGGCCTCCCCCTCAGGACATTTATGATTGCGAGGCGGATGTGCAGATACAGACATTGCCCCACGTGCGTTATTAGTTGAGCTCTGGTTGGGACACACAGGTTTTATCTCAAATGCAGAATCCTGTGTACTCACTGCCAGTCTGCTCTCTCTTGGTTGAGCCTTGGTGTGGAAACACAATTATTGTGTGACTGAGAACAGTGTCGCCTATTGGTAGAAAGCATCATGATCTGTGTACTCACTATTGCCATCTATTGGTTGACGCAATTCATAGCAGTTTTGTATTGCCTATGAGTAATGCTAGTGACCAATAGCCAGGAAGTATGCAAATCAGTTACTGTTGCCATTTTTGTACCTCCTTAGGTTATTTCTGTACCGTCTTAATTATTTTCCCATCCTACATAGCTCTAATATTACACCATGTTATGTTTTCAGTATTCTACACATATGTTTTGATTCATGTTGTTGTGTCACCCTAAGCTAACAGTAGGCAGTAAAAGACTGGGCACTGAGCTGTTGTGGAAGTGGAAGTTGTCCCTTCTTAAAGTTCTCTGGTCAAGCCACTGACCTGTTTGATGAAGGAGGCTTCTCGGCCTTTTGGCTAGGATCAAGTGTAGTACCTGCTCAGGTATGTGGCAGATGCCTGAGTGGGGGTGGCATGCTATGCTTGGTCGGAGGTCAGGGGTGAGCAGAAGCCTGGGGTTGCAAAATGCTGCTGGACAACACTGACACGTGAAGGGAGAACAGGAGTTTGGTGGAGCACGGCATATGCACTCAGAACTTCTTTTTATTTTATTCACTTCTTCTGCCCTGGCCATCTGGCTGGAGAGCAGCGAAGAATTTTTATAATTCCAGCCAGGAGGCTGGGGCCTTAACAGGCACCTTATCTCTACTCACTGAGCACGTTTTGCACATGTGAGGTTTGAGTTTTTTTGAGCACTTATGGACTTAGCACTTATCACGACACAAGCACTTATCACTGGAAATACCGCAGTGGTGCAGGGTCGGAAGACTCTGCTCTGGTGGGGGACGTGGATGACTGCCTCCCCTGATCGAGACTGAGGCTCCTCTCTCCGGAGGGAGCTGAAGATTGAAGCCCTGGGGTAGAGATGCTGACGCTGAGGCCGACGCCAAAGACCCCAGGGTGAAAGCCCTCCTCTCCTCTTCGGAGAGAGGAGGAGAAGCTAAAGGGCCCCCCCTAGCATTGGCGAAGGGGGGCTGAAGGCTGACCCTGCCCCAGAAGAAGCATGTAACTCACAAGAAGTCACGAGCACTGCTGGAGTAGGAAGAAGCACAGGAGCACAGTTATGAAGACTGCACGCACCCCGGGCTTATATTCAACACCATTTGATGAAGGAGGCTTCTTGCTTCTCGGCCTTTTGGCTAAGATCAAGTGTAGTATCTGTCCCTTTGCGTCTTGGGGGCAGAGAAGCACTTGGTCTGACGCCATGGCTGGGGAGCAGAGAGCCTGGGGTGTGAAGACCGTGCTGCAAACACGTGCACATGAGCCACATGGGTATCGTTGGAGCACCGCACAGCACTTCTTGGACTTTCTATTATTTTTTGCACTTCTTCTGCCCCAGTCTTCTGGCTGGAGGCAGCGAAGAATTTTTATAATTACAGCCAGGAGGCTGGGGCCTTAACAGGCACCTATTTATTTATTTATTTCATCACTGCACATTTTTTGCACTGATGATTGGATTGATTTTTGCACTATTTATTGACGAAGAGCACTTCACGGAACGCACAGCACTTAAACACTGTAAAAGCTGTAAAAGACTGTGCATTAAGCTGTTGGGCATGGTGGTTAATGGTTTTTCTTTTGTTTTTGTTTGTGTAGGTGTTGGTGCATAAGGTGTGATGCCTTTTTGAATTGTGTTTTGCAGTTGAATTGATAGGTGGCATTTAAATCATGGGCCTAAACCAGTTGTTATGGGCTCTCTGTATCTGGAGGTTTTTGGATCTGGTTTACTGTTTCTTATCTGAGTTGTGCAATAGTGTCTAGTAGTTCATAGTCTAATTCAGACTGGCTGTCCTTTGAAGTAAGTTCAATGATCTGGTAGGTGCTCCCTAATATAGAAGGGTGTGTACAGAGCTGTTATGTTCTCTCCTCCACCTGGTACGACCCTTATAGCTCAACACACATCAACATAGGTCATCACATCCTTTAGGAACCTCCTTACTGGGTACTGGAGGCAGTATGACCCCACATGGAGGCCCAGGTTGTTGCCATGTATACCATGGGTATCATCCCACCTTTCAATAGTCCATGGTTATCAACTGCAATCTTAGTACCCAAAACGCATGTGACAACCTGTTTTGTGTGGATTCTGTGCTCAATGGCATCACGTTTACAGACCCTTATCCTGTGCCCCATGCAGATGACCTCTTAGATAGGCTGTCAAGGACTTATTTACTGATTACAATGGCTCCTAGCAACAGCTTTGGGAAGATTCCTCAATGCTCAGGAAATGTTGGAATTCATCACCACATTTGACCTGTATCAGTTTACGGTAATGCCTTTTCAGGATGAATTTTGCAACGACTACATTCCGACTTCCAGTGTATCTCCCCCTTAAGGGAGCACAAACGTATGCTTGTGCTTATTTCAATAACATAACTATCTACAGCCGGACTTGAGGAGAGCACCTGTGTGCTCTCTGTCACCATCTGTTGTTTGAGCCCTGGTTTGGAAACACAGGTATTGTGTGACTGAGAACAGTGCTGTCACCTATTGGTAGAAAATATCATGACATGTGTACTCACTATTGCCATCTATTGGTTGATGCAACGAGTAGCAGTTTTGTATTGTCTATGAGTCTAATTCTAGTGACCAATAGCCAGGATGTATGTAAATCAGTTATTGTTGCAATTTCTATAACTCCAGAGGTTATTTCTGTACTGTCTTAATTTTTTTCCCATCGTAAACCCCTCCAATATTACACCCTGTTATGTTTTTAGTTTTCGACACATCATATATTTAGATTCATGTTGTGTCACCCTAAGCTGAATGTAAGCTGTAAAATACTGTGCATTAAGCTGTTGGGCATGGTGGCTAATGGTTTGTCTTTTGTTTTTGTTTGTGTAGGTGTGGGTGCATAAGGTGCATAAGCCTTCAATGGCTCAATATCACTGTCACCTTCCTTTGGCTCTTTGACCCACCATGACCCATGCCCCATATTCCCCCCCCCCAGGTAAATGCCCACAAAGACTTTAATATAGTAAAATAAAGTACAAGTGTTGAGTTCAATAAAGTGATGTACCTGTGCGCTGCCAAAGTACACTGCGTTGCAGGTATTAAGAATGTTATTGTTTTAAATGTATGAATGCACTCTGTATTGGAAAGCATTACTGGACAAAGAAATGTTGTATTGTATTTTCCATGTCAAAATAAAGATTATTTAAAAAAAAAAAAAAAAAAGTTGGTGCATAAGGTGTGATGCCTTTTTGAATTGTGTTTTGCAGTTGAATTGATAGGTGGCATTTAAATCATGGGCCTAAACCAGTTGTTATGGGCTCTCTGTATCTTGAGGTTTTTGGATCTGGTTTACTGTTTCTTATCTAAGTTGTGCAATAGTGTCTAGTAGTTCATAGTCTAATTCAGTCTGGCTGTCCTTTGAAGTAAGTTCAATGATCTGGTAGGTGCTCCCTAATATAGAAGGGTGTGTACAGAGCTGTTATGTTCTCTCCTCCACCTGGTACGACCCCTATAGCTCAACACACATCAACATAGGTCATCACATCCTTTAGAAACCTCCTTATTGGGTACTGGAGGCAGTATGACCCCACATGGAGGCCCAGGTTGTTGCCATGCATGCCATGGGTATCATCCCACCTTTCAATAGTCCATGGTTATCAGCTGTAATCTTAGTACCCAAAAAGGATGTGACAACCTGGTTTTGTGTGGATTGTGTGCTCAATGGCATCACTTTTACAGACCCTTTTCCTGTGCCCCATGCAGATGACCTCTTAGATAGGCTGTTAAGGACTCATTTACTGATTACAATGGCTTCTAGCAAAAGCTTTAGGAAGATCCTGCGATGCTCAGGAAATGTTGGAATTCATCACCACATTTGGCCTGTATCAGTTTACGGTAATGCCTTTTCAGGATGAATTTTGCACTGACTACATTCCGACTTCCAGTGTAGCACAAAACTACGCTTGTGCTTATTTCAACAACATAACTATCTACAGCCAGACCTGAGGAGGGTATCTGTGTGCTCTCTGTCACCATCTATTGTTTGAGCCCTGGTTGGATCGCACAGGCAGCATCCCAAATCCAAAGTCCAGTGTACACTCTGCTGCCCTCTATTGTTTGAGCCCTGGTTGTGAAACACAGGTATTGTGTGACTGAGAACAGTGCTGTCACCTATTATTAGAATATATCATGACCTTTATACTCACTATTGCCATCTATTGGTTGACACAATGTGTAGCAGTTTTGTATTGCCTTTGACCTATTGCCTTTGAGACTAATGCTAGTGACCAATAGCCAGGAAGTATGTAAATCAGTTACTGTTGCCATTTCTACAACTCCAGAGGTTATTTCTGTACTGTCTTAATTCTTTTTCCATCCCAAATCCCTCTAATATTACAACCTGTTATGTTTTTAGTTTTCTACACATTATGTTTAGATTCATGTTGCGTCACCCTAAGCTATCGGTAGGCTTTAAAAGACTGGGCATTAAGCTGTTGAGTTGTGGTGGTTAGTGTTTTTGTGTGTTTGTATGAGTGATACATGTATGTACAGAAACGGTGCAGTTGGTAGAATGGTATACTTTGCGTGATGAAATTTTATAGTTGGTTAGAATGGGGCATAAAAGTTGAAGTCCTTTGCTACTAGCCAGGTCTGAAGAGTTCCTTGCCTCTTCAAGTCATAATATGCCAACCAGGGCTGAATTTCTACTTACTAATGGCGACTGGAAGTTTTGAGCCCTGGCTTAGAATAATTGTTGCTAAGTAAATCATTGTTCTAAGGCAGGTGTTATGAGCTGTTTGCACCTGGAGGTTTTGGGAACTGGTTTGTTGTTTATCATCTGGGTTGTACAACAGTGTCCAGTAGTTCATATTTTAAGTTTGTTTGGCTGTATCTTGGTGCAAGTGCAGTGATCTGGTAGGTGCCCCCTAATATTGAAGAGTGAATACAAAGCTGTTATGTTCTCTCATCTACCTGGTACGATCCCCTGTAGCTCAACACTCATCAACATAAATCATGACACTCTTTATAAATCTCCTTACTGGGTGCTGGAGGCAGTATGACCCCCATATAGAGGCCCAGATTCCTAACATGCATGCCATGGGTGTCATACCACCTTTCCATAGTCCATGGGAATCCTCTGTAGTCTTATTACCCAAAAAGGGTGTGACAACCCAGTTTTGTGTGGATTGTATGCTCAATGGCATCACGTTTACAGACAGTTATCCTGTGCCCCATGCAGATGACCTCTTAGATAGGCTTTCAGGGACTCACGATTACAATGGCTCCAAGAAACAGCTTTGGGAAGATCCCTCGATGCTGAGGAAATGTTGGAATTCATCACCACATTTGGCCTTTGTCAATTTATGGTAATGCCTTTTCAGGATGAATTTTGCTCTGGCTACATTCTGTCTTCCAGTGTATCTCCCCCTTGATGGAACAATGAGCTATGCTTGTGCTTATTTCAATAACATAACTATCTACACCCTCACTTGGGGAGAGCACTTGTGACAGGCATTATGACCTTTTGGCACTTGGAGGTTTTTGGATCTGGTTTATTGTTTATCATCTGAGTTGTATAACAGTGTCAAGTAGTTCATAGTTTAAAGTTTGCCTGGCTGTATCTTGGTGCAAGCTCAGTGGTCTGGTTGGTTCCCCTAATATTGAAGAGTGAATACCAAGCTGTAGTCTTAGTACCCAAAAAGGATGTGACAACCCGTTTTTGTGTGGATTGTGTGCTCAATAGCATCAGGTTTACAGACACTTATCCTTTGCCACATGCAGATGACCTCTTAGATAGGCTGTCAGGGACTCACTTACTGATTACAATGGCTCCAAGCAACAGCTCTGGGAAGATCCCTCGATGCTGAGGAAATGTTGGAATTCATCACCACATTTGGCCTTTTTCAGTTTACGGTAATGCCTTTTCAGGATGAATTTTGCTCTGGCTACATTCCGACTTCCAGTGTATCTGCCCCTTGAGGGAACAATGAGCTATGCTTGTGCTTATTTCAATAACATAACTATCCACACCCACACGTGGGGAGAGCACCTGTGTGCTCACTGTCACCATCCACTGATTGAGCCCTGGTTGGAACGCACAGGCAGCATCCCAAATCCAAAGTCCTGTGTGCTTACTATCGCCATCTATTGGTTTAGCTCTTGTTGTGAAGCACAAGTATTATCACAAATCCAAAGGCCTGTGTACTCGTTGCTGCCCTCTATTGGCTGAGCCCCGGTTGGGAAACACAGGTTTTGTGTGACTGAGAACAGTGCTGTCACCTATTGGTAGAAAATATAATGAACTGTATACTCATTATTGCCATCTATTGGTTGACGCAATGCGTAGCAGTTTTGTTTTGACTTTGAGTCTACTGCTAGTGACCAATAGCCAGGAAGTATGTAAGTCAGTTACTGTTGACATTTCTGTACCTCCAGAGGTTATTTCTGTATTGTCTTAATTCTCTTCCCATCCTAAATCCCTGTAATATTACACCCTTTTATGTTTTTAGTATTCTACACATTAAGTAATAATATTAATGTTGTGTCACCCTAAGCTTACTGAAGGTTGTAAAAGACTGGGCATTAACCCCTGCGCATACTCTGATGTATTAGGCATGTCATGATTGCTTGGCATATGCTTGTTATATTTACTGTGTGTAATTGTGGGGGCTGGAATTAATTGCTTCAAAACCAGGTTGGTTTTTTACAATTCTTCATAAGGTGTGCTGTTACATATGATCAGTTATGTGCGATGGCATGTCAAAGTTTTTGATTTGGTGCCTGGTGAGACATAGCAGCTAGTGGTTTTTTTTTTGTTGGGTAGGGATGTTGAAGTGGAAGGGGAACGTTTTCCTTACCCATCAAGTCAAACTTCCTCAAAATCTTGGGAATCTGGTTTGGTGGAGAGGGTGTGGCCATTAAAAGCTGGGATGAAAGACTGGCCAAAGTTAGACAACTGCTTGGATTATTGAGCTTCAGAGACCTTACCATCAAAGGGAAAATACTGGTGCTGTGGAATGAGACACTTCCTGTTCTGAAGTATGTGGCCCATGCTTGGCCTCCATTGACTACAGTCTGCAGAGCCATCACAAGGACAGTTTTCTACTTATCTGGGGCTTCAAAATGGAAAGAGTAAAGCACACAGTGATGTACAATGACCCTCAAAAGGGAGGCAAAGGTGTGCCTGATTTCCCCATTATGCTGAAGGCTTTCTTTGTCTGCAACTGCATACGAAGGATTTTAAGAGACTATGACCAAAGCTCATGGGTAACTCCATGTCCCGCTTCTTCCTCCTCCCTCTATGTAAGGGGCATGCTGGGGCAAGTGCGACAGTTCCATCCCCTACAACAGGACTACCCCTTGGTTTTACCTGGACGTTTCCAAGTTTGTGAGGGAGCACCAACTGGAAGGAGTCAAGCCCAACTTGTGGATCCCAAGAATCATCTACAAACTGACCAGAGATAAGGACATGGTGGATCAAATTTCAGGACTCCCGAATGCCACAGCAGAGATAGCCTGGAAAAATGTGGCATCAAGCAGGCTAACCAATAGACCCAAGGACATGGCATAGATGACCATACAGGGAGGCCTCCACCTCAGGACATTTATGATTTTGAGGCGGATGTGCAGATACAGACATTTCCCCACGTGGATTATTAGTTGAGCTCTGGTTGGGACGCACAGGTTTTATCGCAAATGCAAAATCCTGTGTACACACTGCCAGTCTGCTCTCTCTTGGTTGAGCCCTGGTGTGGAAACACAGGTATTGTGTGACTGAGAACAGTGTCGCCTATTGGTAGAAAACATCATGATCTGTGTACTCACTATTGCCATCTATTGGATGACGTAATGCATAGCAGTTTTGTATTGCCTATGAGTAATGCTAGTGACCAATAGCCAGGAAGTATGCAAATCAGTTACTGTTGCCATTTTTGTATCTCCATAGGTTATTTCTGTACCGTCTTAATTATTTTCCCATCCTAAATAGCTCTAATATTACACCCTGTTATGTTTTTAATGTTCTACCCATATTTTTCTCTTCATGTTTTGTCACCCTAAGCTAACGGTAGGCAGTAAAAGACTGGGCACTAAGTTGTTGGAGCATGGTGAAAAGTGTCAAGGGAAGGGAAGGGAAGGGAAGGGAAGGGAAGGGAAGGGAAGGGAAGGGAAGGGAAGGGAAGGGAAGGGAAGGGAAGGGAAGGGAAGGGAAGGGAAGGGAAGGGAAGGGAAGGGAAGGGAAGGGAAGGGAAGGGAAGGGAAGGGAAGGGAAGGGAAGGGAAGGGAAGGGAAGGGAAGGGAAGGGAAGGTTTTCTGATCTGCTTTGTTTTGTTATTTCTTCTCTGAGTTGTGCAACAGTGTTCCTAGTTTAAGTCACTCTGGCTGTTCTTTGATGTAAGTTCAGTGTAATTGATGTGGTAGGTGTACCCTAATCTGGAACGGTTACTGCCAAGCTGCTATATTCTCTCCTGTACCTGGCATGAACCCTACAGTTCAACACACCATTGACATAGATCATCACATCCTTCAGAAACCTCCTTACCGGCTTCAAGAGGTAGCATGACCTCACATGGAGTCTCAGATTGCCGACATGTGTGCCCTGGGTGTCATCCAGCCTTCCAAAAGTCCATAGGTATCCCCCGTTGCCTTAGTACTAAAAAGTATGGGACAATCCAGTTCTGAGTCGATTATCAGAAGCTTAATGGCATCATGGTTACAGATATTTATACTATTCCCCATGTAGATGAGCTCTCAGATACACTGCCAGGGGCTAACTTCCTGACTACAATGGCTTATAACAACAGCTTTTGGAACATTCCCTTTTCCCTCCCTCGATGATTAGGAAAAGTCATAATTCACCTCTCCATTTGTCTTGTATCAGTTTATGGTCATGCTCTGGGTACATTTTAGCTTCCGGTGGATCTCCTCCTCGAGGGAGCACAAAGCTATGCTTCTGCTTATTTCAGTGACCTAACCAACTACCGCCGCACTTGGGATGAGCACCTGTGACATCTGGGTGATGTGCAGGATTCTTTAGGCTGGGTTAAACATCCGACACAATAGTATCAGTACCTGAGACATGAGGTGGGAAATGGGAAGCTAGGACTACAGCCTGTGAAGGTAGTTTTATATTTAACTGGAGAGTTCTTCAGACTATAAAACAACTGCTTGTCTTCTTGGGGATGTCTGGTAATTATAAAAATGTGTCCCTTCTTATGGCTCCCTGGTCAAGTCTGTGACCTATATGATGAAGAAGGCACTATCCCACTCATATTTAGAGGGATTTAGGGATGCAACAAAACCTTCAAAGCCCTTAAACAGGTCCTGGGCAGCGGCCCATATTGGCCAACCCCATACTACAGGTACAGATTCTTGTAGCAGACGAATGCCTCCGTTTTTGGCATCAAGGATGTACTTAGCCAGGTTGACAGATATGCAGCCATTGAGAAGTAATACCTAGTTCTCATGTGGGCACTCAAAAGCCTCCAACTTTATTTCTATGGCTGGGACTTATTTGCTAAAACCTATCACAACCAGGGTCATGTAAATGGCCTTTGCAGACAAGAGGACTATTAATGACTTTATACTTTTGGACAGTTTTCATATTTGGACAATGCCACTCCGAACTTCCCTCTCTTTTCCAAGGGTGGGTACATCTTTACAACTTAAAGTTGAATTCTTTAGGTGCAATAACACAATGGCCTGAAAATGTACAGTGGTGCTGTTGCTACACCATCCTATTGAGATTCATGGTCCAGGACCAAAGTTGTCCATAGGATTGTGTAGCAACAGTGCCACTGTACAATTTCAGGACAATGTGATATTGCACTTAAAAAATTCAACTTTGAGCTGTAATAGCTTTTGAATAAAACACCTTTCAGCAGTGGGCGTACCCTTGTTTTACTCAGGGAGATAAACCCTACAACATATATATATTTTTTACATTTTAAGTATTACTATCCCTTTAAGAATCAGATGCTACTCTCCTTGGAGGGAGCTGAAGATGGATGCCCTGGGGTTGGAAGCTATATGTTGAAGACCCTTCTCTCCCCCCCCGAGCGGTGGAGTAGAAGTCAAAGGGCCCTAAAGCTTTTAATGTCTATGGGGGCTGAAGGATAACCTGGTCCCTTGAACTACATTGTTGAACCCACAAGTGGACACAGTGCAGGGATGGGGATAGAAGAGGCACAGGAATGTAATGCACCAAGATAGCACAGAACCTTGGGTTAATCAGCACTAGGGGTGGGTGATAAGTGAGAAAAATTTCTCATATGACTTTTTGTGAAAAACGGCAGAATTTTTGCTTTTTTTGCTAGTTTCCTCTTTTTCTCCAATGCAAAATTTTCCTCATTTTCACCTATTCCAGTACAATTTTCACCTATTCAACACATTTTTCTCCTGTTCTAGCACATTTTTCTCCTATTCCAACACATTTTTTCCTATTCCAATACATTTTACCTATGCTTAATATGGGGCAACATTTCCCAGCACAATATTACTTCTTCTGAGGACTGTAGTGGAGAAATAAGTAGCTGGAAGTCAAGGTTGTGAGTCCTACAGCAACATATACCTTGAAAAATGTGTTTGCATGTAGAGTGACTTCGTCCTATGCCCACAACACTTACTTCCTGCTTAAAGGGATAGTAATGTTTCATAATAAAAGCAGCTCTAATTAATCATCATAGTATTTGGAGTGCAAGAGTAATTCAATCACAAAGTATCCCCCTCCCGTCCCTTTTACTGATGTAACACTGTTCAGCCAGATCAAAAGGGAGGCGCAAAGAGGGACAATCTTCAATTAAGATAAGGGAAAAACCTGAAAAACTTGTCAAGGGGGGCAGGGCTTTCATTGTTTTCATTGAAAGAAGATTGTCCCCTGCTGTTATCTGTCTGGTCTATGGACTGGATTCCACATCTGAGAAGAGATGGCTTACACTAGGTAAAAGGGGCGAGAGGGGGAAACTTTGCTTGTGAATATCTCTCAAACCATAAAGGTTTGAGAGATAAGACTTATATAATTCTTCATGTTTTTTTAATGCCTACAAAACAAAATAAAGATAAAACAAAGTATTACTCTCCCTTTAAGTGACACTGGCACATATTCATGATGATGTCAAGTGATTTAAAAAAATAAAGTGCAACCTACAATGTGGCAGATGTGTATGGTAGTGGTGGTGGAAGACTGGCGTGGTGTGATTGACAACTGCATCCACCCTGGGAGGAGAGAGGTCATCATCATTTATTGCACATACTGCAGGAACAATTGCTGCAGTCAGTTTTTGTACTACCAGTTTACTCCCACATCCCTGCACTGCTTCTCCTTTCCTCCTTCCTCTTATGAATTTGCTAGATAGTACTCAACTACTGTGTGTGTGTTTTTATTCTCTACAGTACACAACTGATGGAGTGTGATGTCTTGCCTTGGCCCTCAACAAAATTCTCAATGTTGTCTGTTGTCTAGCAGGTTTGCCTCAGTCACAGACCTCTCAATCAGCTGTCTAATATATGCATTTGTTTAATTATTTATGTTTTTTATTTATTTATTTAATTTTTAAGTTGCCCACCCTATCTTATCGCAGTTAGTCCCCCAAAAAATATATATAACTAAAAAAACTTCTTTCCACAGACTTCTCCAGCATAGAGACAATAAAAGTAAAATCAGCAAGCAATTTGAACCCCCAACTGCCTGTTTCTTGCCAGTTAGTCACACCAAATTTTGGGGTATCTTAGGTCAACTTCCTTCATCCCTTCTTCTCCTCATTGTGCCCCCAGACTCTCCTACTACAGAGAACAAATGTCCTACCTAAATGACTCCTTAAAACTAAGCTTCAATTCCCCTTTATTTTCCTATCTTCTCTAGCTCAAAAACATGGTGATCTCCATACCTGGGAACTTGACAGGCAGGGCTACCCGGAGGGCAACCCTGCCAGCAAGATTGGGGAGGGAAATGATGCGATTTGCCTCATAAAAGGGTCGGGGCTTATTCATGAGGGGGGGGCAGAACAAAAAAAAGGGCAAAATATATGGTGAATGAGGGTAAGAGGGCGGGGAATGGGAGGAACTGGGGCGGGATGGAGAACAGCCCGGAGATTGAGAGACTTCCCCGGAGACCCGGTAATTCACTGTGAAATCTGGAGTCTCCGGGGCAAAACCGGAGAGTTCCCAGGTATGGTGATCTCTCCTCTCACAAACACAGAATGGCATGCTGTGAGAGCTGCCTGGAACTATTTTTGCTGGGACCGTGGCAAACTGCATCCTTGAACTACTACTTTATTCTCACGTCCCGGCACTGCTCCCCCCCCCCCCTTCCCCATGCACGTTTGCTGGACATTACACAACTACTCTGTGTTTTTTTACTGTACAGTACACAACACAACTGATGGAGCTGAATGATGCCTTGCCTAAGCCCAGTCAGCTGTCTGTCACTGTCACCTAAGGTATTTAGTTTTTTTTAGTCTTTTTTATTTATTTTTTTATTATTATTTTTTTTTTTAAGTTGTCCTCCATGTTGTCTTTTCACAGTCTGTCCAAAAAAATTATAACTGAAAAACAAAATTAACAACTTCTTTCCCGATACTTCCCCACCCAGCACAGAGACGATATCAGCAAGATCAGCAAGCAAATAGGTCCCCAGCTGCCTGTGGCTTGCCAGTCAGTCACATGGAATTTTGGAGTGTTTGGGGACAACCTCCTTCCTACCTTCTACTCCCCAGAGTGCCCCACTCTCATAATACACATTTACACAGAATAAATGTCCTACTAAAAGATTCCCTAAACCAAACTTCATTTCCCCTCCCTGTCTTCTCTATCTCAAACAAGGTGCTGTTCTCTCCTCTCACAAACACAGAAAGGCGTGGTAGGAGAGCCTGACAGCCTTTTAAATGGCTGTAGAAAACATTTGTGTTGTGGAGAAACATTTTTCTTCCCATTGATTTCAATGGGCGAGATAGTTGGGAAAAAAGCCGAAACTGCACTTTTCACAGGAAATTATTCAACAAGTGGAAAGTGCCTTATTCGCCGATTTCAGTTTGAGGTGAAAATTTTTGCCCATCCCTAATCAGTACCAGTGAGTGAGTGGCTGATTGGTTTCTGTTTGTTTGTTTATTTATTTATTTATTTATTTATTTGTGTGTCTTGTCATCTCAAAGTGTTTTGTAAAACGTGGTGTTGGCATGTCTGGCCAGAATGGTTGGTAGAGATCTTGGAGGGGAGAGTATAATCCACTGTCTGCAGCAAGGAGCAGAGGGGACAATACCTGCCAGTCAGCCTGTACCAGCTGTTTTAAGGCAGTGATCTGCGAGTTGGCGGAAGTGCTAGTCCTAAATCCACTGCCCTAAATCAGCTACTATGGGCTGGCAGTACCAGGACATCTTCCAATCTGGTTGACCACCTCTCCTATGTGTGATGCATCAGGATCCAGTAGCTCACAGTCCAGGTCTTTCTGGTGGTCCCTTGAGGCAAGTCCAGTGCAAATGACCTGGTAGGTACCACCTAATCTAGAAGGGTGCATACCAAGGAGTTGTACAGAGTTTGACTACCCTTCTCTAGTATATCTAAAAAAACATTTTACATTTTAACAATCATTAAGTGTATTTTTGCAAACCATGCCATTTTTGGGCTTATATATTTAATTTTTTTTAGAGAAAGAAACTAATTCCACATGAGTAATTTTCTTCTTTGAAGAACACTTTTTTTATAAAGCAATTCACAGAAAAGGTTGTTCTAGGTTGAATTCCATTGAACAGGCAGGTACTATGATGTAATACATGATGCACAGGTTCAGAGATAAATGTAGTATTATAGTCAAGATGTATGTGCAATGGTTGTTTTTGACAAGCAGATGATATATATCAAACAGTGACCTCATTCTCACATGAGCCTTCATGTCATGATATATTCTTCTTTGAGGATGACTCATCCTACAGATATTCCAGAAGCTTTAAGGTGGCAGTCCACTTTGTTTTTGACTTTACATATTTTACAATTTAACCTTTTATTTTACATTTTTATATTCCTAACAAAAAGCTTGCTGAATTTCTGTCTCCTTAGCTTTGTGTCAGGGGCGTGAAAGCAGGGACAATGATACAATGTTACACTTGGCCCTCAGCATTGAGTGCCCTATATGATATAGAGCATATTGCATCATTGTATCACCTGGATTGTGAAAGCTCTCCGGAATCATAAATTCAGTGAGCTCTCACTTAGGGACATAAGAACAGGTGCAAGTGTATGCTAATTAGTTTATGTGCTATGAATAAATCTAGATAAACGGGTAATTTCTAATATTACAATAATTGCTCAGTTTGGCTACAAGTAAAACTAATTAGTATATTGTGCTGGGACTTAGCATGAAGGCCCACATGTTGACAAAATATAAAAGTTCAAAAACTGTTTATTTTGCATAAGGACGACTAGTACAAAATAAAGGCAACTTTTAATTATCTGTAGATCAGACAAAACTTGTCTTAGTATGACAGGTTCACTTTAATCTTGACATAAAATTTTAATGGTCACAAAGAATCAATTCTACATTGATTAGCTTTCCAAAAACTTACGCAATAGGTACCACATATCATGTTCATGGAGGCAGACATGTCTTTTGAAGGGTTCTGGGAACCCATAGTTTTCCAGTCTAAGTCTTCTTAGAATGTTTTTAGGGGGAAGACTTTTATGTCTTGGAGTCCTGCAGCAAAGAATCATATCTTTTTCAAGGCCGGATTTACATCTCAGGAGCCTGTAGGCATAGAATTCTGAAGCGCGTGCAACCCCCCCCCCCCTCCGATCTGCCAACTCCATGGGACACCTCCACAATGCTCATCAGCTCCATATTGCCCCCATCAGCTCCATATTGCCCCTCACATTGCCCCCCATCATCTCCATATTGCCCCCATCAGCTCCATCTTGCCCCCCATCAGCTCCATATTGCCCCTCACATTGCCCCCATCGTGTTCATATTGCCCCTCACATTGCCCCCATCATGTCCATATTCCCTCACATTGACCCTATCATCTCAATATTGCCCCTCACATTGCCCCCATCATTTCCATATCCCCTCACATTGCCCCCATCATCTCAATATTGCCCCTCACATTGCCCCATCGTCTCTATATCCCTTCAATTTGCCCCATCATGCCCATATTGCCCCTCACATTGCCCCCATCATCTCTATATTACCTCACATTCCCCCCTTCATTTCCATATCCCCTCACATTGCCCCCATCATCTCAATATTGCCCCTCACATTGCCCCCTCATCTCTATATCCCCTTACATTGCCCCCATCATGCCCGTATTGCCCCTCACATTGCCCCATATTGTCCATATTGCCTCTCCCATTGCCACATCATGTCCATATGCCCTCACATTGCCCCCATCATGTCCATTTTGCCCCTCACATTGCCCCATCATGTCCATATGCCCTCACATTGCCCCCATCATGTCCATATCCCCTCACATTGCCCCATCATGTCCATATTGCCCCTCACATTGCCCCATCAACTCAATATTACCCCCATCATGTCCATATTGCCCCTCACATTGCCCCCATCATCTCAATATTGCCCCTCACATTGCCCCCATCATCTCCATATTAACCCCCTTTTCCTACCTCGCTGGAAAAGAGAGGTATGTGACTCCTTTGGCATACAGCTGTAACTGCTGGAGCTCTCGCACGGTCTTTAATGCAGAGAGCTGGGAAATGATGTCATCTCCAAGCGCTCTGCATTATTACTAAAGAGCCGATGCGACAAGGGAGCATCCTAAATTTGTGCTGAACCCTCTCTGTCATCTTTCATAAGTGCTAATTTTTTGGTGTATTTGTAGCACTTTTAAAGAGACGCTATCACCTGTCCTAATCATCCTCTAGGTGCGAGTAGGCATCCACCCCTTTGGCAGCAGTTTCAGAAAGAGAAGGGAGGAGCGATTTCAGCACAGGAGAATAATCATGCAGGTTGCACCATGCAGGTTAGATAACTCAGCTCTGTTGAGAGTAAAATGTCCGTAACTACTAAACCAGAAATCTTTAAAACCATTATACTGATTAATGTGCATGAAACACAAGTTATATGCATTTTAAATTGATTAATATGAGTAAAAGTTGGCAGGTGTCCATTAGGAAACGTCTTAGTTTCCATCTTTTTAAATGTTTCATCATATTTACTCTGGGAGAGTAGTCCCACTACACCTTGATGATAGATGATAACCTTTTGCTGGATTGTTGGCTTTGCCAATAAGAGAGCGTTTTGGATGTATTAGAGAAATTGCCAAGGCAGTCCACTGCAGCCCACCTCTTAGAGGGCCTCTTCTTAATCCCAGACAGGAAAACCACAAAAAAGGCAGACAGTTGCAGGGCACATATTCTACCACATTCTACCATATTCTACCACATATTCTACCAATAACCATCAGTCCAATTGTGGATGTCAAAGCGGAGGAGGAGTGATGGTTTTAGACCATCTATGATTTTATTACTGTTGCAACAACACAATGACTTGGATCAAGTAGTCAGTCATATTCTAGTTCCATTTAGTCTTACAAAACTGCATGTTATGTTTTGATGGCTACATAAACCTTTTGTATCCCATACTTATTGCATGTATTATATCATTCCTGGACTATTCTTCTATAATTATTGATCCCCTGAAGATGCTGTTCAACATTGTTGGTCATGTTGTCAATAATGAGATTTTGGTTGGTTATCAGTAGATCTCAATAGACAACAAATAGCAACATCACCACCTAGGGCTGGATTCTATTACAGGTGCTAATTGTATCTCTGCTTTTATCTCCAGTTTTCCCCATAGATTTCAATACGAAAATGTTTGATAAAACAGGCATTAACATGTTTTGATAAAACAGGAGTTAACATTTAGCACCTACAATAGAATTTAGCACCTGCAATAGATCTGGCCTCTGGTGGTGAATTTTCAGGAAATTGCTTTTTGATTTTCAAAATAAGTAGAAGCTTTAATAACCATTGATTAAAACATCGCCCAGCCATGGTAGTGCTATTGTCTGACCCAACAGGGAAAGCCCTACTACTGTGTATATTTGTAGAGAGAGAGAGAAGAGGGGTGATAGAGATAGATAGACAGACAGATAGATAGATAGATAGATAGATAGATAGATAGATAGATAGATAGATAGATAGATGGATAGATAGATAGATAGATAGATAGATAGATAGATAGATAGATAGATAGATAGATAGATAGATAGATAGATAGATAGATAGATAGATGGATAGGTAGATAGATAGATAGATAGATAGATAGATAGATAGATAGATAGATAGATAGATAGATAGATAGATGAGTCTATATTATTATTTGTAAACATGTATGTGTGTCGTGTTCATTGTTTGGAAATGTGTGTGTGTGTGTATGATTTTTTTCATTATAAGGCTATAAAAATTCCTTTAACCACTACAATGTAGACTCCAATGATTTTCTAGTGAGTTGGACACCTTTCAAGCACCCAAGGGGTTAAGCCATGATCTGCATGTTGCTTTCTTTTCCAACAGCAAAAGTGTTACAAAATATTTAGCTTTTGCCAGAGTGGTACGTAATGTATTGCAAAGCAATGTGTTGCATACACCTCTGGCACTCAAAGGTTTAATCCTTTAAGGACCAGAGATGTGTGCAATGCATTTGTGAATTAACACTCTATATTTCCCTTTGGACCTTAACCCTTCACGTGCCAGAGAGCTCTCTCTGGCACTAAAAAGAGTTAAAGAGTTAAACAAAATATCCTGGGGGCTATGTTTTTCCCTTGACAAGGGGATAAAGTCAATGCCTGCGACAGGTTCATGATTAATTTCACACCGTGCAATGTCTATACCTGTATATGAAACGATACACCTGTCCCTAAGAGTGGGAGGAAAAAGAAAAGCCTGTGTCTATATTTGCATGAGACATCAGAAAGTCTTGTATTGACATAAGGCAGAGGCCCTGAACACATAAATCACATGGGGCTCCTGACTTCCTGTGAGTACAATGCTTGGAAATGACATATCTTTCCCACACAAGTAAATTGAAAGATTTATACAAGTCACTTGGCATGCTCTTGGGTGGAGCATATGCATTTGATACGCCATAACATGTTCCATCACTAATGGTTTGTTTTTACTGCAGCCAAACACATGAGAAAAAAATAACATGTCTACTTGGTCTGAAAGCTCACAAAAATGTCTACGCTTTTCTTATTGCATTTTGTTAATGTTTCCTTTGGTGAAATCATTTCTTTTCATGTCTCACATTGTCAACAAGGTCAGATATCCCAATATGCAGAGTAGGAAACTGTGTAGAGCTTCAAATTTTGACTGGCACTGTAGCTGTGATGGCCACACCCATATTATGAATTGTGGGTGTGGCCAGAACAATGTCAGTGTCCCTGCACCAGTTTTATGCCCCTCTGCCAGTTATTATTTAACCCCTTGGATGCTAGAGAGATCTCCAGTGGATTGCAGAGCAATTGGTACTTACCCGATAATAGCACTGTTAAGAACCTAATTGCCATATGCCTAATTATTGGGGGGGGGGGCTTAATATAGGATGAAAGTTCCACTTTAAAGCTTTTTAATGTCTTGGCATGCAAATGACTGTAGTGAAATGCGTTTTACATTATATATAACAGTAGTCTTAATTTATATAACTTAGCCTAGAGTGGTCAATTACAATAACCACTGATTTTAATTGCGCTCTCAACCCCCTTGAATGCAAGAGTGAAAATTGTTTCACGGTGCTATGGACACTTCTGTAACATTGAATGGAATCATTTTAGGGGACTCTTTGCTAGAGAAAGACCTGGGTATCCTTGTCAACTACAAACTTGGAAACAGTGACCAGTGTCAAACAGCAGTAGCAAAGGCAAACAAAACCCTGTCTTGCATAAAAAGAGGTATTGAAGCAAGAGTGAATAACATCATTTTGCCATTATACAAATCATTGGTAACACCTCACCTTGAGCATGCAGTGCAGTTTTGGGCACCAGTTCTGAAAAAGGATATACTGGAACTAGAGAGGGTACAGCAACGAGCAACAAAATTAATTAAGGGAATGGAGGACTTGACGTATGAGGAAAGACTAGACAAACTAGGTTTATTTACTCTAGAGAAAAGAAGACTAAGAGGAGACCTTATCACATTGTACAAGTATATGAGAGATCAGTACAAGGATCTCTGTGGTGAGCTAGTCATTCCAAGGCCTGATCTGGTGACCAGAAGACACCCCTTGAGATTAGAGGAAAGGAGGTTTAGACTTCAGCAGAGGAAGGTTTTTTACGGTAAGGTCTGTTAAATTGTGGAATTCCTTGCCCAAGGAGGTGGTTATGGCAGATACAATGGATACATTTAAGAGAAGATTAGATACATTTCTTTCAAAGGGGGAACATACAGTTATACTGCTTTTTAGTAGGCAGATCAGTAAGGCCTGATAAAGACTAACTTATTTGGTAGCAGGAAAGCTATAAGATTCTCAGTCACTGGGGTAGGAGGCGAAGGTTGAACTTGATGGACCTGTGTCTTTATTCAACCTAATTTACTATGTTACTATGTTACTATGTGAAAGGACACATGTAAATCAACGGGGATTTGTATATACCCCTATGGAGCTGTTGGTATGCTACAGAGTTGCTCCAGTTCATTTTAGTACACCATTTTCTAGTTAAAGAAGAGCTCATTCCAAAGCACATGTTGTAGGTGTGACTGCACAAAAGCATTCTGGGTAATGACACGTGAATCAAGTGCAGTAAAATAATCCATTGTGTGTTATATTTATTCACTTGGTAGTAGACTTTTAGACCTTAGCTCCTCTGTTTATTCTCTCTTGGTCATGTCTTTCACCTGTGCCGCAGTCTCTGGGGCAGTGAATGCCTATCATGTAAATTACATCTTAGGTTTTTTCTGTCTCCAGTTCCCCTTCCTCGGTTTAGCTAACCTAGTAAGGACCCAGCTTTACTCTGCAGTTCTGGCACTGGATAAGCAGCCCTTCAATGAAGCCTGTGTTTGCTCATTAAACTCAGGTGTTGATCTAACTACTAGTTTGTTAATATATACATGTGTATGTGTGTATCGGGGATTGCTATTACGTACACATAAGCCTCTGCAGTCATTCCCCATTCATTTAGCAGACACGTTACTGAAGAAAAAAACAAAGAAAGAAACATAAGCACTCCAGACACCAGCCTAGTCCGTATAAATAGTCTGAATGTATATATAAAGTCTTTATAAAAAAGGAATATATCACATGTGCGAAAAAGCTTAATATCTACAGCATCTTCTTTTTGGTGACAACAGCAGGTACCTTCATAAAACAGTACAAACATGTAAAGAGAAGAGAACGCAAAAATCTGAGAGCACCCACTTAGTGAATTTTCAAATTATATACAATTTTGCACTTACATCAAACATTCTTGTAATTTAGCCTTAATGCAGCAATTTCCGGTATCTCTGTCCCGGATCTTTCAGTTAGAATCGACTGCCAGCTTCTCTGTTCTGGTACCACAAATAATGCTGCAGGATTCAATATGTCTCCGGGTCCGGTGCAAGAAAATGTAAGCCTCAGGGGTGCAAAACAGAAAAGGGTGCATCTAAGGATAAACTGTTTGGATGAATTCCTGCTCTTAGCTCCACGTGAAATGCACCCACAAGATGTTGCTTTACTCTTGCATCGTTACTGTCACGGGTTCCCATGAATAAATCAGGAGTCAGAACGGTATAGTAAAAAGTAACAATTTATTGAATAGATACAATAAGAGTAATCACAGTACAAGGAATAACAAACAGGCAATAATCACGGAGTAAAAGTAGAGGTCCCACTAGAGGTCAGCAACTCTATCAGGAATAGGAGTCTGCCTAAATGAGGGAGCCTCTATCAGAGACAGACACACGTCCCTGTAGTCTCTGTACACGGAAACACAAGCAGGAAACACAGCAAGAGACAACCTGACTCACACCTGCAGTCATTTGGTAGGCCGAGGAAACTCCCAAAGGTGGTAGAGGATAGGGAGAATATACTGACGCAAGCCTGCTGTCAGTCCGAAGAAGGAAACTCCCCTAGGGAACGCAACGGGGAGAGAACACAATCTCAATCTGTGAACTGAAATGTAAGTCTTAACCAGAGCCACGGGTCCGCACCAAATTGGGTGTCTACTATATACAGTGAGTAAGCAGGAGAATAGTCAGACAGAGCCAGATTGGGTGTCTGCTATACACAGGGAGTAGGCAGGATAATAGTCAGACAGAGCCACAGGTTAGCACCAGGATGTATGGTCAGACAAGCCAGGTCATACACAGTACAGGTAGTCAGCCAGAGCCACAGGTCTGCACCAGATTGAGTGTCCGCTATACACAGGGAGTATTCAGGAGAATAGTCAGACAGAACCACAGGTCAGCGCCAGGATGGATGGTCAGGCAAGCTGGGTCATACACAATACAGGTAGTCAGCCAGAGCCACAGGTCTGCACCAAATTGGGTGTCTGCTATACACAGGAAGTAGGCAGGATAATAGCCAGACAGAACCACAGGTCAGCGCCAGGATGGATGGTCAGACAAGCCGGGTCATACACAATACAGGTAGTCAGCCAGAGCCACAGGTCAGCACCAAATTGGGTGTCTGCTATACACAGGGAGTATTCAGGAGAATAGTCAGAACCACAGGTCAGTGCCAGGATGGATGGTCAGGCAAGCTGGGTCATACACAATACAGGTAGTCAGCCAGAGCCACAGGTCTGCACCAGATTGGGTGTCTGCTATACACAAGGAGTAGGCAGGAGAATAGTCAGACAGAGCCACAGGTCAGCACCAGGATGGATGGTGTCATAGCTAACTTGTTTCCAGCTCCGCCTCTTCAGCGACACTCAGCGTCTTTCCACGCGTCATCTGCAGGCGCGAGGTTTCAGAGTGAAGCAGGCCTCTGTTTTATGCAATGCTTCCTGTAGTCTCCTCCTACCTACTTTCTTCCTCTGAGCCTGCTCCTCCTACCTACTTCCTGAGGAGGTGTTTAAAGGGCAGTCTGAGTCCTGACTCAGTTGCCCTTGTGTTGTTGTTCAAAGCAGTTCTATTACCTTGGGCTCTGTGTATGACTTGGCTTGTCTTCCATCCAACCTGGTGCTGACCTGTGGCTCTGTCTGACTATTCTTTTGTCTATCCTTATAGTGGACACCCAACCTGGTGCAGACCTGTGGCTCTGGCTGACTACCTGAACTGTGTATGACCTGACTTGTCTGACTACCCTCTCTGGTGCTGACTTGTGGCTCTGTCTGACTATTCTTACATTTGTTCCTTGTACCTAGCAGACACCCAATCTAATGCGAACCTGGGACTCTGGCAGACTAGCTGTGATACTGACTGCAGGCATGAGCCAGATATCCATTTCCCTATACTGACAGCAGGCGTGAGTCAGAAATCACTCCATACTGCCGGCAGGCGTGACTCAGTATTCTCGCTATGTCGGATCAAGATCCTGTGTTCCTGGTCCTGCTCCTGGTTCCTGCAGAGACTACCAGTGGCTGAGGCCTAGTCTCCAGCAGTGTGGTCAAGCTTGGCAGCCTACTATTCCTGATAGCAGTGCTTGCTGGCTTGTAACCCTCTGCTTGTTCCTGTTGTATTACTTGTGGACTACTTTCTTATATTATAATAAATAACTATACTGTACTGACTCCTGAACATCTTTGGGGAACCATGACAGATGGTCAGACAAGTCGGGTCATACACAGTACAGGTAGTCAGCCAGAGCCACAGGCCTACACCAGATTGGTTGTCCGCTATACACTGGGAGTATGCAGGATAATAGACAGAGCCACAGATCAGCACCAGGATGGATGGTCAGACAAGCTGGGTCATACACAGTACAGGTGGTCAGCCAGGGCCACAGGTCTGCACCAGATTGGGTGTCCACTATATACAGGGAGTAGACAGGAGAATAGTCAGCCAGAGCCACAGGTCTGCACAAGGATGGATGGTCTGACAAACTTGGTCATACACAGTACAGGTAGTCAGCCAGAGCCACAGGTCTGCACCAGATTGGGTGTCAGCTATACACAGGTAGTAGGCAGGAGAATAGTCAGACAGAGCCACAGGTCTGCACCAGGATGGATGGTCTAACAAGCTGGGTCCTACACAGTACAGGTAGTCAGCCAGAGCCACAGGTCTGCACCAGATTGGGTGTCCACTATACACAGGGAGTAGGCAGGAGAATAGTCAGACAGAGCCACAGGTCCGCACCAGGATGAATGGTCTGACAAGCCAGGTCATACACAGAGCCCAAGGGAATAGAACTGTGTTGAACAACAACGCAAGGGCAACTGAGAATAGGCTCAGTTACCCTTTAAAGCCCAGCCCAGGAAGTATATGGGAGGAGATATCTAATGTACAGCATAAAACAAGGACCTGCATCATTCTGCCACTTCACGCCCGTAAAAGATGCATCTCACCACGATGCATCAAACTAGCTGCCTGCACCTGCGTCAATTTGAGTGGCAATACCACCTAGCAAGAGGACACGGATGGCCTATAATGTCACCAAGTGTGCCCAATCCTGGCACCATCACTGATGCCTGGGAGGGAGTGACAGCAACATATCGACGTCTCCTGCATCATTGTTGACAGTGGCGCTGGAATTAGGTAACTGTAACAGTTACATATAAATGTGCAGCTTGAAGAAACACATAATATAAATGGGTTGAAATGTAATTAATTTTTCCCAATGCGTTTCAGAGCGCAGTCTCACTGATAAAGTTATTTTGTCAGTGAGACTTTGGCATTATTTAGAAATTCAACTACTTTGGAGACTCACCGGCAGGCATATTCATGTCCCTTTCTGTATCTTAAGGTACAATTCAACTCCCTCACCAATCATAGAGGAGACAGAGACAGACAATGCAGGCCCACAACCTCTTCGGCAAGATGTCTGCAATGTAATCTGCAGTGAGTCTCCGAAGAATTTGGATTTCTAAATAATGCCGGATTTACTAAGGCTAATACAAGTATTGATATGCATAACACTATGTGAAAAATGATTTGAGAGCACTTTACAATAAATGAAAGTTCTGCTTTAATGTAAGTGTGTGTGTGTAGGTGTCTGTGTGTGTGGGGTTATTATTTGGATGCATTACATGTCCTTTAAAATCCTAGCAAATGTTATATAAATTATATTCCATACCAAGTGTAGGATTCTCTGAACACTAACCAATGAGCGTAAAGGTATATTTACCTATCTGATGGTAATGCGGATCACCAAATGCAATAGTAGTTAGATGATAAATATTTACAAAGTAGCAAGGACCTTTTTAATAAAAATATTTCCAACTGTTTATTTAGATATGTATCAAAAAGTGTTGGTTATTATACAAATAATGAAAGAATGCAAATGTCAATTTTTATGAATAGTTTACATTTCTATTATTGGAATGTGAACTATATGTCATTACATTAATAGGAAAACTTTCTGACTGCATACGAGTTTTATTATAAATTCAGTTTTATTCACATTATGTTTGTGCTTTCGGTATTTTAACAAAAAGAAATGATTTTATTACATTAAGTTTTCATAAAATATTTTATTTCAACATATTTTTCTATTCGAAATCTACTTCATCATCATAGAAAATTTAAAAGAAATCATGTATATTAAAATGGGATATTAAAATGGCTCTAGGAGGCATTGCTGGGAGCCGTCCGGCTCCAAAAGGGACTGACAGTGCAGGCGTGCAGACGTCACTATGGAAAGATGCCTGCACTCCGTCCTGCCTGTCAGCCCGAGAAGAATGGAGAATTCTATTGAATAAGGTAATAATTCTGGCGACTAGCGCTACTGAGCAGCTAATCGCCAGATGGGGAATTATTAGACATCAAGTTGTTTAGCGGTGGTAGTTCCACTTTAAATATTGCCAACAGGTATACTTAGCACCTTAGAGTTTACATTTAGGAGGGGTACAATAAGTGCATTATTTCAGTGGTTATATGGACAATCATACAGGTCCCTGTCCCGTAGATCTTACAATCTAACATTCACACATACACACATTCACAAATACAAGGTCCTCTTTATTTTACCTGAGCACATACATTCATTTACCCATGCAATTATACTGTTCCACCATAAAATTCAGTTAATGTTAATGAAAGAGAAAAAAAAAAAAAACTTTAGGTATGTTGTTCTCGCTATTTGTTTGTGATATGAATATATTTAAGAAATTATACTCTGTGTTGGTGGCAAAGTGTGGCTAATCAGCGTGCCTGAGAACTTTCTGGATTTCCCCAGAGACTCTGTTTTTGGCCCTGGGGACATAGGTTAATTCTTCAGACGTGTGGTGTTTCTACTGAAACTCTGCCCATTTGCGCTCCTTTCCAGCCTGTTCCTCCCATTTCACTCCCACTTCTCCTCCTTCCCACTTCCCTCCCACTTCTCCTTCTTTTCACACTGTTCCTCCCACTTCCTGACCAATTCTCCTCCTTCTCAGCCTGTTCCTCCCACTTTCCTCCCACGTCTCCTCCTTCCCACCCTGTTCCTCCCACTTCCAGCACACTTCTCCTCCTTCCCAGTCTGTTCCTCCCATTTCACTCCCACCTCTCCTCCTTCCCCACTATGTTTCCCCACTCACCACCCACTCACAGGTAAGCTCTGCCCCTTTTTTGACGTGATTTGCTTCAATTATATCCCACAGCAGTGCAGAGGACTCCCCTCCAGTGACTCTATAACAAAAAATTGCCAGGTATGCTAATTAGTTGCTGTACTAGGCCAATATTACTACATTCTGTGCTTTGACTAACTCTAGGGAGAGCACACTCATTGGGATTACTTCAAATAACATAGCAACCAGTAAGTTTCACTTTGAGCAGAACACATTAGCATAATGTTCATGGAAATAGCATAGAATCATGGCCGGATTTACATCTCAAGCTCCCCTTGGCATAGCACCCAGTGGTGCCCTTAGCCCTTCCTTGGTCCCACTACTAATCACACCCTCTTTTGAGATCAAATCCATTTTTAGATTTATTCTTCACAGTAATGTGAAAATTTCCAGATGTAGATTAAAGTGGAACTACCACCGCTAAACAACTTGAGCTGAAATAATTCCCCATCTGGCGACTAGCTGCTTAGTAGCTCTGGTCTCCAGAATTATTACCTTGTTAAATAGGATTATCCATTCTTCTCGGGCTGACAGGAACGACGGAGTGCAGACATCTTTCCATAGTGACGTCTGCACGCCTGTGCTGTCAGTTTCTTTTGGAGCCGAATGGCTCCTAGCAATGCCTCGTAGAGCCAGCTGGGACTCGCAGCGCAGGCGAGCAGACGTCACTATGGAAAGATGTCTGCACTCCATCCTACCTGTCAGTCCGAGAAGAATAGAAAATCCTATTTAACAAGGTAATAATTCTGGCGACTAGCTCTACTAAGCAGGTAGTCGTCAGATGGAAAATTATTTGAGCTCAAGTTGTTTAGCGGTGGTAGTTCCGCTTTAAAATGCCCTACTTTTTTTTTCCTTTTTGGATAAATCTTAATACATTGGGTCCATAGAATAACACTGGACTGTTTTTTTGCTTTATTTTTTTGCTCAATATTCCTTGCACAAGATCTCTTTACTCACACACCTCTAAAGCTGTAGACACTGGCTCCATAGAATAACATAGGACTTGGAGCACTGATTTTTTTGGTACAATTTTCTTGCTCTATTTTTTGCACCTTTAGCTCTGTTTCCTTGCTCTATTGGAGGAATCTTAATACATTGGTTGCCTAGCATAACATTGGACTTGGAGATCTTTTATTTACTCTATAGACCCAAACTCCTATGTTTTCCATGGATCCAATGTATTAAGATTTCTCCAAAATAGAGCAAGAAAATGGAGCAATAAAAGTGTAAAATAGAGCAAAAATTGAGCAATACAATGGTGCAAAAAATGGAGCAATAAAATGGTGCAAAAAAGCTCCAGATTTCTCCAACATTAGAGGTCTTAAATCCTGGCCTGTTAGCCTGGAGGACCGAACCTGGACACCTTTGCTTTAGGGAGCCAATGCACTAAGACCTCTAATGTAGGAGAAATCTGTTAGAATTGGTTCCATAGAATAACACAGGACTTGAAGCTCCGCTTTCTTGCACTGTGTTCTTCTTGCTCCACTTTTTGCTCAATTTTTTGCTCCATTTTCTTCTTGCTCCGTTTTTTTCTCTGTTTTCTTCTTGCTCCATTTTCTGCTCCATTTTCTTTTTGCTCCATTTTCTTCTTGCTCCGTTTTGGAGAAATCTTAATACATTGGCTCCATGGAATAAGATAGAGATGCATTCTATGGAGCCAATGTGCTAAGTCCTATGTTATTCATTGGAGAGTTCTCTAGTATCCAAGAGGA